>PVKZ01000298.1:600000-1001655 GCA_004027375.1 Macroglossus sobrinus
AATGTTTGGTGAAATAGTGTTCGCTAGGTCATCTTTAACAATGAGAAAGAGAGAGGACTTTGGTCAAAGCAGCCTTGCTATGGTCCTCCCCATCTATCACACCTAGTTCATATTACCTATAGTTATCTATGATAATAGCTCCTTTCCTGGAGCAGACCCTCTATCTAAATACTTTTAGGTAGAGGGATGGTCTAAGGTTTTTCTTGAGTCATTTAAAAAAACAACCAGCTTAAAATAATATCTTAAAAAAAGGCTTATTTGGGGTGGCAGACTATGCTTCCCCTCACTGGGAAGGTTTGTATGTTGCAGGATCTTTAAAATGGGCTGCAACTGCAAGGCCTGCCTGATAGACTTGTTGTGAATCATTTGGGGTTAAGACACAAGTTTACAAGCTGGATATGTGAATAAGCCTGAAGGAAGGGAGAGCAGGCTTGCAAGACTGCTATCTGGTGGGGATAGGATGATTCATGAGTCAGTTCCCTCCTTCCCATGATCTCCTGTCTAACTCTCCCTCCCACTAGTCCACAAGTGACCACGGCTGACCAGAGACCAAGCAGAGGATTTAGAAGGGCATATGAAGGACTTCAGATCAGAATGGGCTCAGCCCCACCACCTAGTTACCTTTCTCTTTTTAAGACTCATCTGCTCTAGGTGTAAAATGAGCATGAAATAATACTCTCTACCTTTAGAGTTGTTTTGAGGATCAGAGATAATGCAAGGTTTAGCTATAATGGGTGAAAAGTTTGTTTCCTAATCCCTTTCTTTCCCTCCTAAAGAAACTTTTCTCGAAGTCCGCTCACCATAGCAGCACTGAATGAAGCGTCAAAACTACCTCAGTCAGGATCTCCGCAAGGAAATTAGTGTAATTTAAATAAATTAAATAACAGTAAGGTGAAATGACTGATACTCATAGGTGGCTTGGAGGAAAATTTACATTTTAAAAGCGATTCACCAGACTGGAAGGATTTCAGAAAATATGGACCTCCCTTCTCTTTTTTGGTAGAATAGAATTCCCTGAACACTTTACTCAATCACCGAAACCATGCCTTGTCGGTTAAAAGCGGATTGTCGGAGGGGCATTTAAAAATCACATTTAATTAATAAGTACTCGAACTATAGGACTAGTTCACTCCCCTCTGCACCAAGTGGCCTCTAAGATCATAACGACCTTCGTTATCCTTATCTGGGAATGAACTCTCGCTAGAGAGAAGGGCGACAGGAAAAGACCGAAGCTCAACTGAATTAACAGGATGTTTTCATTTGAATAAACTCAACCCGGTTGTTACCTCCCCACTAATCTCCGCTAACTTTTAAATTAACCCTCCTGGCGGGGCGAGCTGCCCGGGCTCTGAGGCACCGGGCAAAAGCGCTGCGGAACGCCCGAGGATCCGGGGGCCCCTTGGCCGGGCAATCCCCACCGCCACCCGCTGGACCCCGGGTGGGGGCGAACAGTGTGCTGACAGCGGAGAAAGTTCCCCGCTGCGCTCCGGCCCTCCCCAAACCCCGAGCCAGCAGAGCGGGGGGAGGGTGGACTGATCAGTTTCCGGGAGGTAGGGGGAGCGCCTCGGAACACAGCTGCACCAGCCGCGGTCACCGAACCGGGTTTCCCCGGTTCGACAGCCGCCGCGAGGGCAGAGCAGCGCGCCCCGGAGGCGGGCGGCCCGCCCCCACCTGCGGCGCCCGGGGGCGTGTCGCGGGCCGCACCCGGAGGGGCGCGCGGGCGGGGGCGGGGCCCCGGGAGGCGGGGTCGCCGGGCTCTCCGAGGCCGCGGCCGCGCCGGGAGAGCAGCGGGGAGGCGGCGGGAGGGGCCGGGCCGGGACGGCTGGGCTGAGCGGCGGCCGCAGCTGCAGCAGGACGGCCCGCCGGCGGCTCGGGGCCGCGCGCCGGGAACCTCGCGGGGCGGGCGGGCACGGCGCCGCCTGCCTGGCCGCCTGCGCCCCGGGGAGGCTGCCCGCGCGCGACGGGACCAGCAGCATGAGCAGCGGCTACAGCAGCCTGGAGGAGGACGCCGAGGACTTCTTCTTCACCGCCAGGACCTCCTTCTTCAGGAGAGCGCCCCAGGGCAAGCCCCGCTCCGGCCAGCAAGTGAGTGGCGCGCGCGGCTGGACCCCGACGCCACGTGTCTCGGCGGGGCGAGGATGCTCGCCGCGAAGGAGCAGGGGGCTGCCGAGAGGTGGCTTCTGCCTGTTTGGATGCCGGGGTCGTGCCTTGCGCTCGTGCGTGTGGGCGTTCGGGCTAGCATTGGGGGCGCCCCAGGCGAGGAGAGGAGGAAGGGCGGGGAGGCTGAGGCCGGCTCCTGCCTTCCGTGCCAGATGGCCTCTGCGGCTCCGCCTCGGGCGGCCGGCTGCTGGGGCGCTCTCCTCAGCCAGGAGGCGTCCCCGGGCCACTCCCGGCGTTTCCCCTGCGTCCCAGGGCTCACTTCGTGCCCCCCCCCACACATACCCCGTCCCCCAGGGTCAACGGTCGCGTCCTCGCTCTGGCCCTTTTGTTGGTCAGTTCGGTGGCCTGTGGCCCCTTGAACGGCTTAAGGGGCCGCGTAATAGCCAGGCGTGGCCGTGGTGACCTGGCCTCTTCCACCTTTCGGGTCCAGGCGCCTCATCTGTGTGTTGCGGGGCGGGGGGGATCGCTGAGAAACGCGGGGCCTGATGATAGTGGGCGCTCACTAAATCTTTACTGCGGGAGTCAAGGCGGTGCGTTTTCTGTAAAGTCAAGTTTACAGGCGCCTTGAATGTTTTGCGAATAAGTTCCGGTACTAGGTAAATACTAGCGGGCGATAGCTGAGCCTTAGGCCGGTTTCTTCCTTTTTTGGAGGAAGCAAGCATTCTGTAGGGAGCATGACTTGGGAAGAGATGGGACGAGAACTTGGGCCGATTTCGCTGACCGTGACCGTGTTTTTCAGGGAGGCTTTCCCCAAACGGGGCACTTGGGCTGGACTTCTAAGTCTGGCGCTTGAGCCCGGCGGCCTCCTGGTCCTGGAGCCACACCAGGAAGCCCTGCCAATCCAGCCAGGCTCACATCAGATTAGGGAAGGCTGTAATGGAACAAATTGGTTGCTCTTAAAAAAACACAACAGGCGCGCACCAACATTGCTGTCAGATTTAGTCCTGGAGACTAGAAACAAGGAAAATCGTTTAGGGCCGGATGATGAGTTTTGGGAAGGGGTGAGGACAAGTAATGTGCGAGGATTTCCTTGCCAGACCTTTTAAGTTTCTTTAACCACTTTCTGAGGTCAAATTTCTTTCTTTTCTCTTTTTTTTTCTTTTTTTCTTTCCTTTTCTTTTCTTTTTTTTTTTTTGTGATTCAGAAGTTCTAGTCTTTTAAAACCTCTTAACTCCCAAACCAGAAGGAGGAGAGGAACAGTGAAGGGCAAGAGTGAAGTCAGGTGCCTTTATTCAGTAGCAGGTGATCCTGAATGAAGTGTTCTCCTCTTTATTGTTTCTAGGTCTTAAGGCTGCACCACTTAACATTCCCTTCAAGAGATGTCTTAGTCATCTGGGTCTGCTGTAACAAATACCGTGGACTTGGTGACTTAAACAAATATTTATTTCTCACAGTTCTGGAGACTGGAAGCCAGAGATCTGGGTGCCCTCATGGCTGGGTTCTGGTGAGGACCCCTTCCTTGACTTCTTGGGGTGTCCTTGCATGGAATAAGGGCTACCTCTCTTCGTCTTATAAGGACACTAATCCCATAATGGGGGCTACCCTCTTGATCTAATTACCTCCCAAAGTCTCCACTTCCAAACACTATCCCTTTAGGGCTTCATCATGTGAATTTTGAGGGGGTCACGAACATTCCGTCCATAGCAAGTGAGCTCTTACTTTCATCAGGGTGTATTCTAATGGTGAGAGTTTGCCGTGAAGTTTGGAAATTAGGAATACCCTGCTTCCCCCCACCGGTTATGGAAGAATTGCATTTTCATTTTTCTTTTTTTCTTGGCTTCCCCCTTCTTTCCATTTTCTGCTCCGTATTTTCTCCTTCCACTTATGTTGCTCTTACCATTTTACACTTTGACCGAAGCTTGTCAGAGATGGTTGTGCTGGTTTGAAGTCTATTCCAGAGGTGGCTGGTAATCTCCAGAAAACTTACTGATTCTTGGATTATCCAGGTGTGAGGTGCTCCTTACAAGGGCCAAAATAGGTTGGAATGGTCTGAGAATGCTTTAAAAAGTAAAAACATGTATTTTTTTCTCAGTTTATACATGTATAATGTTTGTGTTATACTCATGTATATAATATTCATCTAGCATATATATTATACTCATGTTATTTAGCATTTAGATTTAATCTCACATTAATATGTGTTTTGAAGTATCGTGCTGAAAATCAGGATAGTAAGACCTAGTTCTTTGCTCGACGAATTTAATATGTATTCTGAAGGTTCATTGCTTCTGTATTTCCCCTTCTAATATAACACATGCTAAGTACTGAGTTATAGGACTTCTTTAATAGGTGGAGAAAATGTTTCACACTCTGAATTTTATTTTATTTAAAGAGTCGATTGAAGCTGTTACATTCCTGATAAAATTTGTGAGTTAAGAAGGTAGAGTTTATAAATATAAAGCAAGGCACTCTTATAGAACATTTTTTACCTAAGGTTAGATAAGCCTTTTTCATTTTAGTATGCTGGTGATTCTAAGAATAAGGTATGCAGTCTGACATAAAGTGTGGTAGTGAAATTTATCTTTTCTCTAGAGAGGTGGAAAGAAGGTGTTGCCATAAAGATCTTTTATTGATAATAGTGATTTTTTTTTGGTGCTGAACCACCTGGTGGAAAAGCCAGGAAAATGTAGTTTCTAGAACTCTTGAAAATATCCAGAGAAAGCAAGATGTTTGTGGTAAGTGCAGGATGGGGAGAGAGGGGAGGGGGTGAGAAATTTCTTTCTTCTCTTGCCAGGCAAAGGAACATAACCCAACTTTTTTCTGTCTCCAACAATAACAAAAATTGTACAGATATAATGCAACTGCTATCACAGTTCTTATTTTATGTTGATACTCTTCTTCTTCTTCTTCTAATTCTTTTTTAAAGAAAAGGGTTAAAAACTTGTATGGTGGTTATAAAAGGAATGAACACATGGCCCGTTTGTGGCAGTTTGAATGTCATGTTGATTGCTGTATCCCCAGGGTTCTGCTTTGTACCTGACACACAGTGGTTGGTCATTGAATACAGTATTAGTTGAATGAATGAATGAATGAATGAATGAATGCTTTTCTGGTTTGATAGTAATTTGCTCTTTCCAGGGTTTAAATGTACCCTATCTTATTCTCTCAAGAACGCTCCGGAGCATTAACCTAATGAAAGGTAAGGCTTTGTTAAGCGGTTTGACTAAGGTGCCACACTTAAGAGAAAGGCTGGAACTCCAGTTTTCTTGCACAAATTCCACTTTTTTTTTTTTACTTCTGGGCTATAAAAATAATTTAAAATTTTGATTTTCCTGTTGCAAATATGTACATCTATAGTTTAGGAGTTTCTTAAAGTATTGACACCTGCTCCTTTCTGCATGTATCTTTATTACAGTACTTGTAATTTATTTATACTTGTGGGTTCACTATATTATTTCAAGCAGAACCACGAATGTGGGCGGTTTCATAATTCATAATTCTCTTTTCCTGATTTCTCAACAAAATCAAACTACCTAAAAATACAGGACACATTATTTAGACTTCCAAGAATAGAAATGGACTAAAATTATTAATCTTTTGGAGCATGTCTTCCCCCATATCGAAGGTAATCACTTTTCTTCCTGAGCGTTTGGTAGTTAATAAGAAAACAGGACACTTGTTTTTCTTTAGAAGTATATTAGCCAAGAGGTCTTGAAAAACTTGAAATTATCTTCTGAACCGCTCACACTTTTCAAAAATTTATACTGAAAAATTGTTTAAGAAGGCAAATCTCCACATAAGACTTTACATAACAGGCCTCAAGCTGGCCCTTTGGATTCTCTCATTATTGTAATTTAAATATTTTTATGGCTCTCTGGTACTGCATTTTATTGCTAGAATCCACAGTAATGAGTTACACTACTGTATTCAGTGTTTCCATGGGGGCAAAAGAATGTTTACAACATCAAAAGTATTTTGGCTATACTAACATTTTACACTAATTTTTAATCCTTATGTCATTATTATTTTTCCCATTACCGATTTATTTGGGTCCTCTTTTATTCTTGATGAGTCTGGTTAAAGGTTTATCAACTTCATTTTTTTTTTTCTAAGAACCAGCTCTTGTTTCAAACTACCAAGATCTTTTGTATTATCTTTTTAGACTCTCATTTATTTCCACTCGAATCTTTATTATTTCCATCTTACTCACTTTGGGCTTTGTTTGTTCAGTTTCTAGTTACTTAGGTATAAGGATAGATTGTTTATTTGAGATTTTTCTTGTTCCTTGAGGTAGGCTTGTATTGCTATAAATTTCCCTCTTGGAACTGCTTTGACTGTGACTAATAGATTTTTGGGTTGTGTTTTATTTTCATTTGTCTCACAGTATATTTTGATTTCTTCTTTGATCTCATTGTTAACCCATTTATTGTTTAGTAGCATGTTATTTAGCCTCCAAGTGTTTGTGTGTTTTTCAGTTTTCTTCTTGTAATTGATTTCTAGTTTCATGCCATTGTGTTCAGGGAAAGATGTTAATATGATTTCAATCTTAAATTTGTTGAGACTTTTTTTGTGCCTTAACTTGTTTTGTGGTCTATCCTAGAAAATGTTTCATATGCGCTTGAAAAAAAATATATTGTCTGCTACTTCCAGGGTGAAGTGTTCTAAAAATCTGTCTAATGTGTCATTTGAGGCCACTATTTTCTTGTTCTTTCTTGTCTGGATGATCTATTGATTGATGACAATGGGGTGTTAAAGTCACCTACTATTGCTGTATTACTGTTAATCTCTCCCTTTATGTCTGCCAGTAGTTGCTTTATATATTTAGGCCTGCCTATGTTGGGTGCATAAATGTTGGCTTGATCCCTTTCTCATTATGAAATGTTCTTTGTCTCTCGTGACAGCTTTTGTTTTAAAGTCTATCTTGTCTGATACAAGTACTGCTACCCCAGCTTCTTTTTGTTTCCATTTACATGAAGTATCTTCTCCCATCTCTTTATCTTCAGTCTGTGTGTCTTTCGATCTGAAGTGGGTTAATCTCTATATTACTGAATGTAAACATTCCCACCAGTCCTTTTGCTTGGTGCACGATGATTTGCACATCTTGTCTCCATGTCTGATATATTCTGCTCTTCTTGCACAGTGTTAATCCATTGGAATTTTGTGTTTGTGTGAGCAGGACTGACAAAGGCTCATTCCTTTAGCTGAATTTCAAAAGAAAATTAGTCAACAATGTCATGTATTATTATTTATGAACAATACATTCATTACTCCATTTTGTCTTCTGGCTAACTCAGAAGATGTGGAATTATTTGGAAAGCAGTGACACAAAACATTTATGAAAAGAAAAGCTAAAAATATCCAATAATATAGTTATTCTTTTTAGACTTCCTTTGGCAGTCAGTGCATGTCATAACTATAAACATTCATTTTCTGGGAGAAAAACCGAGGCTGACCAAATGCTTTGTACTGTGGCCTGATCACCAACTCTTAGCCCCAAAGCAGCAGCTCCTGCTAACCCCCAACTTCCCACATAAAGTGGCTGTCTTTTGATAAAGGTCTTGGTTTGAGGCTTGCTTTTCACTTCTAATTTAGCCCAAGGCCATTTGCTAGCTGGCCTCTCTTCAAAAGGGATGATAAAAGACTGAATAGGATATATGATAGATGCATGCTCTTAGATGACATATCTTAGCTAACTTAGCCTGTTTGCATCCTTGTCTCATTGAAGAGCTAATATACATTGTCTAGTAGGAGCTTTTATTCTGGTTAAATAAACATTGCCTATATTAACAAGACCCAGGTCTCTGATGCAACATCTTTTAAATAACAGCATATGACTAGGATTCTAGTCATATTAGCCTTCTCTTGGTTCCTTTCAGGATCCAAATTATTTCCTATCAAAGAACCTGGGCCTGAAATTGCTTCCCTCAGTTCTCTTTCACATGTCAACTTACGTGACACCTTAGAGAAGTGTTCCAGTCCAAAAACAGGCATCCTTTCCTCTTAAAGCCCTCTGCTCTTTTCCTTCATAGCAGAAATTATAATTTGTTAAAATTTCTAGTATTGAGACTAGCATGTTTACCAACACATAAAATAAATGCCTGACACTTAGTAGAGAAATGAAAGGCTACTGTTTATGGATGGATGTCCCAGTACTTGTTACTCTTTTAATTTTCCTTATATACAAATGTACACATTTTTTTGCCCTCTGCCAGCTAGACCACAGGTCTCTACAATATCTTAAAAATGGTGATATCTGTTATTGCTAGTTAGCTATATAAATCACTTTATATTTTCCACTTATTTTAATAAAGTCCATCATTAATACATTCAACAACTTATCAAATGCTGACTATGTGCCCCACAAACATAGGCTTGGCTCTGGGGATAAAGCATTGAACAAAATAAAGTCCCTAGCCTCACTTAGTATTCTTTTTTTAAGAGGTTGTCAAATAGACAAATTAAAACATCTCTGATTTTTCTTTGAAGAACTTGTTCCTTCAGTGTGAAGGGAAACTTTAAACTGTTTACAGTTTTCAGGAGCACATCGATTGTATACAATATGGTATAGAATTGTTGACTGAGAAGTGTATCCTTGAAAAACTAGTCTCATTTCTCTGTTGACATCTATCCTAAAATTGTGGGTGACTGTGTTCCAACAGAAACATGATCTTGCTCAGTATATAAAGTGCATTAAACAGAGTTAATAACTCTAACCAGAGTTTACCAAACTCTTGAACCAGGTTAATTTTCTAGGTTTCTCTTAATAGTTCAGTTTTGGTTTGGCTGTCAGTGACTAGTCAAATGGTTTTTGTTTACTTGTTAACTTTTTTTTTAAGTGGAGAGGGCCAGAGATTCACTACAAAGGATGTCAGAGCTTGTAAAAAGTAATTAAAATGTGAAATACATGTAAAAATGTTATGGGTAATTCTGAAATAGAAGTGACCACCATTCTAAAGCCATACTGTCCAATACGAGAGTCACTAGCCACACAAATGGTGATTATGCCCTTGAAATGTGGCCAGTCTGAGTGGAGTGCTGTAATTTTGAAATACGCACTGTATTTCCAAGACAAAGGAAAGAGAATATACAAGATATCAAAACAATTTTTAATATTAATTATGTTTTAAAATGATAACATTTTGAATATATTGAGTTAAATAAAATTAATTTTTACCCATTTCTTTTTTAATGTGGCTATTGGAAACATTTTTAGTTACATACATGGTTCACATGGTTTAGACTTCTGTTGGACAGTGCCCTTTGCTAAAGCAGAACTGCTAACTCTCGCTAGGGTTTTGAATCTCCATCATCTAGGTGGCTGCAGGTGGGTGGTTGAGTTGGTGGGTGGGTGGATGGATGGATGGATGGGGTTGCTAGCCTGGTGTCCTGGGAAGATTTTTCTCTGTGAAAGGAAGCTTGCCCATTACTGTTGGAAGTAGTTTCTTTTCAGCCTATTTTTGAGTCATACACACCAGCATTTTGGGGCTGTGAAACTTGTGTGTGGGCAACTTCCCTTTTTTTCACATTGAACTGATAGGATAAAAACTGCCCTATATTCAAACTGCAACTTCACCCTCAGTTTACAGAGAATAGGGCTCATTATGTCACAGAGTATTAAAACAGCAAGAGTAATATGCATTTTTGGACTATAGTTGCTTACTGATGCTACATGATTCAGTCAGCTAAGAATAATTTACTAATTATATATTGCAGCACTCAGCTCTTTTTCCAGATGCTAAACAAAGTGAGATAATTAGAGGAAAAAGGGTGAATTTGGGAATTGGAGACCAGAAGAATAGATTTAGAAGGTCTTGAATTTGAGAGATTTAAAATGTAATCAGCAAAGTGTTTTCATGGACTGAATGCAGGTCTGGCAGAGAGGGTGTGTGTGTGTGTGTGTGTGTGTGTGTGTGTGTGTGTGTGTGTGTGTGTGTGTGTGTGTGTGTGTGTGTGTTAAGATTGTGAGGGTGGTTTTCTAAATTCATTTCCCAAGTGTCTGTTGACTATTCACAATGTGCTAGCTAGACTGATACTGGGGATTTGGTGAACAAAACGGATTGAAACCTGCTCTCATGGAATTCAGTTAGTAGTCTATATAGGTCATCTCACGTCCATTGTAAAAAGCAAAATCTAAGTTAAAAATTTGGCTCCATCTTTTTTGAATATGCTAAGAAATTGAGTAATTTTTCGTAAGCATACCTTTTTTTTGTAATGGAAAGACTTTAAGCTTTTGGCTTTATGGGTAGTCAGAACAATATGTTCTTGAAATTCCTATTTTTTCCTGTCACTTGTTTTATGTAATAATCATACTGTACTGACATTTAAAAAATTGTGGCATTATACATAAAATTTGCTATCTTAACCATTTTTAAGTTCAGTAGTGTTAAGAGCATTTACATCGTTGCGTGTCCAATCTCCAGAACTTTTTCATCTTGGAAGATTGAAATTACCCATTAAACAATTCCCATTTCTCATCCCCCCAACCCCTGGCAACCACTATTCTTTCTTTCCATTTCTATGAGTTTGCCTATTTCTAGGTACCCCTTGTAATAAGTAAAATCATACAATATTGGTTTTTTGTTTGATTTTTTTTTTTTTTTTTGGTGACTGGCTTATTTCACTCAAGGTTCATCCATGTTGTAGTACATGTCAGAATTTCCTTCCATTAAGTCTGAGCAATATTCCGTTGTGTGCATAAAACACATTTTGTTTATCCATTCGTCAGTGGATGAGTATCTAAGTTGCTTCTACTTTTGACTATTGTGAGTAATGCTGCTATGAACATGAGTGTACAGATATCTTTTAGAGACCCTGCTTTCAATTTTGTGTATACACACACACACACACTCATATATATATATATATATATATATATATATATATATATATGATATAGATATAGATATATATAGGTGGCATTAGCCAATCATATGGTAATGCTACTTGAGGAAAACTGTATTGATGAATTTGAATCCTGCTATTTAAGCTTAGAATTATGAGGTGTTGCTGCATGCTTTCACCTGTCGTTTCAGATCTGCATTGTGTTTTCTTGAATGAGCATTATTCTCCATATATTGGAAAACCTGGATGCTTTTAATTTTTTCTACTGTATGTAATAATATAGTGAACATCTTGGGCAAGAAAGCCTTTTCCATTATGGATTACTTTTTTAGGATGGATGTATAAAATGGAATTTAATGGAGCATGAGGATATGACTTTTTATAGCTATGGTTATATATTGCCAATTTAAGGCTATGATTTTTAACTAGTGTTGTGCACCCTTAGCTCCACTAGAGATAGTCATTAAAATGAAGGGGAAAACTTGGTAAAGGCACTTCATCCTTATTTCATTTGCATTCCTTTAATTAACATTAAACTAATATTTTTCTGTACTTCTAAATGGCTGTTCCTCTTGATGTGAGCATTGTTCATGCACGGCCTTGACCATGTGTCTCTTAGGTGGGTGGAAATCTTGAGAGCACTGCTCTTGAGTTTTATGCATACGTATTTAGCTCAGTAGATGCTTCCCCTTTTTTTCAGTCAACTGAACTTCAGGTTGTTTTTTTTGAGTTACTGTTTGTACTAAAGGGTCATTACATATTCTGGAATTTTGAAATACCTTAGAGTGTGTTTAAGGCTGACATCACTGAAACGGAGCAAAATGCTTGTTAGTCCTATAATTATGACACAGGAAAGGCATTCCTAAGAAAGCATCAGCGTCCTGTGAATACACCATGGAGTACAGAGGGTGGGGAGCTGGATGATTTGTCTCTTACTAAGCATGCCAAAAAGGGCGACTGGAAGTGCCTGTTTATCTTTGAATTTCGATATATCTAGTGCCAGTTTTCCAACTGCCGTGATAGAATTAGGAGGAACCTAAGTTATCTTACAAGTAGGATGGTAGGACAAATGACTAAAAACCCCACCTACCAAAGAGGATTTTTATACTGTTTACATATAAGCTTATTGTCTTTTGTTGGAAAATTGCAAGTAAATTGAATCTACTTTAAGGCTAGCCTTTGACGAAAATTATTGCTTAATCTCTCATACTCTGATTAACTCCTAGTTTGCTCTGATTGAAATTGTTTCTTCTTTCAGAGTGGTTTAACTGAATCTTTTAAAAAGATGTGAAGAGTTACTTCTGACTAGGTAGCTTGTGAACCCTTCTTAATCCTCCTATTCTTAGACAGCTCAAGCTTACTCTGAACATTTCCCACAAACGCTTGTGATATTTTGTCAGTTGTCATAGAAATCTGTGTGCATATGATATAGTTCTCAGACAGCAAAACGAAGAAACCCTCCCCCCACCAAATTTTATGAAAACAGAAAACAACATTGTTACAAGCATTATGCAGGAGGAAAAATACTAATACGAAAATTAAGTTAACATTCCATAGTGTTTTACAGTTAATAGAGCAAGGGAATTAAAATTCAGTTGATTTCATGGATTCTAATTTTAGTGGAACGTTAAGATGGGAAATTAACAAATGTTTTATCTGTTTAGGCCTTAAGCAGATACAGATTGAATGGCACTGCAGAAGTGAGTGAATTCAGGGATTCTTGGCTGTAGTCACTAATTTCTCAGTTAATAGGAAATGTAAATATCATGTAGATGATTTAAGAAACAATCATATTCTATTACTTTTGCCCGTTAAAAGTCTGTTTCTTTCTGTTTTAACCAGGCTTGTGGATTGCTTTTTCTTGCCAGTTTTCCCTTAAGAGGAAGGTACTGCCCTTTCAGATCTTTCTGAAGTTTGAAAGTTGCGGTCCTGCTTTTGCTGATGGCCAGCAGTGGCGACGGGGTGGGCAGTCAGTTGGATTGAGTTTGGTGGTGCTGTTGTGCGAGGTGGGGTTCGATCCTTGGCTGTCCTGTTTATTCTGTGAACTCTACCCAAAGCATGATTATTCCTGCCATTTGGTGGAGAGGATTTGGAGATAGGTCATGATAGAGAAAAGAGAGTCCCTTTCAAAAAGGCCAACCTATCACCAATATCAGCAAATCAACTTAAAATTCATTCCCACCAGAGGTAGCTGTGTACAGTTTCAAAATTATTATTACAGTGGGTCTTGACCTTTTGAGCTGAGGGCTAGAAACTTTTACTATTGAGAAAAAGAAAGGGAACTGGATTGAATTTTGTGATGGGCTAGAGGGGTGTATATTCTTAATTGATGATTGGTTGCAAGTAGCTATATAAGGCAGCTTGAGTTAAATCAGTGCTGTGTTATCTTTGGCTAGTCATCGCACCCCTTTAAGCCTCAGTTTCCTCATCTGTAGCAGCATACTTAACAAACAGTAATAAATGTCAGCAATTGTTATTTAAAAGGTTTTACAAGTGTGGTGTGATTGTGTACTTCTCATTTGAGGATGCTAGGCTGAATGGAGAATTGATATTGATTGAGGAATGTGAAGTGAAGTAATAATCCAGCCAAAAAATAGAAGATGACAGGGATTAGTTTGTATCTCTTTGGCTTAATCGATCAAAATGAATTGGGAAGCTCAATGTAATTGATCAGGAAGGAATTTAAGTCATTCTGGATGCTTAATTTTTTCTTCCTTTCTTCCTTCTTTCCTTTCTATTTTTCTTTCTTTCCTTTAAAAAAAAATCTCAGTATCACTGTGGTGCCTTTGTTTTCTGGTAAAAAGGGCTGTTTCCTTCTCACCAAGCCTAGGCCACCTATCAGAGTCTTCACCAACTTCTTTTTCTTTTAAAGCAAGCCACAGTGGAAAGAGAATGAGCAGGCATATGAAAGTTCGGTTCTTTAGCCCAATAGTTTATGTATAAGTTAATACATTGTATGAAAGTTCTTTTTCTTTTTACAACTTCTATTTTCCCTCTAGCTGCCTCTGGTTACAGGTTTTGCTCCAGGCTGCTGGCTTGACCCATGACAAATTCCACTTCTTCCTGGGGGCTTTCCTTCCTCCAGAAGGTCTAGTTTGCCTTGTGCTCATTGTGTAGGGCTTAGTCACTGTCTCGTTTCTGGTTTTCATAAGATCAAATCAAATGAGGTAATTTATGTGAAGTGCGTAACCACTGCAAAGGGAGATGCTGTGGCTGTCAGTAGAGTCTCACTCCCTGGGCTGTGGCTGGGTTCCCAGCCCTCTGGTCTCCCACCCATGGCATGTCCAGCTCTGCTCTGTGCTGTCGGACACATCGCAGTTAGAGAACAAGCTTGCTTATGCTGAATTCCAGTGCAGGCATTAGAGCTCCGTGAGTCAGTCATGTGATCTGTTTGGCTAACTCTTCAGAGTTCATTTATGCTCTATAAAACTGGATGAGTGTTGGAATCTGGTGGGAAACCTCTTCCTTTGGGACACGTGAACCCCTTGGGATTTGCTATTCCCTCTCCACCCCTAGCCTCCCATTCCTTTGGTTGTGTGTCTTACAGTAAATTGGTTGTCTAAAAAACTGGCTTTATATTCCGAATACCATTGTGAATATTTTTAGTCACTTAAGATTTTTTAAAAATTTGACTAGCTGTGGTTTTACTGATATACTCTTATGTAAATAGTAATCATTAATTCATATAAAGGACTCAGCATTATCTAGCATGAGCGTACATGTTTAATAAAGGTTAACTTATTATTTCTAGTGGTATTAGCATTATTAATTTAAAAAGTTTGGCAGGAACTTTAACTAAGACTGTAGTTCAGTAGAAAAGTCTAGGGATCTAGAACTGGGAGACTGTCTTGGTTTTGGGTCTGTCATTTACCAGTTCTGGGAGCGTGAGCAGGTTCCTTATCTGCTTTGAGTATCAGTTTGTTAATCTTGAAAATAGATATAGGAGGATTAAATGAGATGACGTGTGTGGAAAGTATTCCTAGATTATAAGTTGTTACATAATCAAGTGTGACAGCATCACAGGTGTTTAGAGACCAGGATAAAATTATTTTCTCCTACTTTTAATATATATCTTGTCTCTTGTAAATTGATTATAAATTCTCAGCTTATAGTAGTATTGGATGTGACACTTACTTAATAAATAGTCATTGAAAAATGAATATATTCCCCCATCTCATTCATATGTGTCTATTTTTATCTGCATAGCAGTGATTTGTGTTTTGGGGACCTGAACAATTATATCTAAGCAGCAAGTTTAAATTACTTTATGACTAGATTGTGGTGTTTATGAGGCACTCAGATGCTTTTGAGAAAGATGATATCTAGCTCATTGTTGGACGAGTCAGGGAACTTGAGCAAATTTGGTTTTAAACCTCCCAGGTTATCCTGTCTGTGAGCTTCATGAGGGCAGGCCACGTCTGTCTTGTTCACCACTGGATCTTCATTGCTAGTGTGGCGCCTGGTGTAAGGCACAGAGGAGACTGTCAATATTTGATAATTGATCACCTGATTTCCATTTGATCAGACTTGTATGAGAGTTATCAAGAAAAAGAAGTTGGGCAATGGCAGTGAAGCAGATTTCTTTTGGTTTAAGGGGAGTATTAGTAAACAATGGTGATCAATTCTGTGTCATGGGAAAGTGAGACATGTAGATGAAGTGGAAAGTATATTGGGCTGGGGATGTGGAGACCTGGGTCCTAGGCCTGGTCCTTTATTAACTAGTGGAGGTAGCTTTGAGTGAGTTACTTAACCACTTTGGGCTTCAGTTTCTTCCTCAAAGGCCTTGTCCAGTTCTGTGACAAACAGTAAATTTATTCTGGAGCTGAATTCTTGATTGGGGGAAAAGTAACAGATAAAATTTAAAAGGGAGTCCATGAAATGTATTGCGATGCCAAATGAATTAGTTTGGAAACAGCTATCTTAGGTTATATCTGGTTGGGTGGGATTGATCTTAAGTGAATTGTTTAGTCATTGCTGTTTGAGAAATGAGTAGAATATGGAGAACTATTTCTTTTCCTAAAAAATGGGCATGCCTTGGAAAAGAAATCAAGGTGGGGAGGTCATGAGTAGTGTATTTAATTCATTTGTGTATGGCGTCAATAAGATGGGTTTTATGCAAGCCACAGGGGACATTTAGTTGTTCTGAACTTCTGTATTGCAAGAGTTATTTATAGAGTGTCAAGAAGTATTTAAGAAAGGGCCCACAAGCAGTGCCATATTCCTCAAACTCAGGGCGGGATGGATGTGTGAGAGTCATCTGCTTCTTGAAAATGCTAGGACAGTGAGGGTAGCTTAGTCACTGTGCTTCCTGGAAGGGTAGAGCTTGTGGGTTGGTGTGCAGCATGTGGGAGTGAGGAATTTCCTTTGGAAGATTTAATTTTTTGTTTTGAGTGTGTCCTTTATTCCAACTGGTCTGCACTTACCCTTGCCAGGTAAATGTTCCTAGAAAACTTTTAACAAGTTAAATCCTGTGATAAACCACCAGAGTCTATTGTCTAATACAACATATCTAAATGTGAGGCTTCCAGAGACTTATTACCCCTCTTGTGTAAAGTGCCTTACTTGGCCTCTCCAATCCCAGATCCTAGAATACCAAGTTCAAGGTGCATTTCATATGTCTTGTCCTCTGATTGTACAGAAATATTTTAGTATTGCCTTCCTAACAAGAATGAAAACTCTTAAGGGCTAGGAACCTTTGCTTTATAGAGGGCATGTCAAATGATTCATGAGTGTGATGGTATGATGGACTTGATTCATTATTGAGACATTGTCTTTCCTGAGGAGAATTATTTTTAATCTGAGCAATTTATTTAGAACTTTCCTCTGTTTCTAATTCTATATATACTTCAGGGGACATTTTTAGCAAGACCTATGGGGAAAGATATTTCTTGCTTTTTTTTTTTTTTTTTTTAACAAGAGAGCAGTAAGTTTTATTTACTTTCAATAAGTTTAAATCCTTGAGGGATATAGCATTACACAGAGTTCGTGTCCAGTGGCCTTAGCAGGAAAGTTGCTTTGGAATTTGGCACAAACCATGCTGCTGTTTCCATGACAAGTTACCTTTCCCCAGATCAGCCTGGTTTTGTTCTGTTTGACACCATGGAGTCACTATGCCATTCTTTACCTTATACACATAAGCACATCCCTTACCTAGATAGCATTCAGTTTCATCTGGAGCATAAACACCTTCAATTTTAAGAAGAGATATGTGCTCCCTCTGGTTCAAGAGACCCCACTTATTGCCAGCAAAAATGTAGGCTTTAGCCTACAGCCTTCAAGACATTTCTTATTTTAGAAGTCCCGTTCCCAGCAGGCCTCCACAGGCTCCGGGATGGAGGAAAGAGCAAAAGATAATTTATTTAAAATTGGGCTTTTTGACATTTGAAGGATTATCAATAATTTAGAATGATATAACTGTAACTCCAAAGATATGGGCTAGGTGGAATGGTTCCTTTAAACCTGAAGAGTCTGAGGTTTTCTGCTATTTCTTTTAGCTACACTGAATGTGTTTAAATGCATAATTATATGAAGTTTTGTTTTCAGCCACTGAAATCTTAGAAAATTATATTTTTCTTGTAACTCCTGTTCTTTTCAATAAACATATCCTTGTATCCCTGAAATCTGTGGTGCATTTTAGATTTGGAAAATGTATGATATGATAATATAAAGAGATGGCTAATTTAACTGCTTACATTTTGTGTTCATTTGAATTGGAAATGTTGGCCATATGAAATGAGAATCATGTCAAAATGGTTTAGGTGAACTAAAATGTCTGTGAGCATATTGTTGCAAGTAAAGCACTGAGTTTTCAGATCCTAAATGTTAGTTATTAAACATCATTCAAAGTATCTGAATTTACACATAAGCATTCCATTCATTTAGGCACTTGCTGATTTGAACAATTTTAGTGATCAGAAAGGAAAATGTGGACCGAACTATAAAGTAATACATTCCCCCAGATGTGTAATCTGTCACCAAAAAAGATAGTCATATAAAGTTAAACGCCTTCTCGGAAATATTGAACCTTTATGCCTGTCAGAACACATGCTATCTAATCACGTCCACCCCAGGAGTTACTTCTAGCCAGTTCTCTGTGGCTGTTTAGATCTTGTGGTGGGGGATGAAGGCAGTGAGAGTAGGGATAAAGTGGGGGATGGGCCACATTGGAGATATTGGTGAACTGGGAGGATTTGGTAGCATTGAATGTGAGTGTTAGGGGTGAGGGGTGATGAGAGAGAGGAGTCAGGAATGAACTGTTGGTTTTGGCTTGGGTGACAGCAGGGATGATACTGTCATTCACCAAGAAAAGGCATAAAGAAGAAAGATCAGATTTGGGTGGGGAGATAAGTTCAGACAGTGTATTGATTTCAAGTAGTCAATAAATACTGAATGCATGAATCTGCATGCGTTATTTGAGATGTCTGTCGGGTATCAAAATTACGTAGGCTGGTCTTCTAGAAGACAGATGAGGAGACTTGATCTGGGGAGAGAGCTTTGGGCTTTGTGGAAGCTACGAGGTCTTCAGATAGAAAGAAGCATGGAGGATACTAGCATTTAAGGGATAGGCTGAAAAGGAGGCTGTGTCTCTGGAAATAACCAAGGTGAGTAGCTGGTGAGGTAGGAGGAAACCTAGGAGAGAGTAGGTGTCCTGGGAGCAGAGGTAGGGGCCCAGCACAAGAATGGTCAGTAGAACCAGTGCTGCAGAAAAGCCAAGAAGGACTGGGGTTGAGCCCTTAGGGGGTCTCGGGAGACCCTGAGAGGCTCTTTAGTGAACTGGAGGGTATTCGTCAGACTGCTGTGGGAGGAGGAGGGAGTAGCTGTGGAGGAAATGAGGAAAGTGAGTGTGCGCTGCTCTTCGGTGTAGCTTGGCTGGGAAGGAAAAGACAGTGAGGAGCCCATAGGTGGAGAGAGGTTGTAGGGCTCTTGTCATCATTTTTAGATGAGAGACTTGAGTGGAAAGAAAGAATAGATATCGGGAGTGAGGATAAGGGTTAGGGAAGGGAGTTGTTGAAGGAGAAGGCTGCCTTCCCAGTGAGAGGGAGGGATGGTATTTGGACCACAAGTGGAAGAGGACTGCTTAGAAACGATGGCTGCTTCTCGGAGAAGGGAGGTGGCAGTTAAATCTGGAAGCAGGCACATGCTAAAAAGGGTGGGTGGGTAGGTAGCTAGGGGCCTGGTGGGCATGGATGGAGGACGTGTGTATGTGTGTGTAGAGAAATTTCAGAGGCAGAAGACTGGTCTGAGGAACCAGCTGGGGTTGTGGGTGGTGCAAATGGTGTCATGCTATGGGTGTGGTCTGAGTAAGGAGGAGTCATTTAGGGAGAAGTAATGTGGCTGGATCTATGATTTTGAAACCGATGGCAGTTTATGGCAGAGTTTAGAGAGAGAGGGAGAAATATTGTTTGTGAGGCTGTTACAGTAACCTGGGCAAAGGTCATTAGGGCTTTAAATGGGGCAGTTGCAGTGGGAGAGATGAGGATTCCAGAAGTTTGAGTGGGCACATGGGTACCTGTTGACCATGGGGGGAGGGAGGGGGAGGAGAAGAGGGAAGGCAAGAAGAAGGAGGTGGGAGGTACCTGAGAGGACGCCATTGTCATTGTGGAAGTAGAGACCACAGGAGGAAGAGAAGCAGGTATAGTGAGGGGGTGGGACAGTTCAGTTTTAGGCACATTTACAGAACGGTTGTGTAGCTAGCGTTCATCTGGCAGCCAGAATCAGGGGTCTGAAGTGCAGGAGAGTGGTCGTGGGGTGAGATCATCATCCGTGAATTGGAAATAGTTAAGATTTATTTGAAGGAATAAGAAAAATCTTGATGTGGCTATGGAATTTAAGAGGAAACTTCCCAGACTACGTTAGCATATTTTTAACTTTTAGAAAAAAGTCTCTGACGACCAGGATGTGGACATGTGCCCCAAATAGCTGAGAATTAACATGACAAGATGTTAGGAAATAAATTCAGGAAGTTTCTGTAGAAATGCTGTTATCTTAGTTTTTTCTTCTCAGGTTAAAATCTGTGTCTTCAATCCTTTTATTATTTTTGATAAGAGACTTCAGAGGACTGGTGGGAATAACTGGTTGTATTTTTGAAAAATCCTTGATGGTGAAATATACTGTGTTGAATGTGGAATCATTGCATTTTATTCCCTTCCTTTTTTACCAGTGGATAACTAATAATTAGGTATATTGATGCAATGTCCAGAGATGAATTAAAAAACAAAGTGGTGTAAATCTCTTGGGGAAATAGGCTGATTACAATTTATATTTAGTTAAATACTGATTTGTAGAAACTTGCTTTGGGATTTCCCATAAAATCTACCTTTTTTTTCTTTTTGCTTTTCTTTCCTGCAATGTGTAAGCAGGTAATATTTCTGTTCTGTTCAAATGTTAATTAAAACAGAAGTGAATTTTTAAATCTGTGGGATTTCCAGCAGTTTGGTGGGTGTTCTAGAATTTATATAGGGATGTGAGTGATTGCGAGTGTTCTCCCCAACCTCCTGCTACTTCTGTTGAATTATTGTACTACTTCCATTTTCATTTAATGCTGTAGAAGAGAGATTACTATTCGTGATTTTATGGTATCAGCAAACATTTATTGAGTGGCTGCTTCATACCCAATGCATGGCTCTAGGGATTCAGAGAGAAATAAGGCAATATTCTTGCCCTCAAGAGCACACTTTGTAGTGGAAAGTCATAAAGAGCTGTTGTGATATTGTGATTTATTAAAATAGATATATATTTGCACCTGGAACAAACTCCTAAAACCCATGGAATTTTCTAATTGTTAAGGGCTATACAAATGAAGTGTCTTTAGTTATTCATAACAAGCCCCTTTCAACCACACTTAAGTTTATGTTAATGAGGTGACTTGAAAACCCCTAAGGATTGGGAGGCTAGTTGCTAAGGGAACCAACCACAAGACTGGAGAGTCTGGGGAGGGGATAGGGACCAAGGATTGGGTTGGCCAGTGATTTAATCAGCCATGCCTATGTAATGAAGCCTCCATAGAATCCTCACTGAAGGATTTTGGAGAGCTTCCTGGTTGGTAGATACCTGGAGGTGCTGGGAGGGTGGTGTTCAGGGAGAGGGCACGAAGCTCTAAGTACCTTCTCATACACCTTGCCATATGCATCTCTTTCTTTGGCCATTCCTGAGTTGTGTCCTTTATATTTTGCGGGCAATAGTAAGTAAAGCACTTTCCTGAATTCTGTGAGCCATTGTAGCAAATTATCGAACCTGAATTGGAGGTTGTGGGACCGTCACGGGTGACGACCTGGACTTGCCGAGGGCATCCGAAGTGGGAAGAAAGACTTGTGGGACTGAGCCCTTAACTTCTGGGGTCCATGTTAACCCCAGGTAGATAATGTCAGAATTTAATTAAATTGCAGAGCACCCTGGTGATATCTGCAGAGAATTGCTTGATGTGGGGGGAAACGCCACATATCTGGTGTCAGAAGTGAAGTTCTGTGAGTAGTAGAGCAGAGAGTACAGAAAGTTTTTTCTTTTAACTGTAAAGAGACCATTGCTGATACATGTGGAAGAGGCATAGGGACTGCTGATAACAATGATGGCCCACGTTTGTGGCATACTTGAAATGCATTTTACCTTTATAGGTTCAGTTCATTCTCCTACCAACTCAGTGAAGTAGGCAAGTTTATTCTCTTTGCACAGAAGAGGCACAGAGAGATTAAATAGTAGCTGGTAAATAGAGAGGAACCATAAGTTGAAACTGAGCAGTATGGTATGAGAACCCACACTTTGAAAAAGTGGGGAAGTGGCAGTCAGCCTAGTTAGTGTGACTCTGCTGCATTAGCAAACATTGGGATGAGGACTTAACACCAAGTGCATGGAGCTTGGGCTGGGAGTTGAGGGGGGGTGACAGGAGGGGAAGAAATCAAAGACTTAAGGTTAAGTTAAGCCTGGATGGACTAGCCTGAAGTCAGCTGGTAGAGGGTGATGATGGAGACCAGATTATGAAAATAGGCAGTGACTTCTTTCACATCAAGATTTACCCTGAAATCCCTAAAAATACATAGTTTTGCATCTTTTACTCATTTACCATGGACATTCGGAGAAAGCCTAGGACCTTTTAGTTTATAGTGTTCTTATTTTCATACTGATTATATTCATTGTCATCCCCCAAAAAGTACACGTATAACATGGGTAGAAATTATGATAATGATAATGGGAGCGGCTCACAATTCTGAAAATGTTGAGGATTTCTGCGTGGTTTATTTTAATTCAAAGAACAGTCTGTAATTGGTAGGCTTTGGAAATTTGTTTCAAGAAACGTAAATGAAGTTCTAGAAGCTAATTATATACTGCTGCATTTTTGTTTTCCTCTCAGATCAGAAAGAAAATTTAAAGGACCTGGGTGTGTTCCAAGAATTAAAGTAAGCCAGTCACACCCTTATTGGCACACCGAGATTGCTCAAATATTTGCAGTCAGTATTACTGAGCAGGGACCATGCACAGAGCTTAGCACTAAATACAGTTGGGTTTATTACCAGAATTCTCCTTCCGTATAAGGAACTCTCTGGGATTTTATAGGGAGACCAACATAATAGGATGCCACTTGTGAACAGTAACAGCTGTGGAAATGAGCATAGAGCAACCCAGAAGAGATTAAGATGAGTACATTTAGGAGACCCATAAAAATACCCTTGATTTATTTATTTGTGCAACTGTTGAGCAGTGGGTACCTGGAGACTGAAAAGAAGCAGCCCTTCTGGGAATACCTCCTGAAGGTGGAAGAAGCTTATTGGCTTTGGGTGTTGGAAGGATGGAAGCTCAAACAATGACTTATTATTTTTTTTTTCTGTAGAAAAGGCACTAGTGTGTGTTTTGAAAAGGTTTAGATTCTCAAAAACATAATGAAGTTTTATAGACTTAGGTTCAGAAATGCTGTGTGTCTCTCATAAGGATCATCTCCAGGGGTAGGTAGGTACTCCGAGTAGTTACTTTCTAAAAACACTGCAAAGAATGTGTTTGAGATTGGGATACCTCTTGATTTAGGATGTTGCCTTCCACTCTTTCCCATAGTAGTCAAATCAGATATTTCTGCAAGAGAGTCCAAGATTGTAATAGAAAGGAAATGAAAGGAAATTATATTTTGAACTATTATATTGTCAGAGTAAATATGAATTTCTTGAAGCAGGTCAAAACGTTAGGAAACCGCATTTTTTCACTTTCATAAATTAATTCAGAATACATTTATTACATAAAAGTAGCATGAATATCTTTTTTGTTACCATCCGATTTAAAAGATAAAACATTGCAGATACAGTTGAAGCTCCTGGAATTACTTCCTGGCCACATTTTCTCTTTTTCTTTCTTTCCACTTTTTTTTTAAATCATTGCCGCCTGTATTGCCGCCCGTTTGATATGTTTGCTACTTGTGTCTGTGTAAATTTCAACGTTAATAGTGTTATCGTACTGCTTTTAAAACCTGTAGACGTGGTATATTGTACGTTTTCTTCTATAGGTCACTTCTTTGTTCAACCTTGTTTTTGAGATCGATCCTTATTACGCTAGTCCATTCTTTTTAACTGCTGAACACGCTAGAGTGTATCCATTTTCCTGTTGACATTTAATTATTATTTCCTCTCATTTTTCTTCATAACAAATAAACATCTTTGTGTTTCTCCTTTTGCATGTGTGTGAGACTTTCTATAGGTTATGATCCCAGGAGTGGAATTGCTTAGTCATAGGTAAAAGGGAATGTATCTTCATGTTCATTGGCCTTAGGTAGCACCTGCCTTAGGTAAGTGCGTGAGCTCAGTCATTAGAGTGGAAAGCTTTAGAATTAAGAAATTATTTCCTTTTAATTTGTATGCTAACATTTTCTGGAATCTATAATGGAACTGTGCAAACTTGTAGTTTGGGGGAAAATGGGATACAGAATAAGTCATATTTATTAAGTGTTAATGGTTTGTGATGTCAGCTGATGGTGGTTGGCACCAATTTAAAGCTAATCGGTCGTCAGGAACCTGAACTGGCAGAGGCATTTCTGGCCCTCAGGCTGGGACGCAGAGGGCTTGGAAGTGGATGGAGTAGACCGAAAGGGGACTGAGTCGCTAGCTGTCCAGCCTTTTAATGGAATTTTAAAAAGGCATTCCCTGGGAAATGTTTATTAAAGCAATCTTGAGGTGTGTGTGGGGGAACAAAGCCAACAGAAATCCCTAGTTTGGGGTGCGGTGAAGAAAGAAACTATTCGGTGCAGACAGCTCGGTTGTGACACGTACAGCTTGGCTGTAGAACAGCTCGATAGTGTTACAGCTCAGTTATGGAACAGCGGGGCTGTCAGGTGGTCCTGGGGCGAAGTGGCCCCGGTGTGAGGCCTCCCTCCACTATGGCTGTTAGGCTCTGTGTTTTAAAATTTGAACCGAGTTAGCCACAGGAGCCTTTGCTGGGAGTTATCTTCTTTCTCAGGGTCCACAGTAATTTTTGTAAGTTTGTTTCATCGAAAAATACAAAATGGTTGCATATTTTCTTCTAGAACCACAGTGAAAAATTTCTATAAAAAAATTTAAATTATATTAGATTCTCAGCGCACACTTGAAGGTACAGTGAGTGTGGCCTAGTGGGGTAGGGGAGACTTTGAATAGATAACATATTTGTGGCATTAAAATTTTCTATATCTCTAAACTCTCATGTCTCAGGGCAGTCAAGTAGAAGGAAACAGGTGTCTGAATTATGAAGAATGTCTTAAATCAAAGCAGGATCTTTTTGAAAGAATCTGGTGTGTTCCCTTTTGGTGAAAGAGGGTTCTGTTTTCTTACTGTAGTCTTCCTGGTCAAGCTGCCCAGATTTAGTTTGCGGTTCCCACGATACCTGTCGGACTGGCTTTGGGCTGATAATATCAGTGCTTTCATATTTCCTCCACATTTTTTAAAAGAACATTTACGGTAATGCTCTTCAATAAGATCCTCAGACCATTTGCTAGTAGGGTTTAGTTGTTTCTCCAAACATTTATCTCCTTCGGGCAGGAATTAATAAGCAAGCTCCTTCTCATGGATCTTGGCCACAAGTTCTGTGATTTGTCTGTCATTACTGACAAAGACCTTTTGAGAAAATGCAACATGAATGATCTCCTTGCCATCTATGATGAAGAAATGAGGGGGTCGACTTTGCATTTTAGGTGGATTGAATGTAGATCACTAACTGATTCATCTGAGACTTCTGAAGGCCTTTTATAGTTTCCTCCACAGATTTGGACTTAGAACTTTAATGCAGGTGATGGTTAACGTTAAGAACAAATGGGAAATCCTATGGACGTGAGTTCCTGTGCATCTATGCAGTTGTTGAGACTGGGTTTGAGAAGTAACTGATTCCAAGGGACATTTAAGCAGTTAATCCTGTGGTGAATACCTACTAACATTTATTTGGTACTGTGTAGCCAAGTCACCTTTGTGACTCTGTGGAACCTAGTGATTTTTCTCCCTGTATTTGAAGCCACCTAATTACAATTTGTTGCAAATTTTCTTTTCTACTGCATTAGGCTTCCTTGCAAGCTGATCAAAATGAGCTCTGGTTAACAGCTCACCTGGTTATTGAAATTGCTCTATCCTCTGACCTAGCAATTCTGTTTCTAAAAATTTATCCTAAAAAACAAAACAAGACAAACAAACAAACAAACAAAACCTAACAAGGAGACTACATTAAAAGATCTCTTAGAAGAAGGCTCATCAAAGCATCCTTTTTATAAGTGGCAGATTTGGAAACAGTTTAAAGGCCAAACATTAAACCTGTCAGATATATAGACATAGAACTACTTAAAATTCTTTGGAGAGTACAGTGGTTAAAAGTACAGGTTCTGGGACCAGACTATGTAAGTTCTAATTTTGGTGCTGCCACTTAGAGCTGTGTTTTATTTTATTCCTGTTTTAATGTGGTAAAATATACATAATATAAAATTTATCATTTTAAACCTTTTTAGTGTATAATTAAGAGGCTTAAAAGTATTCAGATGTGGGCAAGTTTCTTAATAGAATTGATCATTGTAACTAACAGCTATCTTTGGATTATTTGAATATTAAAGAAATATTACTACATGTAAAAAGCATAGAATATATACTCATATATATGGAGAGACAGATACACACTTTTCAAATAAAAAATTATGTGTATTTAAGATACACAATGTGATAACTTGATATATGTATACATAGTGAAATGATTACTACAGTCAAGCTAAGTAACATGCCATCTCCTCACACAGTTACCCATTTTTGTGATGAGAGTACCTGAAACCTACTCTTTCAGCATATTCCCAGTATTAAATACAATATTATAACTATAGTCATCATACCATGTGATAGATCTTTAGACTCACTCACCCTACATAAGGACAACTTTTCTACCCTTAACCAATAAACTTCAGCTATTGTTGTTAAAGTACTTATTCAATACACAGATAGTCATGAAATTTTAAAATGAAAATGGAAAAGATGGTATAGTTTATCATTAAATATAAAAATAGAAAATAACTGGAAAGGCCTACATCTGGTTGATAGGATAATCTCTTTTTGCTTCTGTTTTTTTCTTTCCTGTTATTGCCCTGTTTTGCTTTTATAACTGGAATTTTTTTTTTTTTTTTTTGCATACAAATTTTACTCTGGGTTGTTTGGGTGAAAACAACCAAAGGTCACTGGCAGGGTTAATCCTAAAAAGAAAAATTTTATTTTTCACTTTATCACAGAGTTTTATTTGTTCCCCGTGACTATTTAAATAAAGTTAAGATTCATGGTGGCAAAAATACATTTTCATACAAATACAATTTCCTAAGGGAATCCTTAAAATTGTATATAGTTTGTTCATCTTATTGTGGTATTTTGTTTTTCTTAACTATAGTTTCCTGTTCATTCAATTTTGCATGTTAACATTTCTGAAAATAAATATTTTGTTCAGTGGGGTAGTCGGCCAGATGGTGGGGTGTTTATAATTCAAGGAAATAGCCTAAATTGCCATCAGTTGAAATCACATAAAAAGCCAGTAGTACTTTGATTCGAATTTTATAAGGTACAGAGCCAGGAATTCTATATTTCCTGTTCCTGATAAAAGATGAAGGAGTGAAGGAGTAGCTGAGGGCTGGGGTAGGGGAAGAATGAGAGCCAGGGAGTGAAGCTGGAAGTGACTGGCAGCTGAGAGCTTGATTCTCAGCAGTGTCACATGTTACCTTAAAAAGCGTTGTAGCTTTCTTAAATTTGTTTAAATATAAATATGTTTTCTTGTGAATTTTAAGTGAGATTGCCTCAGGTATATATGCCATGTTTATCCTAACTTCCCGTATACCGTAGAGTTCCCAGAGGTTTGTGTATATGCTGGTGTGAGAGGCAAGGCCTAAGACAGCTTGGGTATCATGAATTCAGGTGGGGATTGTTTGTGGTTTGCATGTTTTGAGAGCGCGTCTCTGAGTTTATTCAACAAATACTGAACACCTGCTGGGTTGAGAATTTTTGTGGGCTGGGCTGATGGGGAGTGAGGAAATAGACAAATATGTCGAACCATTATTAAGTGATGAATATGTGCTGTTTTAATATATATGTACTGAATTTATGAATTACTAAGTGATAAACAGGTAGTGTTAAGTACTTAATTGTCTTAGTTATTTATCACAGCAACCCTATATAATAGGTACTGTTACTACCTTCAATTACAGGAGAGAGTACATTAGAGATTAATTTATCCTTTCTTAAAAATTTTTTCATTTTGAATATTTGTGTATTTTAGGTGTTTATTTGGTTTTATTAAGTAAAACTTTTTAAACTTTATTTTTTTATTGAAGTTTTTGGTTAATAAAATTATATAGATTTCAAGTATATAATTCTATAATATATTATCTGTATATTCCATTGTGTATTCACCACCCAAAGTCAAATCTCCTTCTGTCACCATATATTTGACCCCCTTTACCCTTTTCTACCTCCGCAAAGTAAAACTTTATTACTAGTCTTCTATCCTTCTATCTCTTACCAAGAAAAAAAAAAGGAAAGAGAAAAAAAGAAAAAGATGATAGTTAAGAATAGAGCATGTTGTATCTTCAAACACAAAATTTTGATCTTTATTCATGTCGATACTTGAATTTAAAAAATTTAAACTAATATAAAGCAAAATGAACAAATCTTAATTGTATAGCTTAATGCATCTCTCCCTCTCTCTTGCTCTTTCTCTTCTTTTAACTCTTTCCTCTCCTTCTCCCTCCATACCGACCACCCATATTAAAATACAGTGCACTTCTGTCACTCTAGAAGGTTCTTTTGTGTCTATTCCTAATCAGTAATCTCACTCCTCAGCTAGAACCACTATTCTGATTTATATCACCATAATTTAATAAGCCTCATCTTGAACTTCAAATAAATGAACTCAGCTCACGCAGTTTGCAGTTTTTTTGTAGCTGACATCCTTTGCCTTGTGTAATGTCATGTGATTCATCCACATTGTTGCATGTGTCAGTAGTTCTTTATTGTGTGATACTCCATTGATGAATATGCCATAGTTTGTTCGTTTTCTCAGTGAACACTTGGATTTTCAGCTGCTTTGAATGTCCTTGTAGTGCATGCCTTTTGGAGTGGACTGCTTCATTGTAGGGCGGGCATACATTTGGCTTTAGTAGGTATAGTAGTCCCCACTTACCCACGGTTTCGCGTTCCAAAGTTTATTATCCATGATCAACTGCTGTCCGAAAATATTAAACAAAATTCCAGAAATAAATAATTCATAAGTTTTAAATTGTGCACCATTCTGTGACTCACACTTCCACTCATCATGTAGACATTGTATTGTCTCACATTAGCACAACGTGAGTGAATACAGTAAATTACAATAAGATATTTTGAGCGAGAGACCACATTCATAACTTATTACAGTAGGTTGTTATATTGTTCTGTTATTAGTTATTGTTAATCTCTTACCATGTCAAATTTATAAATTAAACTTCATCAAGGTATTATGTATGTACAGTAAAAAACAAAGTAAGCAAAGACTTCAGTACTATCCACAGTGTCAGGCATCCACTGGGGATCTTAGGGCTTGCCCCCCATGCTTAAGGGGAGATCAGCTGTGTTGTGTTTTCCAGTGTGGTTAGACCAGTGTGCATGCCCACCAGCAGTGTATGAGCGTTCATTCACTCCACATCCTTGTCATCAATCTTTTTTAGATCTTTGAATTTTGATTCCATCTTCAAATAGGGAGCTTGGGAAAAGGTTGTTGATTGATGTGACTTGGATGGGATGAAGATAAATTACCAGTGTACAACTGGCCATAAGGCTTTGTCCAGCAACTTATTCAGATGTATCAGTTGTTTCAATGACAGCCCCCGCGCCCCCCAAAAAAAGGATGGATTCTACCCTAATCCACTTTTACTTTAAGCCAGCTGTGTCAAAATTCTAGTCCAATTTTGTTTTTTTTTTCCAGAATAAGAGACTCATCATCCCCTTTTCTCCCATTTTAATGCTGAAATATTTAAAAAATCACTTTACTTCAAATTCCTACAGGAAACCTCATACTTTAGAAAAAGATCAGTGTTTGATTTCTTTCTCCATTTCTTTTTATATTGAAATGGAGTGAAAGACCCCCCCCCAAAAAAAAAATGCCTGTGATCCAGTAACAATTTGATGATCCAGTAACTATTATGACAGTGTTTGTTGAGGGCCTGCTTTGAGTCAGGCTCTGGTCTAAGCAATTTGTATTCTTTAGCTCATTTACTCTATCAAAACCCAATGAGGAATAGGTACTATTATTATTCCCTTTTTACAGATGGGGAAACTAAAGCCCTGAGAGGTTAATTTGCCCAAGTTTATCCAGTAGTAACTGCAGAAATTGGAATTTTAATCCAAGTCTATCTAATAACAAAGGGCGAAATTAGAATCCCTCCTTATGATGATAGATCTCTACATAGTTACGATTTATCAATGCAATTTCTCTTTAACTGAGCTTTCCTCTCCTTCACTGCCATCCTGCCAAAAGATAAATGAAGTGCATATTTGTTTTATTCCCAAAGTTAATGGTTTTTAGTTCCCTTGAGGAGTGTAAAATAAAATGAATGGGAAATAGGCCCAGTCTTCAAGAATGCTGAAGCTTAGAAATGCTAATGACCAACCATGGCATTGAAAGTATGCAGGAGAGGTCCCAATGAAGTACTGTGGCTGCCGAGGTGCCAGGCTTTGTCTAGGAAGTGTTTGACCTATGCCTTGAAAAGTGGCTGGACTTCAGACATGGCGGCTGGAGGTGGGCCTCTGGTTAGGGAGTGGAATCTGTGCCCCAAATGGCAGGGACTTGTGTTTGATGGGGCATGAAATGTGTGACAGGCGCAAATTTGGTGGATAAGTATCCCCCAGGTCCCAAGTGGGTCAAGGAGGCTCACTCTTGAATGTCTGGCCACACAGTCTTTGGGAAGATTATTTGGGCAGAGTTTGGCATTGCAATAGGATATCAGCTGTTGGGACTGAAGGTTAGGAGGGAGATCTGGGACTGGGGAAGTAGACACAAAACTGGTTATAGGAGCAGTGGGAGTGGATGGAGTCTCCTAACTAGAGCTCTTGAGTAGTAGGGCTAACCAAGGGTGGGTGTCAGAATCACTCACAGAACTTTTGAAATTACACTGGCCTGGGCCAACCTCAGAGCTTTCAATTGGTGGTGGTTCTGGGATCACAGCAGCAGTCACCTCGGCTTGTTCTGATGCACTTTACCTCCCCATTATGCAAATGAGAATCAGAGTAATATGGGTCTAGGCTTCCCTTCTAGGACACCTTCACATCTCAGGAGCAGGAGAATCAGAAGACAGAAATTCTGTCTTGATAGCCAAGGGAGCAGTATTAAATGTTCCCAAAAGGTCTTGTTTCCAAAGTGGTCATGCCATCCCTGCTGTAAACCTTTCCAGAACAAAGAACTTGCCAACCTCCCAGGCTGCCACTTTTGGACAATTTTAAGAATCCAAGAAGCTTTTTGGTGAAATATGCCATCTGTCTCCTTGTATAGCTTTCAAAGAATGGGTCTTGCTGAGAGCACAAGGCTAGTCCTCCCTACCTGTGATACTCCTTATGGTTATAAAGACAGTTTCTACAGTTCCCCTGGTTCCTTTTCCCCACAGCAAACATCCTCAGTATACTCTGTGTAGTTTTCAGAGCCTTCATTCTGATCCCCTTTAAACTATTCCTCCTGGCCACTATTGCTCTTCAAATAAGGCATCCCCAAATTTAGGCATTTGACCAGCATGAAGTAGATTGGGACCATTTAGTCCTTTCTTGTTATATGGATAATATACTTCTGCATTTTTTTTTTTTTGAGAGAGCGCGGAGGGATCCCAAGTATAGACTTAACTACATCTTTAGTTCATCTTGGATTCTTCCTTTCTTTGAGCCTGTGCATCTTAACTGTGTTATCTGGTCCCTCTCCCAGCTATCTTTTTTTTTTGCCAAGTTGATAAGCAAATTTGATCCTCTCCCTGCAGAATGGGAAGCAGTGCCTAAAGCTAGGCTGAGGCAGAGCTGCCTGGATGTCTCTATCACATGACTCATAATGTGTTCGTTTATGAGCTGACAGATAAGACCAAATTCTAATATTTAATGCCTGACTAATGAGTTGTCGTTGGCATGCTAAAATAAAAAATTGCCTTTTCACCCCAGGAGATGTTTACTAGGAAAGGAATTTTACGGATCTTGTCTTTTCCTGTACCATAAAGAAGCAGTTGACACTAAAGTGATGTATGTTTTTGATATTTCATATTGATTCCTACACATTTTTGTTTAAACTATATTGTAGTCATTGGAAAGTCCCGGCCCTGAGTATTTACCTTTAGTCACACTGTTCTGTAAACTTAGATTTGGGCATGTAAGAGTGTTTACATGGTTGGTTTTTAGCCTTTTACCTCTGCTCCCATTAACACTGATTTCTTACATGCTTATCAAGCAGCTTTCGAGAGGTATTTGCTATATGTGCTTTGCTGAATTTGATATAAATAGATTTGAGGTTGGTGTTTGAAAGTGCCCTATAACCATGTGCAGAGCCAACTTACTAAGGCTATGTTATTGCATTTCAGACACTCAAGTCTAATAATAGAAGAAGCAATCTATTAACAGGCTGTGTCTCTCTGGTGCTCCTTCTTTTTTTTCTTTGGTTTAAGTGCTGACTAAATGTCAGAAACTTTGCCAGCTTAATTTAAGGCCCAGGATCTATGGAGAGGCAGTAGAAAAAGATAATGACCATCATACCTTGAGATTAATATATTAAGTTATTTTTAAGGTGCCATTTAATATTTAATTGTAGACTTGGTGACACGTATAAATTGTTAAAACATTCTTATTTTGAATTACTGGAAGTGCTAAGGCAGTAGTTTTAAAATTTGCAGCAGCAGACGGAGTTGATTAGATATTGGATAACCATGCTTTTTAAGATATCAGCCATTTTCTTTTCTTATTGAATACCAACGAGGAAGCGTTATCTTAGCTAGAAGTTAAGGCTGAGGTTCTAATGGCAGAATAAACATTGCAGTCTCATGGTTTCTTGAATATTGTAATTTTCTGAATAGATGATATATTTTAATTTTGCTTTCTAGTACCAGATCTGTGATTTCTTCAAAGACACTGTCCACTTTTAAACTTTTGTATATTTCAGTGTTTGCTGTAGCACAGTGCTTTCTTCATTGCAGGCACTCAGATTTTTTTTTTTAAACATATCCCTGGACCACGGTTTTACAGGCATTATGTCCATTTTCTAGAGGAAACAGATTAATTTGCTTCCCCAGCTGGTGTTTGAGCAGCCCTCCAACTGGTTGAGTGTCCAATACAGGTTCATTTTGGCAAAGGATATCATTGCTCCAGTGTCAGATTGCCAGTTCTGCTGTTCTCCCCACTCTGATTCCACTATGACTGGGATGAGTCATTTCTACCTTGGCACAATAATCTTGCCAGTCTTCTAACTTTTATAATTAAAACTCTGTTTCCCACCTGGAATGAATTCACCAAGTGAACAATTTCAGTCATGTTTCCTTGGCTATTTATCATATTGACATCTGTGAGTACTATTATTAGAAACTACTTATGCTAGATTTATTGACAGAAGAACTAATGACACCAGTACCTGTCCCAGGAAAAATCAGCTCCAAGGTGAAATGAGAGCAAAGGAAGATCTTTAATTCAAAATGGTTTGTGGATGAAGCACATGCTTTCCTTTAAGCAATACTGGTATAGATCCGTAGAGGCTTTCAAATCTTACATAATGCTCACAAGTTTTTAAATGTAGTATTTAGCTATCTGTGATTATAAGTAAATAATTTCTTTTTTTAGAAAGCTTGTGATTACATTTTTTTATTGCTTCATCTAAGAAGACACAGCTTCAGAATTAAAACACATACATACCCTTGTGCGTGTGCGCGCGCACGCGCGCGCACACACACACACACACACACACACACACACACAGAGAACCTTACTCCCCGTTTTTGATGGGAGAGAGGCAGAAAGTGCTGCAGAACAGGTAGGCAGATCGTCTCCATGGTGGCGGGGAGGCTGGAGACAGAAGAGACCTGGAGATTCTAGAGAGGAGTCCTCTCTCGAAGTACATACCTTAGCCACTGTTACCTCTTTAAAAACTTGTAATTGTAAAAGAACAAAACCAAAAATTAAAAGATACTGTTTTAGGAACATACATTTATGTTTTTTTAAAATCATAAATTCTTTTAATTCTAATTATAAAGTCAAGTTACTCAAGAACAAGATCTTGGGATGCACCTAGTAACAAAGTTTCTAAATACAATGTTTACTGGAAAGCATTATTTTCGGTGTTATTTGTGGTACATATATACATGCATTTGATGACAGTGGACAAGTAGTTATCAGACTTTTAAGTTCTTGCTGAGTACTTTTGGAAATGTAGAAGGAGTACATGACTGTCAACTACATATAAACGTTAAGATCATCTTCATGGGAAAGAGTTGTGTGACTAGTATTGGTTGTATAGTGTTTCCTTTTGCGTTGATGAAAATGTTGTAAACTTGGTGGTGATGGTTGTACAACCCTGCATATATGAAAGTAATTGAATTGTAAACTCCAAATGGGTGAATTTTATGGTATGTGAGTTGTGTCTCAATAATGATGCTTAAAAAAGATCTTAATGAATTTGCACTGCAGAGAAGATTCCAAAATGACTTGTGGTTTCTGCGTGCCTTTTTGCATTCTCCAGATCACTCAAAGTAGGTGAAATTAAAGATGAGGAATGCCAAACTCTCTTATCTCCTGGTGGTGGGGAAATGCTGAGTGCCCCTGAATTTGTGTGGTGTAAGTTGTTTACAAAAGCCTGAGTCTGTAAGCCCTGTGATAAAAGTGCTGAAGACCCACTCCGGCAAAAACTGACCGGAGAAATGGACCTGCCTGGTGGGGAATCTGGGATTTCCTGATAGTGGTCCCTTAATTTGTGGATCATTCTGGGCTGTCAACAAAGTAGTAGTCTAAAGCAGCAGTCCCCAACCTTTTTGGCACCAGGGACCGGTGCTCCTATGAGAATCTTAATGCCTGATGATCTGAGGTGGAGCTGAGGCAGTGATGCTAGCACTGGAGAGAGGCTGCAAATACAGATGACGCTTCAGTCCCTCATCGCTCACCTCCTGCTGTGCTGCCCGGTTCCTATCAGGCCACATACCTGAATTGGTCTGTGGCCTGTGGGTTAGGAACCCCTGGTCTAAAGTAAGAGTAAAATTCTGACATGCTGCAAGTGGATAAACCTTAAAGACATTACACTAAGTGAAATAAGTCAGTCACAAAAGGACAGATACTGTATTATTCCACATACATGAGCTACCTAGAGTGGTCAGATTCATGGATAGAGAGTAGAGTGGTGGGGTAATGGAGGGTCATTTTTAAATGAATATAGAGTTTCAGTAAGGGAAGATGAAAAAGTTCTGGAGATAGATGGTGGTAATGGTTGCACAACTATGTGAACCTACTTAATGCCACTGAACTGTACACTTAAAAATGGTCAGGATGGTAAGTTCTATGTTATGTATATTTAACCACAATTAAAATAAGAGTAAAGCCACTTAGAAGAAAAGAGAATAGGACAGCGTATTTGGATTCTTTATCAGACTGGACAACTTTTTTGATGGTCTCACTTCTGCTCTTGTCCTGAGTGTGTGTGACAACTAGGATGCTTTTCGAGGTCCTTACCTGCTCCACCTTCCTGCTAGTTCTTCCAGCAGTCACTCGTGGAGCATCTCCTGTGTTCCAGAAATGGAGCTTGGCACTGGGGAAGGATAAGTATGTGCACCCTAGGGCATTTATAATCCAGAGGGCGGTTGGGAGAGATGCATTTGCTTAAAAAAAAAAAATTGTCACATTGCATTATGCTCATCTGTCGTAGGAAGCGTGGATGGCACTATTTAGGTAGTATTTGGTGGGTGACAGTGTCATGTCTGGAAACCTAATTTAAAGTAGTAAAATCAACATGTGGCTGAAATTTGATACCTGCAGGCATACTCTTTAAAAAAAAGACAGAGCAGCTCTAGAAGAATAAGACTTGTTATAGCCCAAAAATCTTCATGGAAAAAAGAAATCTTCGTGGTGCCAGAGGAACTGTGCTCTTTGTGAGGAGCCACCAGGATGAGCATGAGGTGAACTGATGGCTACTGTTTCCTGAAGCAATGGAAGAAAGACACATCTTGCTCCTTAGGGGACTGATGGAGAAGACTGAAATACAAACGTGTATTTAATTTGTAAACAAAATGGGTTTGCAGAGTGTCTTAGTCCATTTGGGCTGCTCTAACACACCACCATAGACTGAGTGGCGTAGACACCACAGAAATTGATTTCTTATATGTCTGGAGGTTTGGAAGTCCAAGATCAAGAGGCTGGCAGATTTGGTGTGTGGTGGGGGCCCACTTCCTTGTTCATCACAGTATTTTTGCTGTATCCTCACATGACAGAAGGTCTCTGGGGTCTCTTTTAGGAGGGCACTAAGCCCTCATGACCTAATCACCTCCCAAAGGCCCTACCTCCTAATGCTTGAGGGTTTAGGAGTTCCACTTATGAATTTGGGGAAAACACAAACATTTAATCTATAACACAAAGCAGTATGTAAATGAGAATGAACTGACAGAAGAGAAGCATGAAAGCCAGGCAAGTTAGTGACCATGAGCTCAGAAACCTTATTTTCAAAACACATTGTAGTCCTGTAAATGTTTTTACAGAGAGCTCATTCTCAGAGGCAGTCTTCATTTGTTAAATAAATCCTTTACTGGGAAGGTGGAAAAGAGGTGAAGTGGGGGCAAGGATGTGATATTTTTGGAACAGTTTGAAATACAAAATAATTTCCTGGTAAGATTAGATGGTTAAACCTGAACTGTGGTTTTTCTCTTACTAATGAAATAGTCAAAAAGCAAACTAGAAAAGCTCAGAAGAACTGGAACTCGGAAGAGCTCTTGGGCTGAATTCCGAGTTGTGACCTGAGCACACACAAAAAAGTTGGCTTCATTCAATAAAGCCGAAAAAAAAAAAATAGTTGGCTTCAGGTGAGGGAGGAATCAGTTTTTGTGGATTACCTTTTTTGTTCTGAGGTTTGTGAATTTCATAATAAAAGTAAATCAGAGTCTTTATTTTCCTTTCAGTTTTCCATAGTGAGGAGGGAGTCTGGGAAGTTCGCTCCAAGTGCTAAGGATTATTAACAATGTTCCTGGAAACAAATCTTCTGTCCCCTATCCTCCAACCCCATCCCAAAAAGGAAAACTAGAAAATACACTTAAAGTGATACTTTTTATTTTCCTTATTCACTATTCCATTATCATTAACCAGTTAAATTTATTAACCATTGTAATAGGCATTTTAAAGAAAACTATTAAAAAGTTATCAATATGTTTAAGGGTACGAATACAGAGGAGTTTGTGTTGGCTAACATTGTGACAAAACCACTGTCTGAACCTGGTTTGGTGATATTAGGGACAAATACAACTTCACTTTTCGTAAGAAAGGTTAATACTTTGCCCATTAATCTAATTTCATGACCTTTAAAGAGTAAGTAGGTCATGAATCAAATTTTTCTTTTTTTTAAATAGGTGGTGATACTATCATTTGTTTTTTCTTATAAAAGCAGGGACATTTTTAAAATGTATTTTTTCCCAATGACGAAAATAATACATACTCAGTACAGAAGTATTAGAAATAAAAAATGGAGACATTTCAGTCTCTTTCACAATAACTGTTGGTTTTGTTTTGAGCAAGCTTCGTCCCTGTGACCTGCCTTTTGCCATTACACCGACCTTTCTGGTTTAGAGGACGTGTTTGTGGAGGGAAGGCTTGTCAGGGACAGCAGAAGCAGTTCTCTCTGGTCTTTTGAATTTGGAGAATTTGGGAGGCAGTTATCCTTTCTCACCCCATCTTCTTCTTGTCCTTTTCACAGAGAGCTCAAGGAGCTTCTTCACTCTGAATTTGTTAAACATTAAATTCCATAGTTCTGCGTAACAGAACGTTAACAGAACATTCTGCGGCAGCTCCTTACTTGTGAGGGTGTGTTCTCAGGGTTTGTGTCTAGGTCAGAGGCTTGAAGTCAGAACATTTCTGGAGAAGGAAGGAAGTCCCCATGCAGGAGGCATTGGGTTCAGATTTGGGTTCAGATTCTGTCGCCACTCACTACTCAGCGGAATTGTAGCTGTGACAAGTTTAACGCAGTTTACTCATGCATGCTTAGTAATAACATTCCTTAGGTAAAGTTATCTGATGTACCTCGTGCAGAAGCAGGCTCTCAGACTTCTCTCCATAGGTGCTCTGTGCATAAACATCTGTTTGTTTCTTTTATTCAGGAGTGTTTCTGAGCACCACCCATTTACCAGACCTTGCTCTAGGTACTGGACACCAAAACAGAAAAATCCCTGTTTTCAGGGAGTTCAGGTTCTTGTGGGGGAGGCAGTCATAAATAAGATAAATGCCTAAAATATATGATATCGTAAATAATGGTGAGTACTAAGAGAAAACAGTAAAGCAAGGAAAGGAGGATATGGGTGTGTGTTTATGTGTGTGTGCTGGGAGAGAGAGGGAACATTAAATTATTTAACCTGCAATGTAGCTGCAGGTTTTCCTGTGTGATGGTTCTTTACTGCTGCAGCTGGAGGCCAGAATTTACCCTCTGCTGAAATGGACCATCCCTGCCGTCTCTGGCATGGTGTTTCCGGGATGAGGTGGGTTCTGGATCTTGCCTGGCTGGGAATGAGGGCTCCTGCAACAAGGTTTGGGGTTTGAGAGGGTGTGTGTGGGGTCTTTGGCTATACAAGGAGAATGTTTAGAATATTGTCAAGCATTCAGTAAAATTTAGCTATTATATATTAACGCTTTAGCCATTATGTCTTGTGTTATAAAACTCAGGGCCACTTTCTTGCAAAAGGTGCCAAGTTTGGAGCATAAACTTAATGTTGGCCACCCTGCCCCCAATATTTCCCAGACTGGTACTTTTTTCTTCAAATCTCCTGTCTCCTTCTTTCTTCCACCCCCTTTCATCCCCTGGGGCCATTTTGCAGGATTAGGTTTTAAGGCAGGAACCTGGGTAATACATGTAACAAAGGTAGTTTGTGTTGTCATTTAGTGAGTAAGGCAAAAGGAAGAAACATATTATCAAAACAGAGTCAGTTTCCTAAAAAATGTACATGGATAAAGGGGGAAAGAGGATGAGAAATATAGTAAAGGTGTGGTTGATTAGTGGGGAAAAAAAATACAGTACTTTTCTAAACTAGGTAGAACTGGTTTAGCGACTAAATTTGAGTTTTGGAAAATACAGAAATTCATTCAGGGATGCAGGCTTATTCTGTGTCACTCACACCTGCAATTTCTCATTACTGGTATCAAATTATACTCAAACTTTAGTGAAGCTACTGCTAATTCACTTCCCTATGTAGTACGTCTACCTCAGTTTAACAGTGGTCTCTAAGTCATTTTAATAGGTCTTCATTGAAAATGTTAGAATTATCTCCCCTCTCTAAAAAACCAGAGGTTCAGAATGAAAAGGTAAGGTATGTGGTTCTCTGTTGGTTATGGTATTTTGTGAACTAAATAATCTAAAATCAGGAAAGCAATAAAGTCTAGTGGAAATTTTTAGCATGGATAAAATTTGGGCAGATTAGTCTCTACATCTCAGTTTTTTCACATGTGAAATAATTATCTCACAAAGTTGTGATGATTAAATGGATATATGTGTGTCTGGCACAAGGTAGATGCTAAAATTAAATCTGATTTGGCTTGTGTCAGAAATGGTTTGTACATTCCTGATATTGATTTTGAGAACCCTCAGTCAGATTGCCCAATTAATAAGCATTAATTTTTAATGTTAGATTTTAATTTAATGTTATTATTAAACACCAACTTTAGTTACTATTATCACAAATAGTAGTAGTAATAACGATGATGGTAGCCAGCCAGACATTGTAAAGTGCTTTATATGTGTTACTTTGGTTACTATTGGGAAGGGGGAGAATGTCTCCCTCCTTTCCCCTGGGTTCTTGTGGTTGGATTAATAATAAAATTGACACAAGACAGATTAATAGAAGAAAAACCAATTTAATACTTATGCATGGGAGATCATAAAATGATGCTCAGTGGGTGCCCAAGAGCTGGCACATTTTATATCTTTTACACAAACAATAAATTTGTGAAGAATCGACAGGACAAAGAAACTTTTGGATGCTCATTAGTGAGGAATCTAAGCTTGTGTATTAAATTGGTAAAGGAGTCACAATTTTGTTTATATGAGTCACAATTTTGTTTATATATGCTCTGCGGCCCTAAATTCTCTAACTGTGGTGATCAGGATGTCTCTCTTCTTAGCTTCCAGGTACAGGGAGGGCACTTTTCATATGGGAAGTTTATTTCTGCTTTCGGAGGGACAGAGAGAGATCAAAGTGTTCTTGCACTGGCAGTTTCTTAAGTAACTAATTAAAAATAATATGCCATTGTGGGATATTTTGGGTTGGCCTCCCTGGGCCCAGACATTACTCTGAACAAGGACCGTCTGAGGGCAGCTATTTTTATTATGTTCATTTTGCTGACAAGAAACTGAAGCTTAAGTGAGATTAAGAGATTTGTAAAGTAATGAAAGAAAAATGTTATATTAAAAGATCACTTTTTTTTTGGTCGAGATAACATGATTTGAAAAGTCATGGGAGGTTGCTTATAAAAGATAAAAGAGCTTTTTTTTTTTGATCAGTTCAGTGTTTTGCAGGACAGAAGCCAGTTTGACCTTAAACAAATGGACAGCCAGATATTTCTCTAGCAAAATGGGTTTATTTGAGAACAACACAGAATTGCAACTAGGCACATATAGTCTCATGGCAAACCATGCCAAGTCCAGAGAACAAAGGAAAGGAACTTTCTTTTATAGAGGAAAGGGGGAGTTAACAGGAACTGTTGTAAACAAAGAGTCCATTGGAGGGAACTGGGAGTTCAAAGTGTAGTGGCTTTTCATTGGCTGAGTGTTTGCCAGGTGAGGAATAGCTCTTGCTTCGTCTGGAGTAGTAGAGTAGAAAAGCATGCTCCTTCCTGTTGGAAATGGAAGGCAAGGCTCTTCCAGTTTGGGGTAATTGTTAATGAGTGGTAGGGTAGGAGAGCTCCCCCTACAGGCCCTCCCAACTCTAATTTAAATGAGGTTTCTGTTTATTCACACTCTCATCCTCTATATGCATGAAACACCTAAGCATGTTTCATGCATATAGTCATGGCCGTTTGAATACTGATTGAATGGAATCCTAAAGTCTGGCGACATTTTGGTCAAGGAAGGACCACACATACAAAGGCAGTCCTATAGGATTAATGGAGCCAAAAAATTTCTTCTGTTACCTAGTAATATAGAGCAATATATCCCTCATGTGTCTGTAATGATGCTGGAATAAACAAACCTACTGCTCAGCCAGTTGTGTAAAAGTATTGTGTGTGTGTGTGTGTGTGTGTATGCACACACATATACACACATACTGCACATATAATTATGTATAGAATAATTGATACTGATAATAAATGACTGTTACTGGTTTATGTGTTTACCATACTATTTGTCATTGCTTCAGAGTGTACTCTTTCTATTTATTAAAAAAAAATCTTGCTGTAAAGCAGTACACCCTATTATGCTGGCAGCAGCCTCATACATGTCATGTTTGTTTTGCAGTGTCTCTTAATTGCATCACATTCTCTTGTGCTTAGTTTAACTGTTTGTGTCATACAGTGACATGCTGTACAGGCTTGTAGCCTAGGAGCATTAGGCCATAACTGATAGCCTAGGTGTGTAGTAGACTATAGCATCTAGGTTTGTGTAAGTGCACTCTTGATGTTTGTACAGGGACGGAATTGCCTACCGTCACATTTCTCAGAATGTGTTCCGTTAAGCGGCACGTGACTGTATTTGCATAGTCTTCTTGAAAAGTCCGAGGAAGTTTCTAACTTTGCTTTCTTCTAAGTTGATCTGCTCACCTGGGAAATAACTGGCCTAATGCTGACTGTTAGTTCCCACAGGAATGAGAATCCAGCCTGTAATCTCTGTTTTTCAGGGAATCAAATAGGCTAGTTTGGTCATCGACACTCTGGGCAGGCTGGGACACCCTTGGCAGGCTGAGACGCTTGTGATTTGTATCACAATAACCTTTCCTTTGGGATTCCTGATGTTGAGACTTTCCAGGCAGCTGAGAAATGTGGTGAATCAGCAGCTAAACATCTTTGCATTTAGCAGTTTAGAATTTGGATATACCCAGTATTCCAGTTACCTGGAAATGAAAAACTTAAGTTTTAGAATGCAACATTACTTTTCCCCTTATATTTGTGCATATTTCCTCTGTTTAATTAAATGTTGATATTTTGGTGAATATGGAGTGAAGTTATGATGATTTCAGTGTTTTAAAATAAGACCAAAGAGACATAGCAAACCAATATGAGAACCTTGATCAAAAAACTATGAAAGATATTTTTGGGACAGATAAGGAACTCAGAATATGGGATGGTTATTGAATGATATTAAGAAATTATTATTGATTTTCTTAGGTATGATAAGAGTGTTTTGATTATGGAGGAGAATGTTCTTATCCTTCACAGATTCATGCTTAAAGATGTAGAATGTAGAGGTAGAGTGTTATGTCTGCAATTTAGAAGTGGTTCTACAAAAATAAATAAAACTCACTTCCTACACAGGGATGGGGTTAAAACCACTGGGGGCAGGAACCACATCTGCCCTGGGTGCCTGACATACAGGAACATGCACGGTAAGTTTTTGCTGAATGGGAGGGAGAGCATTCCTGAGAAATCAGCCTGCACTGTTATCCCTGTTCTTTCCCCTACGCTGAGCTCCTTAAGTTCAGGGTCTGTCTTTGAATCTTCCCAAGGCACCTTGCACAGTGTTGGGCACTCATTGATCTCTGTTAAACGAATAGAAAAAACGTGCACAGCACAACTAGCATAATAGCAATGACATATGAACGTGAGTTGTTTTTCTTGCAGACTTTTTGACTGGCAGGAATCAAAGGATGAGGGGAATCTGGTTTCTTGTGGGCCTTACCAGGCTGAATTAATAGCAGATCTGGGAAAAAAAGAGGGTCAGGGCATTGGATGATACAGCCAAGATCTCCAAGAAGACATATTTTTGCAGAAAATAAGCAGGTGCCATTGCGCATGGTGAAAGCTGAGCTTTTCTGGAAGTTCCCATCCCAAACTTTGGAACTTGGTGTGGTCTCAGGCTGGGCTAGTCAGAATTTTTAAGAGGCAGGGTAGGCTTGGATTTGCCCTTTAGCTAGGAAATGTTGCTGGAGCCTGTTCTTGGGCGGTATTGGGAAGGGAAGGAAACTTACCATTTTGTGCTAATTTGTTGCCTCTTGCTCATGTGTGTTTTTACAGAGTTCACTGTTTTCTCAAGATAGGCAGTGAGAAATAACAGCTGTAGGCAACTTTCTTCCCCAAGTACTAAGCAAATAGTGTGTTTAGGTATAGAATGGACTTCATTACAGAATGCCAATGTTTAGTTTTCATTTTAGGATGAAAGAAATGAGGTACAAAGAAGGAAAACTTATTTTTTTCCCCCTTGTAATAGGGTTTCTTTCTACTCAGAAGGTCAGAGTAGTTAACTGAAACAGCCTAAAAATACCCTTTAGCAGCATGCCACAGTATTTTCTCTTGGTCTAAAATTAGCTGATTTGAGCTGTATACTCTGGTTTTCTAAAGCCTTCCATTAGGTGCGCTAGCTACTTTTCTCTGTGGTTTTGTGAGCTCTGGATAACATGTTTGATGGGGAAGCAAAGTAGGGATGACTTTATCCTCGTTTAAAGAATTTTCTAATATGATGTGGGTTCCTGCTTAGATCCCACCTCCTCCAGCGTGCCTTCCTAAGGATTTTCTCAGCTGTGCTCCCTCTTACCACCTGTCACTTTATCCTCCAGTAGCATCACTTTTCCTGTCCCACTGCCTGAAGGGCAAACCTGTGCTCCGTTCATTGTTCTGTTCCAGTGCCTCACACAACTATTTGGTAAATAGTTTGACAAGTATTTGTCAAATGCTAGAATGGGTCCATTTACTAGGCAGAAAGAAAAGCAAATATTATTTATTAGTGATGTACACAGGGAGATGTAATCTATTCTCTTGAAAATTAAAAGGAAGTGAGGACAGAAAAGAAAGTGGGAGAGAAACTAGTTGAAATGGGAGTGGCTGGGAAGTGTTGACAGGGTCAGGGTGTGGTGGCAGAAGCCTTTTGATTAGGAGCCAGATGAGAATGTCTCCACCAGGGGGGGAGGGCAGCCACTACCACCAGCCTTTCCTCTGCTTGAGCCCTGGATGGCATGGGTAGTTCTAAGCCATATTTTTGTTTTTAAAACAAGATCTGTGCTTTCAAAAATGTGATGTGCCTGCCTCAGTTTGGAAACAACGTTTATTTTTATGAAAGTAGGTGTTCTTTGTTAACTGTCCATTTGTCTGGAAATGTTTTCCAGTTGTTCCTGGGTGTGTGCGTGTGTGTGTACACGCGCGCGCACGTGTGTTTGCTGTTACAAGTTTCTTGAGAGAAGGGAGTCATCACTTGTGTTTTAGACTAATGGAATTTCTGCCTTAGAAATGTTCCCACATTACAGATGTTGGGGTATTCCTGGAGGGCGAAATTGCATTGTTTTCCTGCTGGAGTTCTCAATCAGACAGGAGTAAGGAAGGTGGAGACCAAAAATGTATCTTTATTGCTGATAGCAGATAAAGCTGCTATGGGCACGTGGCGGGCCATCCTGCCTTCCTGAGGCTGTTTTCCAGTGCGTCCTATGGATGGTCCCCCTACAGACCAAGGGCAGAATGTTGGCCCCCAAGTGAAGACAGAGGGAAGGGCTGGCTCTGCATGCATTTTCTCCTCCTGTGCTTGCTGGTCCTGTCCTTGTAGGGAAGGGACACTGATGGATGGAGAGAGGAAACCTTCCTTCCCTATTAAAAGGTTCAAAGAACAAAACAAAACAACACCCGGAGAGGTTGTATATTTTCCTGAGGTCACATAGCTAGTTGGCAACAGATTTTTGTCCTGGGCTTTAGAGGCCAATCAGTATGAATAGAAAGGGCATGGTTTTGGAGTTGGCTAGGACTTATGTTCACATTCTACTTCTGTGACCTTAGCCTCCGTCAGATCTGTACAATGGGGTTAAAATTCACACCTCAAGTGCTCTTGGGAGAGTTACATGAGATGTAACCTGTGCCGAATAACCTGGGCCAGTACTTGGCCTCCGTTTCTTCATCATCCGTAATGCAGACATCACCCAGCCAGTCCAGGGCATTTACCAGCCCCTTTGTTCTTCTTAATCTTGGCTTGGAGCCTCAGAAAACATGGTAATTGGGGGGTGGTTCTCAACAGAGTAGGACTTGGAAGTTGACTATTTTAATTTTGATCTTTTAAGAGGAAATCCTAAATTAAAAGAATTTTACACATCATACGCACCTGAGAAAAACTTCACGTTATGCCTGGAACTAATTTTGCAGTCAGGAGTCGAACAATGTGGCCTCTGTAACCTTGGAAAACAAATACCTTTCAGTTCAAAATATTCTCGTTTATTTTCTAGGACATTCTTTAAGTGGCTGTTTTAAAGGTTTTGTTTTGTAGTTAGAGGACTTTGTGAAAAAGTGGAGGTGGGGATGAGGGTGGGGGAATTGGTGGCCTAAGTGAAGGGGCAAAATAGGTGCAATAGTCATATCTTTGTGTAGAGGGATCTGGTACAGGACTTGCAAAATGTAAGATAGACCTTCTTGTCTGAGGTACTGGATAAAACAGTTCCCTGTGCCCTCGGGGACACTGTTGTTTCAGGCGACACCCCACTCCGGGGAAGGATGCAGCTCTAAGCAGGCGTACATCCTGTGTGGAATGCTGTGGGGCCCTCCTCTGTCAGAGCCTGCTACTTGTTTCCTGTCCAGATCATTAGTGAAACACAACTGTGAAGCTGCAGCCACACAACTTTGATCCACGTTTGTTTCAGACCCCTAATGCTAGCTAATACAGTCATTAAATTAAATTCAGTCTCCCTTCTTTTCTTCCACTACAAATCACATTTTACTTTCAGCAGGTTTACAGTTCACACTTCTCAGCTGAGCTGCCCCTCTCTTTCCCCTGCCCGCCCCCGCCCCCCTTCTCCGCTGACCTGGCCTGGCTTGTGGGGGGTGGTGCCGGCTGGGTCACTGACCCTCAGCACTGAGGAAAGGTGGGGCGGGAGGGCACTTCCTCCTGGGCCTTGGACTTCCTGTGCACACTAGGAGGGAAACAGAGCTGGAGGGTGTGTGAACCTTCAGGTTAAACAAGCAACACAAATACTCCTGCACAGAGAAGAAAATTTAGATTGCTGTAAATCAAAAAAAAAAAAAAAAGGAAAAAATTACCGGCAGGTCTATTTCCAGGGCAACTGGAGGGTAGCTGTTGTCTTTAAATTGGCGAACTGATAGGGCAATGTTAAACAACTTACCTTTTATTTTGGCAATTGTTGGCAATAGCAGTGTGTCCTATTATTATTTTTTATTATTTTTATTTTTTAACGGCTAGGGAAGCCATTTTTATATCCTAGATCACAACGGCCTGTTTTTACCTGGGAGACCTCTGGTTTGCTCTCTAGCAATTTCCATACATTGAACATCGTTAAGTGCAGCTGGCTGTCAGCGTTAAGGAGAGTGGATAGCTTTGCCACATTGGTGCCTCTGTTCTCAACCGTGGAGTTGTTTATCTGGGGGCAGCTCTCCCCATGAAGGGCTACAGACACATCAAAGTATGTTCAGTTATTCTGGCCAAGTGTTGAATTGCTTTGTGTTGACTTTTGTTTCCAAGGCTGGTTTGTAAATTTATGTTTTTACGCATGAAAGTCTTTTTTTTCTCCTTAGATTTTACCCTGACCCCTCCGCCAGTCATAGACTTGGGGGAAATTTTTGAAAATTTCGTAAAAGTTAGGAAAAGGAAAAACACCGTCTCGAACCTCACCAGTCAGGCATAAACACTGCTAATGTTTTAGAATATTTTCTTCCAGTCTTTAGGCACATAGTTTGTCATACTTGATAATACAGTTTCTCCTTGGATTTTGTTTCCAGTTAAAAAACTCTTCTATTGGCTTCATGTTAAGGGCTGCTATATGATCCCTCTTAAGATGTGAAGGTATTTATTTAGCTATTTCCTAAAAGCTGGGCATATGGTTTCTAAATTTTAAACTAATTCTCTGTGGTTCTGGAGGGATTACTAATTCCCTAGTAAATTGCTAGTTGTGTTAGTATTTCATCCTCCAAAACTCAGTTTGAATACTGTGTATCAAAACTGCGAACCCTCCAGAAACCAGTGAAGTGCAAAACTGAGGGTCCCCTGTCCTCATCGGAGGCTCTCTCCTCTCGCTTTCGAGGCTTGATTGGCTCTGAATCAGACAGACGTAGGAACCTTAATACACATTAATTCTCCTAAATCTGCACTTTCCTATTTGCAAAATTAGATAACAGTAGTACCCAATTCCAGGGGGATTGTGAGAATTCCAAGTCAGGTTGTGATGGGTGTGGCACTTTGGAACTTGGCGATGATAAGGTTCACTAAGAGCAGCTGCTGTCACCCTCCTCCCTGCCCCTGTCTCCCTCAGGGCTTTGGGCTGGCTCGTTCTTCCAGGCCAGGGTTTGGAAGAGGGACCAGAAAGGAGAAGGAAGCCGGATGGGGGAGGTGTACTGAAAAGACGTTTTTTTCCTCGCTTCTAAGTATAAAGTTCAAGTGTTTGTTTCCGACACAGCTCGAACGCTCGACGGTCTGGGCTGGGAGCGAGCCCCTGGCTGGGTTCATAGAGGCGGGAGAGGTGGGCCGGCCAGGGGTGCGGGCCCTTGGGCATTCTTATAGTAGGGGGTCTGCTCTCCTGGTCCTCTCCTCTTCTGGTCTTTCTTTGGTGTTGCCTGACTCATCCCAAGCCCCTGCCTGACTGACTTATGTCCCTGACATTCTCCTGGTAACTTTTGTGTTTCTCACCCCAGCTATAACTAAGGTGGAGGGCAGGAGAATTTCTGTAGTAAAGAGTAGTATCTTTGGAAGGGAATTGCTGACATGAAGTTCTTCAAGGTATTAATCCACCTGATTTTTATCAGAATTGCTCTAACATCTTTTTATGACTCCAGAGTCCTTTTACCTCTTTCATAGTAAGGAGGAAGGTGATTCTTCAGATAAAACCAACCCCTTGGGCTGCCTTTGTGAAAGAAATGGCAACTGAGGTGGATGGAGCTGGATATGTGTGTCCTTCATGTGTCATTTTCTGCACATACCATTGTTATTCTGAGAATGGAGGGCGGCATACAGGTATCTATCTTTATTCTTCATATATTGCCTGTGGCAGAAGAATGAGTCCTTGTACACTTGGTGCTTCAGCCATGCCTTTTAAGGGCTGTGAACAGACTTAATCAAAAGAGCCATCTTGAGTGGAGTGTTAAGAGGGGAGGAGAATTCAGGAAGAGGGGATGGATTGAATTAATGGGAACAAGAGTGCTATAAAACAGTTCAACTTCTTGTGGCCCCCTCAGACTTGCAAGTTTGTCTATTTAAAAAAAAAAACACACACATTCATGAGCTGGACACCTGGCTTAGAAGGACTGCCGATTCTCTCCCTACTCCCGTGGTGCCATCCCTGTGCCTCGGATGGTGTGTGAGAAAGCTATGCAGGTGTGTTGGGACTAGTGCATTAGTGAAGCTGCAAGGACTAAAACCTGAGGATTTACCCAATTCAGACCTTTAGGAGTTACTGTGATTGTGTTGTGTCGTGTCCCTGGACATTGTCATCCTGAACCAGTAAGTTGTCATCTATACTTTTTAACTGGTTGTTGCCTGGAAACGTAGAACCTAAATCGATTTTAAATCTTTTATTATTTATGACTCCAGATTATAATTGGCAAGGAAGAAGACAACAGATAATATTTAGATAAGCTTGCTTCTGACAGTTTTTCTTGGAGTGCTGGTCTACAGACATTTCTAATTTTCTTGGGACTCTCTGTGCTCTGTTTAATTTAGGTGTCAGCTGGCAAGGTGACAACTCCATTTATTCACAAGGCCCTTGATCTTCAGATTTGTAACATTGGCGGGGTTGGAGAACCCCGAGCCTGCTGAGTTGCCCAGATGGGCTCCACCTGCCTCCTCTCTAGTTGCTGCAGAATTCCTTCATGCTTCCTGTCTGGCTCACCTCCAAATGAGCTTGCTCATTTCCTTTCTCTGAACCACCTCTATCGCCAAGGTTCAAAGGTTTCATAAAGGATAAGGTGGTCACGAGGCCTGACATCTAAACTCTGACTTTCGTAAGAGCCTCTAGTATCCCTGGGCTAACCTGAAGTAGTGGACAGTGGTTCCAGAGCCACAGTTGTAATTGCTGTTAGCCAAAGGAAATGGGGGGCTGCTGGATGACCCTTAGAGCCATGAGCATTGAGATGTTTAATCTAGAATTTAGGCCGGGCGCTGTGTCACTGTCTGGCATTGTAGTGTCCATTTTAACTTCCCTCCTGGCTTTTTCCACAGTCTCATATTTATTTTTCCAGTTAATTTGCATAATACCCAATGGACTTTTTGTAGCACCTTGATTTGAGTACTGTTATAGATGGTATAGAGCAGGGGTTCCCAACCCCTAGGCTGTGGACCGGTACTAGTCCGTGTCCTGTTAGAAACTGGGCCACACAGCAGATGAGCAGTGGGCCAGTGAGCAAAGCTTCATCTGTATGTGCAGCTGCTCCCCAGTACTAGCATCACCACCTCAGCTCATCTCAGATCATCAGGCATTAGATTCTCATAGGAGGTCTGGTCCCTGGTGCCAAAAAGGTTGGGGACCGCTGGTATAGGATATTAGAACACTCACTGCTGGAAGGGACCATAGTCCAGTGCTCTATTTTAATAACCATGGGAACCTGGGAACCGAGTACTTAAGGACATGCCTTCCTGTGATAACATGAGAATTCACTGCTGCTTCCATTCTGATGGAGACCTAAGGAGAGGTAGGCTGAGGCGGGAGTGCTGACTCACCTTCGGCCACAGTCTTTTTCTAATTATCAAGGCTGATTGGCTGGATTTGGATGTGCTTGGCTCTGAGGCCTCTAGTAATCTCCCATTTCTTTGTTACCTAGCTCATCTAGAATTGAAGAAAGTTAAAACCAGTTGTGAAATGTATCACCTTTCAGAAATGAATAGCATCTTAATTGACTCCCTTTGAAAACATGTCACTGGGATTTCTGAGTTCTGTAATCTGGTATGCCTTGAGGTTGGGACCTCAAGCTGGGGCACTCTGGGGCGACTGGTCCACCTCCAAGTTTGTTTTCTGGCTCCAAACAAATGAGTGGCTGTTTGACTATTGGCACACGACCCGGTTTTCAAAGTACAACCATATAGGGTATGGCGGACTGGTAACCAGGGGTTTTGAAAAGTGAGGTCATGGGAGGCCCAGATGAAACTCTTTTAATGTGTATCACAACTGCAATTAATCTTATTAACATGCTGGGCCCGTGCCTGCTCCCACTGTCCCGGGTGTGCGAGGGTAGTTAAGGGGCATGCTTTGAAGGACTCTCTTCTTTGATGGAGCAGATGGATAACAGAAGCATATAAAGCTTTGTATCTGGTATTATAAAGGCCTTTTGTGTGCCCTTGCAGATTCATCCAGTTTTGAGAGGCAAACAAAAAAACCTCATGCAGATTGATAAGATGTACAAAAGAGGATTGATTGTAAACACAGTCTTGTGGCTGCGGGCTCTGTGACCAGATAGAATCAGTCAGAAAGGAACGGAGCCCCTCCTGCGTGCCCAGCATGGAGCTAGTTCCTGCACAGTATTCAGGAGGGAGGTTTAAAAACACTGTCGGTTTGTTTGGAGGCAAGAGTAAACATGGAAACAGCAAACCGTAGAAGGTGCTGTGGATGCAAAATCTGCCCTGATGGAGTAGCATAGGGGGTTTGGGGTTTCTAAGACAGAGGTAAGTGAGGGCTGTTGTGGGTAGGCCAGCTTCCTGGGTGGGGTGGGCCTTGAATGAGAGGATCACAAGGTGAGGTGCAGGGTGGGGTGCACATGGTGCTCTTAGGACTGCTCCTAACTTGAGAGTTAAGCATGGCTGAGTGGTAGGTCTGTGCATGGTAAGAGGGGATAAGGCTGGAAGAATTTAAAGGCAATAGATGGCACACTTAGATCTCTCTCTCTCTTTCATGCTCAAGTGCATTTGAGAGCAGGCTAGTACAGTGTTGTATCCTTATAAGGCTGCTGCCTAGTTCTATTTTTGAAGTCCATTTTTTTAGAAGTTATCTAAAATACCCACCTAGACTCCATTCTGCTGTTCTTTGTTGTTTAACAAGTAGCCTTGGGGATAAAGAGGCTTAAAATTGTTAAGTTCAACACATGTGGTTTGGGTGTGCTAATATCTCCTAATGACTACAGAATCCACTCACTAAGTGAATAATTAATAAAAGAAATATCTGTTCTTTTATAACGTACCATTTGTTAATGATGAATGCCAAACTTACAACATCATTAGGTTCTCAAAGTTTTTTTGCTGTGTGCTTACAGTTTTCTTAACTGCAGGACTTCTCAGAGCCTTTAGCATTCTAAAATACTTTGGGAATCTCTAAGGGGTGGGGAAGGAGAAGGAGGAAGGAGGAGTGCTCTTTCTGTTTGTAGAACATCATGGAGAATCAGTGTCCCGTGAGGCACTGTTTGGGAACGTGGTACCCTCTTGTTCGGTAGTGCTGTGTGCATTGTCCTTGTCCTATTAGCCGCCCTCCAATTTTCCATTTACTTTTGCTACTCTGAGGTAAGTGACATAAGGAAGATGAGGGGCTGTTACATCCCTCCCCTTCCTTTTTCTTTACTATTAGAAAACATGAAGAGCAAACATGTGGCTGCATAGAACAGTTTCCTACAAGCTAAATTTGGGTAAGAGGTGCCCCTGAATCTTCACATGGAAAGGGGCCCTAACACTATATCCTGTGATTTCAAAAAAATCTCATCTGGCAGGGGAAAGAATCCTGGCATGGCCAAGATGAGTCAGCTTGCCATGGCCAGACACCAAGATAAACGTGAGTCTGTAGACGTGGCACCCAGCCGATGGTCAGTACTGGTGCCGTGAGAATACAGCAGCAAGCAGCACACAATACTTAATTTGGTGTCTCTCTTGGAATGGAGTTGGGAAGGAGGACGTCTGATGGGGTCATTACCAAAACCAAGACTCCGTTCTCTCGAGCTGTGCCTGAATTCCATTTGCAGCAGGGCCCCCTGCTCCAAGGCAGTGTGGTCTTAGGATGACAGGTGCTTGATGTCTTATCCTGTACCCAATGCAGGACTGGCATGTGTTCTGTCTGTCTGTGTATTGCACTGGGTACCCAATTCTATTTGGGACATCAGGCTGGGGTTTTTCCACACTTGGAAATGAGATGAAAAGTAGGAATCCATGCGTTTGGAATCTAGCCTCACTTAGAGAAAGCACCTGTTAGGATGGTGAGTTTACCCTTCTCCACAGACACAGGCTGGACCCTGAACCTGGCCAGGAGTCAGTATTCTATTTCTTAAAGAAGTCTGTGATGCAACCCCCTCCAAAGACAACTCCCTCGCCCCCCAAAAATAGCAAGGGGATTGGGTGGAGGAGATAAGACAAACCTGATTAGGTTATCAGCCAAGAAAAGGCAGCATAGGCAGGGACCACAAGAACCACAACTGTCTTCCCTAGCCTTAAGTGTTTGGCACAGAGCCAGGCATCAGTAGGCAATCAATAAATAGTCGTCAAATAATAGATTGTATCATTTTCATAATAGTTCTATAACGTATGTGTTGCTTTTTTGCACATTTGAATAAGATGAGAAAACTGAGACTCAGGTTAAATCACTTGCCTTTGGTCACACAGCTAGAACGTGACAGGGCCGTAATTCAGACCTAAGTATATCCAAACCCTGGTCCATAGGCCTTCAATAGGCTAAAACAGGGAGTGGCAGGGTCACGTTCCTGTTCTCGCTCCCTCTTTTGAACATAGTCACTCCCAGTTGCTATATATATATTAGTTATATTTTACCTTACTTTAAAATGTCTTTTAAAGTCTTGACATAATTTTAGAAACAGTAAAGTTAGCAAGAAGAGTATAAATAATTCCCAGACCCTTTGGCCATGTCTATAGAAGTATATTCTTGGAGGATCTTAATTTGTGAACCGTTTTAACATGAGATTGGGCCACACTCCTTTAGCATAGCCATGCTGCATGAGGATTCCTATGTGTCTGTGGGGTAGGGTGTGTCCCCTATGAGAAAGTTCACTGGTGAAAAAAACAGCAGTGTGACCCCACCCAGGAACTGAAGTAACCCAAGAACAGCCCTCAAGGACTTGCTGGATGAAAACGTGAGAGAAGAGTCTGAGGTTTATAATTTTGCATGGAAGAACTCTCCCTCTGAGAAACTTGAGGATTTGGGAGAATACAAAAGAAGAGTCGCTTATAAAAAAGATGGCTTGCAACTTCCCCAACACACACGCTCAGGCGTGGTGGCATCATACGCCACCCTGCTGCCAAGAACAATAACTGATGCGTCCACAGGCTGCACCCATGTCGTTTCCTCTCCTCACCAACGCAATTAAAGATTAATGTTTATACTCTGTTTTATCACTTCCGTGCCTGCCACACAGGTGTTTTTTTTTTTTTTTAACCCTCTCCTTGCCTTCATCCTTCGTAGTCATTGTACCTACCTTCTCCCTTCTGGCTTCCTTGTTTTTCTCCTCTTTCCTGCTAAGACAGCTGTATTCCCAAAGGCAGTGTATTTGGAGGAAGGGCTAGAGGATCCTTCCCTAAGTTCGAGGAAAGGGGTTCTCTATTAAAGGTGTAAATAATTTGAAAGTTTTCCAAATCGGGAGACTCTAGTTCTGACACTAAAAGAAACCACTGTCCTTCACTCCAGGGCCTAAGCTTGTGACTCCTGTGTCTTTCCCCCTGTGGCTGGACTCCTCCACTCGGAAAAACCGTGCTCAGTTACCATTTTGGAAGCCTTTTTTCTTTGACAGTCCTCACTCCTACTCAACCTGTGCTGGACACTAAGCACCATGATCGTGGAGGTGACATCCCCACAATCAGGCAAGTGGCCGGTGAAGCTCAGTGAGCACAGGAGAAGCTCAGCAAATATTTAGTCAGCGAGCAGGCCTGGTTCTGTGGCCTTGGTGTACAAATGCTGCATCAGCGGACTTTTCCAAATATTGGATCACATCAGAGAGTAGATCTTAAAATCATTGCAAGAAAAAAATAAACAGGTGATGGGTGTTAACGAAGTTATTATGGTGATCATTTTGTAATATATACATATATAAAATCCTTATGTTGAACAATAAAAATGAATACAATGTTGTATGTCAATTATAGCTCAATAAAAAAGAAAAACACACACAAAAAACCAAGATCATAGCGTTTTAGGTTTTAGGTGCTTCTCTGGGATTTACTTTCCAGTTGATCTTTTAATACTGAGGGTTTAGCCTTGGAAAGGATCTTTGAGGTCCTTGGGTCCAGCTCTTCTCTGTTATCGATCCTTATAGTTTCCTGGGTTTTTAATCTCTGAGCGGTTATTGCACAAGCATGTCTCAGTTATCCATTTGTGGACGATCCAGAGAATGCTTCTCTTCCCAGACTGGCTTTCTCCTTTGATTTTCCTCTGTTTTTTTTTTTTTTTTTTCTGGGAATGCTGACGTGAGGGGCCTAAGGGTGGATGCTAAGTCCAGTAAGCATCACCCAAACCTGTAGTTAAGAACTGACCACACTGATGCTAAGTGAAATAAGTCAGACGGAAAAGGAAAAGAACTGTATGATTTCACTGGTATGTGGGATTTAAAACAAAAAGCAACAAAGGAACAAAGAGACTCATAGATATAGACAACAGAATGACCCTCACCAGAGGGGAAGGGGGAAAAGGAGAAAGGGGGTCAAATAATACGGTGATGGACGGAGGCTTGGCTTCGGGTGGTGAGCACACAGTGGAGGACACAGATGTTGTGTTCTAAAGCGGTACACTTGAAATTTATATAACCAGTGTTACCCCAATACATTTAATAATAAAAAAAGAACTGACCAAACTGACTTGACCCTGCTCTTTGCTCTTAATTGCTCCCATCACCTCATCTTCTCTTCATTCTTAGACTTCTCTATTCTTATTGAGTAAGCCCCTGGGATATATATACCACAGTTTTTGTGCAGTTAGCTATTTTGTAAGTTTTAATACTGAGTCTTTAGTTTCCTTGGTTCTTCAAATGGGAACATCTTGCCCCATTGGTCACACCAGTGAGAACAGCATTAGATCTTTTCAAAATTATCCGGTTGGGCCAGGAAGCGCCTTCAAGATGATCTACTCTGGTCCTTTTATTTGATGGAAAATGAGGGAGCAGACTAAGAGATGTTAGTAAGCCTCATGGGGTTTAATTGGTGACCGACTCAGGGTTAGAGCCCAGGTCTTGCTGGAATGGGGCCCTTTCCACAGCACCCTTTGCCCTCCCACGCCTACGAAATAGATTGGAATGAGCAGGGCGAGCAGAGAGATGCCGTATGTGTTTTAAATTTCCTTGGAAATAGTCATTGAAGCTTCTGAAAAGTTATTTTAATCTACAGCTTTCCCCTCTCCTCCAGCCAGTGACACCAAAAATAATATTGCTTTGGGATTTTACGTTGGCAGATAGAATGCTCCCACGGGAATGTGAGGCTGGCTTCTGAAGCTAGGGAAGGACCATACTATCTTGTGCTGATATGTTTCCAGTTATCTACTGCTGACCTGTCAGACTTCACCAAGACAGTGCTGAAAATGAAAAGTTACTGAGATAGTTTATAGTCAGCATACCCCTTTTGGGGTCTGAAATCAAAGAACCTGAGACCTGAGCTATTTTCTCCTCTTATAGTGTTCTCACAAGTTCTGCAGTAGTCATTCCAAGCATGTATGTATGTAACAGTAGCTCACAGTGAGTAGATGGGAACAGATGATTGGATATCTCCAGCTGTGAGGATGGTGTGATGTATCTTGGCTGGGAAAGCAGTACCTCTTCAAAGGTTTTATTTGGGGGCATAAATCATCTGACTTTAATTGCTCTTCCTCTCTTTGTCTTGAAGATTGTCAGATTCTTTCATCTTTTCTGAGCTGCTACTCAGGTTCGAATCTGATTATGCAGCCTTCCTTTAACCTTTCAAACACCCTCGTGGGAACAGTGGACACATGTTCGATTTAGTAGAAACCTGGATTAGAATTGAGCTTGGTGTCTTAACTATTTGGGTTATCCTGGGACAGCCACTTGACCTCTGTGAGTCTCAGTGTGCCTATCTGTGATATGGGGTTGCTAATTAGCTCATTATCTGGAGGATCAAGTGAGGACACCCTGTGGAAGATCCTTAATGATGTTAGTAAATGGTTGGGAGTTACTTTGGGATCTGGCTTCAGGTAAGTTCCATCACTGCCACTGAATTAAGTTCTATGGCAGGTTAATTTACTTAGCACTGGAGTAATAATATCTAATTGGTTAGGTTGTTGAGAGAATTAACTGTGATATAAGTCAGGTGTCTGATATACCTGGCTTCATTGGGTCACAGTAGCTTGATTATCCATGGTCACATTGGTCGTGGCATAATGTCATACACTGGTTGAACTCTTTTAAATCATCATGAATTCTTCATAGTGATAAGAGCATTTAATTCCCCTCCAGAGAGTGGAGAGGCAGTGGTGAGAGTGGGTGGTTAGAAGTCTGGCTATTTGCATCTTGACATGAGGATTTTTTTTTTTTTGAAAGATAAATTACCCTCTGGTAGTTGTGTATAACTTGACAGGTCAGTGATTAGTGCCAGTTGACATTTATTAACTTCTGTACAATATTGTAAAGCTATAAAGATCATAAAGGTCATAAAATTTGCTAAAGAGAAGCTTTTAGCTAAAGGTATGTCTTTAAATATTGTTTAAAATGGAGATAGTCAATGTAGCAGGTACTCTTAGGTCATGGTGTTTTTTCAGAAGGGAAAGTTAGCAAAGATAGTTTTGCAAAGTAGTATTTAATAAAGTATTGCTTTCAGCCACTGTCATATTAATTTTATTTGATATATCACTCAGGAAGACTGTAGTCTGAAGGAATGACAACCATAATTGGTGGATGAGCCTGGAGAGTTTGAAAGTTAGAGGAGGTGAATGTTTGAGGGCAGTGGTCCCCCACCTTTCTGGCACCAGGGACTGGTGCGCCTATGAGAATCTAATACCTGATCTGAGGTGGAACTGAGGTGGTGATGCTAGCTCTGGGAAGCTTCCCTTGCTTGCCTGCAGCTCACCTCCTGCTGTGCGGCCTGTTTCTAACAGGCCACGGACTGGTGGTGGGGGAGATGGGGACCCCTCTGTTAGGGTTAGTGTTAGAGAGGGGGAGGGGAAGAAGAAGGGGGAGAAGCGGGGAGGGTTTCAAGGTAAAGTGCTCCGTAGGTGGTCATAGTGGTCTTGTGTGTCAGGAATTCTGGCTTATGTGCCTTTTTCTATGATTGCTCATGTTTGGCATGGCTTCTCTTCTAGGATGTGGAGAAAGAGAAGGAAACCCACAATCACCTCAGCAAAGAGGAAATCAAAGAGAAAGTTCATAAGTACAACCTGGCAGTCACAGACAAGTTGAAGATGACCTTGGTAAGCACCAGCAGTATTACAGTCTATCTGTATGTTTTAAAACCTCTGAATCACACTTGCAAAAGTTTCATGGTCAAAGTAGGTAGGACAGGAAAATGGTATGTTTCTGCCTCTTTTAAATTACAGCTGTATTTCGAAGTAGCTTTATGTTAAATGAAGTTACTTTTAAAAGATTTGTAGGAACCCGCTCCCCTTACAGGATTTTTAGCATTGTATATAATAATCATTGCCTATTTAACAGATAGGCAGTACCTCAGATTCTAATAAGGCTGTAGGTAAGTTTTATGTAAATAAATTTGGAAGTATCAGGAAAAAGATTTTGTGCCAATGGATTGGGATATAATTGAAGCTAGGACTTTTTCTTAGCTCGTTGTCAAAATAAGATGAGGTATGTAATATTCAGCTTCCTACACATAGTCCATTCAGGCTTCTGCAACATTGTACCAACACTGTTTGCAGCTCAGTGGGGAGTGAGGGTGTAGAATGGGAAGCACAGGGCTGGGTGACCACGAAAGGAGAGCTGACAACAGAGCTAGCTAGAGTATTCATGTTCTTGTAAACTGGACTGGCATCTATGCCTCGCCCACCCCTTTGGTGACTTTCCTCGAGGCACTTGCCATCCTTTGGTGTCAGTTTCCAGGGCACATGGATCTCTCAGTCTATTCACTGTGGACTGACAGAGTTCAGCAAAGTACAGGGCGACCTGTTTAGAACAGACCCTACTGAATTCTGTGGCCCTGGCGGAGGAGCTCTTAAATATCAACTTCGTGATAAAGGGTCGGTCCCTCACTAGTGGGAGTCTGCCAGGAAGTGATTATTCTTCATTATTCCAGCAGGGATGTGTCTGTCTCCTTTTTCAAACACAGTTTTCATCAAAGTAGAAAAATTCCACCCCTTGCCCGTGGAGGTTGAAACAGATGCCAAGTTTCAAAGATAAAAAATTTTTAAAAGTTATATAATACTTTCCACAAGACTGAACAAGTGAATTAGTATTGTGAATTGATCCTGTGGAAGGGAAGAAAAATAATGGGCCATAAAGGAGGTTTTTAATGTCTTACTTTAACTGTGTCATATTTTTTTTATATATAACACCTGTGGATTTATTTAAATATTGCAATATTTTTTTCTCAATATACTGAATGTCAAAAAAATGAAGACAAGATTGTTATTACTATTTTTGACAACTAAGAAATAATAATTCTACCATAAATTAAGACAAGTGCTAAAACTCATTAAAGTGCTAAAACTCATTAAAAACTCATTAAATATATAAACTCATATATTAAAAATGTACAGGTTCTTTTTATCTCACTAAAGCTGTTAAAATACATGTGAATATATAGAAAGAGACATAAGTATGTTAAAACAAAAAATACAACTGCTTATTAACATCTATACTTCACACTATAACTTGAATTTGTTTTACAAATACTGCTGCTTGAGGGGCCTGAAAAGCATTATCGTGTACCCTGTGCTTTATGGGATATATGTTTTATAAAAGAGTTTAAGAAAAATTGGTAATCTAGTGCATATCACAATAGCCAGTAGGATTGAAAATGGCTTGTTTTCTTAATGTGCACTCCTTGTCGACTAGGACTTTCAAAGTCCTAATTGTGGCCCGCCTTTTTTGTGTAATAGCTGGTCATCAGTTGCAGGGGTCGTTTCCTTTGAGCATTCGGCCTAGACTTATCCCCCAGGCTTTAATGAGCCTGTGGTTTGGCTAGCATCTGCCCCAGCGGGTCGTTACCTCACCAGTGGGCCCTGACCTTTCACATGCCGCTCCAGTGGCCTGTGAGGCTGTGTGAGGCTGGGGCTTGTCGGCCTCCTCCGTCTCGCATTGCCACATCTGCCCTGCAGACCCTGCCTCTGGAAGCACTTTGCTGGGGTGCGTTAACCTCCCTCTGAGGTCATTCCCTTAGGGACAATCTCTAGTGAAGTTGTGCCGCAGAGCTGTAAAAGACAGGAACAAGAGAAAGAGCATTTCGCCGCCTTCTTTTTTTTTTTCTGATGTGCTCTTTCTCTGAAATGCCACTATCAGCCCAGCTAAGTGTGTGCTTTTTTTCCCGCTTCAGAATTCAAATGGGATTTACACTGGCTTCATTAAAGTACAGATGGAACTCTGCAAACCTCCACAGACTTCTCTCAGTTCTGGAAAACCCGCTCCCAGTAGCAATGGCTGTACCAACACGCTTCACATCAGCAGCACGAACACTGTTGGGGAAGTGATTGAAGCCCTGCTCAAAAAGTTTCTCGTGACCGAGAGCCCTGCCAAGTTTGCACTTTATAAGCGTTGCCACAGGGAAGATCAAGGTACACTGCCACACTTAGCATGCAGATGGTCTCTGCTTTTATGTATGTCTTTTGTTCTCATTAGCAGAAGGGAGGCTAATGGATGTATCTATGTCACTTATGTCAGAGCCAGGGACAGATGCTGGAAGCCATGGTGATCATGGCATGCGCTTAATGCTTCCTGACTGTCCATAGTTTTGAGTTGGACAGTTGTGTATCTGAGGAGCTCAGAGGCATCCGTACGTGATGAGCATTTATGGAGGATTTTGTGATGTGCACAGGGGGATAGCTTTGATTTTTTTTTTTTAACTTTTGTCTATATTATGCCACTTTTCAGTCTTGAGGTGGCTTCTTCTGTGTGTCCCTACTTACAGAGCTTTTGTTAAGCTAAACTTCAGGCAACTCCCAATGATCCCACCCTGTAGATTATTTGTAATTTTAATTTTTATGTGGTCATGAGAAGAGGCAAGCACAGGGTCTACCTATTCTGCCATCCTGACCAGATCTTCCTGGTTTTTTTTTTTTCCCCCCAATCATTTTTTTCTTTTAATGCGCTTTAGGACCAAAAAAAGGAGCAATCCTCTTTGCTTGGGAATTTCAGTAGCACATTCCACATTTGATGAGCATCTGAACATGGAGTGCCTGGGGGACAGGAGTTCTCTAAGACCTTGAGGATGGGGAGGCACATGTGTGTTACCACACACATTTCAGACTTACTGATGTATGTGACCCAGCCCCAGGCTCTTCTGATTCCTTAAGCTTATCTTGCTGGCCATACATTAGTTTGTTTGTGGCTGCTAATTCTAAATTGACCTGCAGAGACATTTTCTCCTAGAGCTCTGATTTCATGTTCTTTGGATGGTACATTTTTATTACTTTTAAAGGGGTTGCAGATTCTTTAAGTTTCTTACTTCCCCAAAAGAAGAACAGAATTAATTATAAGCCCACTTGGGGACTAATAACTACTTAAATTCATGCTTGGAGATAACTTCTTTTTTGATCAAAACACAGTTTATATTGTGCAGCTGCAATGAGGATAGTATAGATTTCATTCCACTGTGGGCTGTGGATGGGCAGGATGGTGACTTGGCTAGGGTAACACGGACTGTTGCCTCGATCTGGAGGAGGGATGGTCCGGGGGTGTGTGGTCTAGGGAGTGATTCGATACTCTTGTCTGTGACATGCTCCTTGTTTCCTTCCCCAGTCTACGCCTGCAAGCTCTCTGACCGGGAACATCCACTCTACCTGCGTTTGGTAGCCGGGCCAAGAACAGACACACTTAGTTTTGTTCTCCGTGAACATGAAATTGGAGAGGTAAGCGATTGCATAGTATTGCTTTAAATGATACAGAGCAGCTGACCCTGTGTTATTGCTCTAGTCTAGTGATTTTACCACTGAAAAGGACTAGTGAGGGGGGTGAAAGTAGGGGATGGGGGTCGGCCTGCCTTCCTGTCTGCTGTCATGGGAGGAGGAGATGTGGTCCTGTGGAGGGCAGCTTTCTGTGTGTTTTTGAATTGTTAGACATGAACCCAAAGTTAGTCTACAATATAATTCTTTTACAGCATTCATTATATGGGTCTCTAATTTTCAGAGTTGGAGGAATTAAAATTTTTCACTTGATCTCCACCCAAAGAGTCATTTTTACCCCTTGTACCTCCAAATTCCTAAAATCCAGCTGAACTTTGAAAATTGATACTCTCCATATGTTTGCTACTAACAAAAGTCTCCAGGCTAATTTGCTCTAAAGGGAAATAAAAAGGAATTCAATTTCTTTACCAGGAAAGACTTTTAATTTTGTAGAATCTTTTTTCCTCTTTGCCCAGATGATTAAGAAATTACGTGTGTGTGTATATAAAAATAGCATCATTTGCCATTTTCTCTCCAGGGAGGAGTGTATTTAGGCCAGTTCAGTTGAAGGAGAAAGCACTTTAGACTGTCCTTCTAGATCCTGTGTCAACTTTAAAACATTTGAGTAAATCTCTCGAGCTCTGGGTCTTAGTCTTTTGTCTGGACCAGGAAATGATGTGGATCGTCTATTTTGTGATATAGTGAGATTAGGGTTTCTAGGTTAAAAGTGAGGAAACCAGGACTCTGCGTCCTCCTTACTCTCTTATTAGATTAGGAGCGTGACCTTGGGCAAAACTAATGTTTTCATTACTTGGTTTTAAAATCTGTAAAGTGGTACTAAGGACTTTAAAAAGTGGTTTTAAGTCATAAATTAGAAATACATGTAAACATGTTTTTAAATAGTAAGTTTATATGTCAGTGTAAATTAGAACTTTAGGGGATTTTAGGAAGACAGTGATTTTGGCCTTTTTTGAAATTTCTTTTGATTCTAGTGTTCTGAAGTTTTTAAAATTCACTGTCATTTTGGGGAAAGAGCTGGGTGCAGGAGTCTAATTTGGCTTTTTCATTTGGTACATGTCAACCCTCCCTCTGAAAGCCTAAAGCCAGCCGTATCAGCATAGTCGTCTTATCAGTGTTTTATTTTCCTCAGTATTGGTCTTTTAAGTGTTGCACATAGTTTAATGCAATTAAAGCCACATTGTCTGGGAGGGGCTTATGTCGGCTTAGTTTTAAAATTTACATTGTATTTTAATGTTCCAAACTGCTTTATTAGACCTTTCTATGGTGTTCTTGTTTCTCTCTTTTTTTCAGGGTAACTGAATTGAGGGAAGAAACTTTCTATAGCTGTCAGGGAGTGGGAGAAACTTACTTTATTTTGGAGAACATATGTGAAAAAATTAATTTAAAAAACTGAAAAATTAACAGAATATTCTAATGTGGAAAGTTTTGCTTTTATGTTAGTTCATGTTTCTCATTTTCTTTAATAATGAGCTCAAAATTCATCTCCGGGAAGTCATCTGTCATTGAGCCCACTGTGTGGTTTTATTCCATCTCTTCTCTGTTCACTTGTATCAGGTTATCTCCTTGTTCGCCCTGCCCCACGGCCCTGGAGGTTCTCCATCAGAATTGTCCCTGGCCGTGGCTGTGATTCTCAGCCAGGACTCGGGGGCCCCCAATGGGAGGGGAGGATATGGAGTTTGAAAACAAGCCTCCCAGAGTGGGGCAGGGTGATACCACATACCCTTCTTGACATTTACTGCTCTTAAAAAAAAAAAAAACCAAAAACCTAGACCAAAACAACCCCACAAACATTTATTTTGTGCCTGCTAAGTACTGGGTGCTTTTAGGGAGATGGAACTCAGAGTCTGAAGGGCAAGGGACAAAGCCTAGATAGTGAAAAGTATGATAGCTGCGGTGTAGGAAAGGTGTAGGCAGGAGAGATACTAAACAAATAATTATAATTTTTATCTTTTGTGATCAGGATTACCAGTGCTCAGTGAGAGCTTTAAAATAGACTCAGTCCTGGATGAGAAAGGATGGGGGGAAATCATGGAAGACTTCTAAGAGAAAGTGGCATTTAAGCTGAGACTTGAAGGTTGATGATTAGCAATTCTCCAGGCAAAGTGGAGGAGGAGAGAATATATACAAAGCCATTTGGGGTAGTAAGTGAAGGTGACAGTGTGTGGGAAGTTAGGGTCTTTCACACTTAGCAGAAATAACCAAGGGAAGCCATTGAATGATTCTAAGCAGGGGAGGGTCACGACCAGATTTGCATTTTACAAAGAGTACAAGTGGTACCCCCTCATCCTCAGAAGACATGATTTAAGACCCGTGGATTCCTGAAACCTTGGATAGTACCAAACCCTTTGTATACTGTTTTTTTTTCCCCCCTATACAGACATACCTTTTCACTTAAAGGAAGCACTCTGAAGCTTCTCTTTGGCATATCTGAATTGCCAGCATCACTACTCTTGTGCTTTGGGGCCATTATTAAGTAAAATAAGGGTGCCTTGAACACAGGCACTGGGATACTGGGACAGTCAAGTCAGTCTGATAACCAAGACAGCTACTAAGTGACTAATGCATAATTTGAAACTTATGAATTGTTTGTCTGGAATTTTCCATTTAATGTTTTTGGACTGTGGTGGACTGTGGGTAACTGAAACCATGGATAACGAAATTGTGGGTAATGAGTGGGGGGCTTCTGTGTTCAGGCTGGCTGTTTGGGGAACAGACTGGCAAGCGAGCATAAGAGTGGAGTGAGGAGGCCAGGTAGGAGGCCATCCCAGGGTAGGAAAAGGTGATGGTGGCTGGTGCTAGGAAGCAGTTGAGATGGGGAAAAGCAGGCAGATTGGAGAACTGTTTAGGAAGTGACTAAATTTATTGTGAGAGGTGAGAAAGAGGTGATGACTCCCAAGTAGAGGGAAGAGAGTGTTTTAAATTGGAGGAGGGAGTATGGAGTCGTTTCTGATGCTTCTGGGGGTCAAATCAAGAGTGAATGTGTCCAGTGGACTTCAGGACATGGAAGTCCTCGGCCTTAGTGAGGGCCGTTTTGGAAGGCTGTGGGAGGAGGGGAGCAGGAGGGCAGTGGGACGGGCCGAGGTGGGGGTGGGAGTGGAAGGGGCTGGTTACACTGCTCAGCTCCCATGGACCACAATGTCTGAGGCACCCAGCTGTGAGTGCCTCAGACTGAGAGGGGAGGGCAGCCACACCCCCACCCCTTGCTCATGGGCTTTGTTCCCAAGTCTTGACCTTGACGGAGTTAAAACACCTGGCATTTTTCCTCTTTGCGTTTTCTTCTCACAGTGGGAAGCCTTCAGCCTTCCAGAACTACAGAATTTCTTGCGGATCTTGGACAAGGAGGAAGATGAGCAGCTGCAAAACCTGAAGAAACGCTACGCGGCCTACAGACAGAAGCTGGAAGAAGCCCTCAGGGAGGTGTGGAAACCAGATTAAAATGCGGGGCTCCCCGTCACTCCGTGTCAGGGGTGGCGCAGGACCGCGTGCAAACCAGCAGCAAAGGTCTCTTCTCGGAGGGCTGTTTTCTTGCCCTGTGATGCGAGGGTCTTCCCCTTTTTATCTCTAGATTTAACTCTCCAAACTTGGTCACGCAACATCCCGCATGTTTGGCATCCTCTGTAAGGGATTCTGCAAGCTTGTTCTGTTACAGCACTGCGGTGTTACTTCTCGGCAAGCTGTGAATCTGTCGTCTCATCTGGAGCATTCTAGAGTGCTTGGAAGCATGGACTCTGGGTTTTCGTTTTCTTATTTTCTTTTAGTTATTTGAATTATGTGATAATGATGTTAAGCTTAAGGATGTGCAAATGATTTTTTAAAAGCTTAACAAGGACCTGTCTGAACACTTGTCTTATGTTGAAACTACCTGTCTTTTTTTTTTTTTTTTTAAATATCAGAGGAAACATCCATGTGAATTGAAGGGCACAGGAAGCTAGGAACTCTGAGGAATTTGTGAAGGATTTTGGTGGAACTTGACAAAGAAAGTAAAAAGCAGGTTTGGAAGAAGGAGTGAGTAGAGGTGGGGCACTCTGAGGGAGCGTGGTTTGGCTGATGAGTTGATGATGGTGGAGAGAGAAAGGTATATTTGCTTGTAAGGGAGTTAAAAGCATTGTGTTTTGAGTCATTGAACCCACTGTAAGACTGTTTGATTTCTTGGTGAGTAAAATGTGGGAACAGAGCCAAAGAAAAAGTAGGAGCTAGACCAAAAAGGAGGGACTCGTAACTGCAGCTGACTGGAAAAGCCGCTATCAGGCAGGTGGGTCTTCCAGACTTAGGCGGAGAGCTGGAGCTGCCCTCGGTGGACCAGCCCCCCACGATTCGCCTTCCTGGAGTGGAAGGTCAGTGGGCACAGCTTCTCTGGGTGGGTGGAGCAGTGACCATTTGCTGACTCCTGCTAAGTTATAGATTTTCCCCAAGGTGGTTTTCAAAGCCGAAAAGGAGTGCGGCTAAGGGCAGCAGTTTCTCCCTGATTGTTAGCTGAGAGGTTTGTCCAGTAAAGGACAGTCACTCCCTCCATTTTCCCCATGCCTCCCTTCCCTCTCTGTCTCTTCTTTTCCAACTCCTTTTCTCTTATAAATTGAAGTCTGTTCTTACATAATGGAGAAGAGAGATGTGGATTAAAGACCTAGTACTATCAGACCCTCAGTTCCAAGGGAGGACTAGACTGTAAGGAGAAGGGCAGCAGGAAAGGGAGGAAAGAAAGTCTACCCCAAGTTGACCAAGTGGGACTTCTAGAAATATTTGAACAAAAGTACATGTTCCTGGTAACCAAAGAAATGCATGTGCAATAGAAACCTTCCTTAAAGCAGGTAAATAACCTCATTTTATGCAGCAGCTAATCTGAAAACAGTGGGAAAGGTGCACTGTGGTTCTAGAAGGGGATTTACAATCTATTTTTAGTCTAGATATGTTTTTTTTGTTTATAAATTCCCAAGGAATTGTTAACACTTTGGTGACACCTAATGGATTCTTAGTGAAATTCCAAGGTGCTTCAGTTCTTTGCCTTTTAAGTGAACTGTGCCTTTTATTGCATTTCTCTTTCCCTCTTGGTGGCTCTTCTGACTTGTCAGAGAACACCTGTCTGGTTGGAGGCAGATGTAAGTGTTGGTTATGCTGTGCCACACACGTGGAAACAATCATGTCTTCCTAAGCTTTTTAAGGAAAGTTGGGGGAAAAAAGTAAAACTAGGTATAAAATATGTATGGCACATCTTGTTTAATTTTGCATGGAACTTCTTTTTAGTGCATGGATGAGGTTTTAGTGTCATTGTCATCCAACACTTCACCTTTATTGTTCAGGGAATGCCTTCATGGGTTTTATACTGGTTTTACTATTCAGACTGGCTCGGGTTTGAGTATACTATTACCAACCACCTGGTCTTTTTAATTGCCCATCCCAATAAGCTTATATTTTGTGAAGCATTTGTTTCTCAGCTTAAGACACTGTTAGAACCTAAAGTAGTAGCTGATGGGTATCTGTGAATTTTTTTTTTTTTTTTTTTACTTGAAGTAGATTGTCTAGAATAGGCATCCTGACCTGTATTACCCAGAACCTCGCTCATTGTCGTGTGCACTACAAGTTGCAATTTCGTAAACTTGAGTGTACTGAAATTCTGTCCGTTTGTGGTTCTTGAAGACTGATGTTCTCTCCCAAACACTGGTTGCTGCAGCGGCATTGTTGATGTGTAAAAGAAGGGCCACTAAGGCCGCAGATTTTTAAAAATCATTGTACAAATTCTTATGTTAAATTAAACTGAGCTTTGCTGTAATACTGTTTTCTCTTCGATATGTGATGGTACAGGAATGATGTTAAATGAAGGGGTAAGTATTGCAGGGGAGCATTTTAAATCACAGACATAAAAAAGTTATAATATTTATAATTTTGATGAGTTTATTTTTATAGGGAAGATTTTTTTTCTTCCCTGAAATTGTTTTTGGAATGACAATTTGTTTCTATTATTAAAAGTCGATGTTGTTAGTTGATGTTTGTGTGTTTTTATTTATGACAATATACCAGATAAAAGAATGTCACGGAGTGGGGTGAGCCGCTTTTGCAGATACACTGGGACATTATCCATAATGTGACAACTTTTATTAGGTTTGAGCGGGGCACATTTGTTCCAAATGCCATTTTCCCTTTACTTTATCCTTTGGTGAAAATAACCCTAGCTGAGTATCTGCCCATCCAATACTATCCTAAAACAATTGCTTTAATTGTGAAATATATATACATTCAAAAATGCATAAAATGTATGAATAGTTTAAAGAATTATTTCGTAGTGGACTGCTATGTGTGGCTACTACCCAAGTAGAACATTTAGGTTCCTTAGAAATCCTCTCCCTCTGTCCCTTCCCCGCAACCCCACCCCAACCCATTCCACCCACCCCACCCCACCATTCTTGCCCCTGAAGTCTGCCATCCTTGAAACAGACCACTTTCAACATAAAAGTATTTGTATTTTGTGGCCAGTGTGAGTCGCTCATATGGGTAGAGAGTATTTGGTAGTCAGCAGCGGTGACTGGGTTTTCTTATGCCTCCAAGCCTGCTATAGGCAAGTGTTTTTACTACTGCACTGCCCCCTAGAGGCACTGATGAAGGAGCGAGGCTGCACCGATTGGTGAGGGGGAATCATTTCAAGTACAGCCAGGAGCGCACGCACCTTTCTTTACAAGTGAAAACAGTATGATAGAAAATTATAGCTCTCTGTAGAGCTCCTTTTTTACTGAAATATCCAGAGGAATCTAATTTGGGTGTTATTAATTAGGTTATTATTACCCAAGGTGCAGGGGGATGTTTTTGAATTTTTAGCCCTTAAAAGGGATCAGCTGTCTGCCCTAGGCTTCTCTTCAGAATTTGCCACTGATCAATAACTTAATAAATATTCTTATATTGCAAAATTAGCTCTTAAGAATTGTGAACTGTTTGGGACTGTGTCAGATGATTCCAATTAGGGGCTTTTTTTTATATAGAAGAGGGAAAGTCTCTATACGATAATAGCAAATTCAAACAAAGTGCTTACCGTATGCCAGGTGTTAACTCCAAAAAGCTTAATATGTATTAATTCATTTCTTCCCCCTCGTCCCCATTTTGCAGGTGAGGAAACAGACATGCACTGAGGTCCAGCAGCTTGCCCATGGCTGCTTGTGAGTGGCAGAGCCAGGTCCTGGCAGCTGAGCTGCCCCTGCCTCTCCACTGTCTTTTCCTATGAGCACATTCCAGGTTTTCTATTAAACTGCCTATTCAAAGCCCCTTGGGTGGCCTCTAATGGGCAGTTCATCTGAAAGCAGGTCTCTTTTGGTGCAGTTGGGATTTGTGGGAAATGAAAGGGCAGCCTTGATAGCAGAATGCTTTATCTTCCATTGTTTTTGTTCATTTAGCATTCCATTCAAGTGATATAGCATACCAAGTTACACAGAGTGAAACACCTGCCTGTGTTTTCATTTATAGGTTCTCTCCCTGGGCGAAACTGACAGGGCAGGTAGCCCAACCCAGTGTTCTCACCGCAATTAGCAAGATAATTCCTGGAACCACCCAAGGAAAGGTAGCTTCAGAGTTCAGAGTTCCAGAGGAGCCACCAATACTTGCAAGGCTGGAGTTTTACTCCTCATCAAGGATGATCCTCTTCAAAGTAACATAGGAAACTATTTAAAGTCATTAAGGTGTACACTTGTCTTGTGTGGATTATTACTTGCTTAAGTGTGCAAGAGAGCAGCTTTGTATAAGGATTGGGGGGATAAGAGCAGTGTGTGTGTGTGGGGGGGGAGTGGGCATTGATAACGACTACAGTTTTTGGTTTTGGTTTGGGCTACTAGTTTTTGGTTTCTTTTCTCCTGCTGTCTTCTTCCCTTCTTCCCTCTCTCCCTCCTTTCCTTCTTCCTTCCTTTCTCTCTCCCCTACATTCTCCTCCCTTCCCTTTCTTCCTTCCTTCCTTTTGCAAATCTCTCCCTTTAATTCTGTAAGATGAAAATGGCAGGGTAGAGGGACAGACCCTTTCCATCCTAAATAAGTTTCCAAAGACATCTGTGATTCTCAGGCTTGGCTGAGGTAGCACTTGGTAGCAACTGAACTCCTAAAGCTCCTCTGTTCCCATTTCCAAGAAAAGTGAGTATTGGAATTTTTAAATTGCTTGCTCACAAACAGCAAAACATCAGGGCTATCTGTACACTTCAAAAGAAGTTGGGGTTTGGGCTTTGTTTTGGCAAGGGAGTTACTATAATGAGGATAGTTTGATATTTTTACCTTCTCAACAATGGGTATGACCTTTAATGTGCCTCCATCTTGAGTGGCACAGATCTGGGTGTGTTTGTACCTCCGCTCAATTCAGACACCCTTTATGGACATGTGGGTTTAATTAAGACTTGTGTGGTTTCTTTCCTTTGAAATGGATTGTAGGGGGCTCTGCCCTAGAGGGCTTTCTGATTTTCAAGTGCTATAAAAAAAAAAAAATTGCTTAAAGTCTAGGAATTCTGGAGCAGCAAACTGTAGTGTCTTTCCAAAACTTAGAATCTTTGATGAAGTATTACGATTGCAGGAGGGGAGGCAACAGCTTCATTTTTTTTTTTTTTTTTAACTCTGAACTATAGGGCCTTCAGATTCTTTTCAAAATGGCCAACATTTCAACTTTTTCCTGCATGTGTGATCTCTCAAGGAAAACGTTCAAGGTCATATTTAGGTAAAATCGAGCCTGTCATTTAATGCCTTATCAATAAAAGATGCTTGTCTAGCATACAAAGACAGTCATAGAAATCGAGGAACTTGAGTCTCAGCCTCCAGAAAAGTCCAAGTTCCACACTGCCTTTTTTCCGGATAAACTTTGTATGGGAGTTGGCATGTGTTGGGGAAGGGAGTGAGCTTCCAGGAAGATAACCAGCTAGTATGTAGAGGTGTGGGTGAGGCCAGGAACACTGTTTCTGACCTGTGTCACCCTCGTGTTTTCTTCTTCCGAGTTGCTTTTTAATATTTCTTTTGCAAGTAAGGCTATTGAAGCCAGAGACACAATAGGCAGGTCTTGCAAAAAGTTATTTGTAGTGAAGTAGGTAGTTGGAAAATGAGTGTTAGGATCTGCTGGAAGAGATTTCAAGACAAAACGAGGTCCCCGTATTGAAATGTTTCCTTAAAAATTTTATTGTTAATCTGTGCAGAAAAGTGGTGAGTTCTACACATTCTTAGTTTTGCCTCATGTCTGAAAAGCTTGCCAAGGGAGATACACTGATGTGGCTGCTACTACAAACTTCTTGGTTCCCTCAGGAATTTATAGTTTACAGTTATCTGCAGTATATAGCTTTAATGCATATGGCCAATAATATTCTAACATTTAAGCTTACTTTCATATTGGAAATAACAGTAGGGTTTATGTTTATTCAAACGAGAATTACTGTTATGATACCTTCACCTTCCTTCCTTCTCCTCCCTCTTCCTCTTCCCTCCCTCTCCTTTTTTCTTTCCCAGCCAACACCTTGGAACTAATTGTAATCATATTTGAGGAGTGAGTGTATCTGGCTTACTATTGGGTTCTGTTAAATCTGTATTTTTATAACCATCCCTTTATTTTAAACTTTGTTTATATTCTGTTCCTTGCACAAAAAGAAAGTTGAGTAGAACACCAAATGTTTTATTTCTTTCATTCAACAAATATTTATAAATCCCTCCAAGGATGTTAGGTGCTGGGCAGTTATGGTGAGAAAGAACGTCACAGCCCTTATCTTCATGGAAACCAGAGTCCACATGTTACACAAACTGGTGTCATGAAGATAAAGGACAGAGTTTTATGAGAGTTTATTATTTAAGTCGTTAGAGAAGGCTTCCTGAAGGAAGAGATTTACAGCTGATCTTAAGGATGAGTAAGACTTACCAATCAGAATTCATAACTTACATAAAAATTTCCTACATGATGGGGACTGGTTTCTGATGCCTTTTGGCAGCATGCTTTATCAGCGTCACTCTTGCTGTTTTTCCTCTATTATGAGAAAAGAACTTAGACTAGGGCTCAATAACAACAAGGGCATAGTTAAAATTTAAAATGGCAGTTGCTATGGATCGTATCCAGTTTTTTTTCCCCTGTAAAGTGTTTGCTTATCTCACAGGACTGATGTGAGGACCAAGTAAGATGGTGAATGTGAAGATACTTTGAATACTGTACAGCCTGATATGGTGCACAGTCCAAGTTCTCATTCCTACAGGGGTGTTAATGTTTGCTTTACCAAGATGCTTACCTAGCGTGTTGACACTAAAATTCATCTGGAAGCATCATCTCAGATGTGATAACCAAGAAGCACACTTTTCTAAGCAGAGACTGTTTTTTAAACTCAGAGAAGGAAATGGAGTTAAAAGCAAAACACTGATGATGCCAGGACAGTTGGTAGATCAAGAAATCAGTATTTAGTGCCTTCCCTTTTGCTCCCCATAAGTAAGTGGCAGGGTATTCGTCTTTCTTCTCCAACAAGTTAGCGCCAACATTCTCCGAACAGCTAGGACTAGGGATGCTTGTGCAGTCAAGTCCCTGTAAGGTGAGAGTGATGCTGAGACATCCAGACCAGGGAGCCGTGTGTTGGTGCAGTCTGGGGACCTTCATCCTTGTATCTGGTCAATGTTATGCATGTGAATCCTCCCTAAGGATAGTAATCTCCTGGCAGACTGGACCATATATTCAGCTCACTTTGTATCTCTCCCAGCTGCAGGGCACAACATTTGTGGGACTAAAACATTTCATAGATGTGTCTGGAAACAGCCACTGGGGCTGCTTTGAGATAGGAAGGGGCTCCTGTACAGGCTGATCTTGAGCTGCAGCTTCCTGCCTCTCATACGGTCTATATTCACCCCGGCTGAACTCTTAACGAGGGCCTTCCGTGGCATTACAGGAAGAAGAAAGGGGCAAGATGACCGAAGTCTCAGGGTTTGTTTTCCCCTGCTGTGCAGGGAACCCGAGTTGGCACCTGGGCTTCAGTTTTCTGTGACAGCATCCATAAAAGCATAGTCAAAGGCTGATGGCTGCCCTGACAGATGACTTGGTCAGCAGTCTTTCATTCCAGATTGCTTAAAGCATCCAGGTTGATTTCAGATCTGAGTTGCTGCTCACCTACTCTGGGAGATGCTAGGAGATAGAGGCACTGGAGAAGGAAAGTACACAAAACAGCCACTTTCTTCGGAACAGCTGGGCCTAGGGATGCTCCTGCAGGGACTTAAGCAGGAACAGAACCAATTGCACTTCTGAGCTATTTTCCCAGTTTTGGGACCAGGCAAGGGAGTGATGACTGATGATCTTGATTTGGACAACAGGTGCCTCAGAAACCAAGCCAGAATCTTGGCATGCTGCAGCTGCTAAGAGCAGCTCTGCCCCTGTGCTCTGCTCTCCCCAACACCAGCTTGTGTTATGGAGACCCCCTGGAGAGAAGACTTGGATTTGTGACTGGAGCCTGCCAGCCAACAGAATCCATTAAAATATTTTCCAACATGTGTTAGGAACTACATTTTAGCAACCACTTCAACAAAGCAGCTTCTAAAACCAGCTTTGGTCATGTTAGTCATCTATTGGTGGATAACAGTTTACTCCAAAATCAGCAGCTGAAAACATTAAACATATCATGTGGTCTCTGTGGGTCAGCAATTTGAGAGATTAGCTGGATGGTTCTGGCTTAGGGGTCTCTCATGAGGTTGCAGTTAAGATGCTGGCTTGGGCTGGATGTCATGTGAATCTGACTGGGGCTGGAAGATCTGAGACTGCTCCCTCACATAGCTGACAGGTTGGGCTGGTCATTTGCAGGAGGCCTCAGATCCTCACCACGCAGACCTCACCACAGGGCTGCTCTGGTGTCTTCATGATATGGCAGCAGGTTTCCTCCAGAGTAATCTGAGAGAGCAAGATGGAAGTGGTTGTATCTTCCATGATCTAGCCTCAGAAGTCATACCTTCACATATACTCTATCTTGTTAGTTGCACGGGCCAGTGCTGATGAATTGTGGAAGGCATTCCACAGGATCATCAGGAGCTACTTGGACTGGCTTACCTAATGTCCTGGAGGTTAGGAACAGAGTATCTCCATTTCATAATCAAGCTCACTATTAGGCAAAGTAGGCACTCAGGAATATGATGGAGGGGGACAATCCTTAGATCACAGAGACAGCAGAGTTTAACAGAAAGATGCCTTTGAATCCAGATTTTTGAAATCCTGACTCTTTGACTAATTAGCTTTGTGGGGGGGGGGGGACCCCATCCTGCAGAGCTATTTTTTACCATAATAAATACTAATTACAAGTATCCTTTGTATCTCTCTGCCATGTGAGGACCTGTCAGTATCAGAGCTGCATGTTAAGAGGATATCTATGGATCTCAGGTATCCTGGTTGGAAGGTAGTCATGAACTTTCAAAGACCAAGATTTAGAATTATTATCTACTCTGCAATACTCTACGAGCAATCTCCCATGTCTCAGATTTAAACCTTGTTTTACATAACTCCTAGGCCATAAGTAGCCTACGGACCTTTGGGTTCTCCAGTTGTCTGTTCCTGCCTCCACAGACTTCCAAGTAATCATATGACCAGTTCTTTAAACTCACTGCTAGCAGAGAAAGATGAAACAAAGAATATTCCATAGGTAATTTGGTTCTATAGGGCAGGGTAGTCTCAGTGAGAATAAGTGGGGTAAATTAGAAAAAATGGATATGGTAGAATCTATACTTATGCTCACTTTGTGAGTCTATGCAAACAGATTTTTTTTTCCTCGTTGATGGCTAGGCATTGTGATATACCTGTTACCTATTTTTCTAGTAGTAACTTCACAACTTCATGGGATTACTAACATCTCTACTTGCCTTCATAATTTTTTATATAAAATATGAGGCAACCTACTAGGTCTGGGGTTGGCAAATCATGGTGTACCTGTTTTTGTAAATAAAAATTTGTTGGAATACAGCAAATAAAGATTTGTTGGAATACACTGAGTAGGGCTACTTTTGTGTTACAAAAGCAGAGTTAAGTAGTTGCAACAGAAGACTATGTGGCCTTCAAGCCTACAATATTAACTATTCCTTTTAGGAAAGTTTTCCAACTTCCCTATGGAGTCATTCTGTATTTGGGGCACATGACTGATCACATGACTAGACATCAAGGCAAAGCACCTTCAAAGGTGAGTTTAGTTTATCTAATTTAAAGCCAGCCAAGGTTAGACAATTTTTCTCCAAAGCTGTAAATGCATACGGATTTTTCAGGAAGGATTTTCTCCATGGTGCTCACTTAGGGATCTCGGTCAGCAGGGACCACAGATAGAAGAGCTTTCTAGGTAAAGAATGGTAACCGGTGTGGAAATGGCCCATCCTTCAGTACTAGGTGAGTGATTAAATCATTAAAACAGCATCATGTTAAAGTTATTACTTGTGGACTAAAACAAAGGACACATTTCCACTAGAACAGAAATAAATTTTAATTCGTTGAAAAGTGCAGCAGTGAACAGGGTCCTTTGAAGGGCACTTTCTAAGTCAAATGAAGTGACAAAGAACCAGGGCAGAATAACTTCTAGGAACAGATGATGCGAACATAGGAAGTCACAAAATTCAGTGGGACCTAAGTGGTGGTGAAACTAAAGAACCCAAATATTCCCATCAAGTTCCACTGGTGGATCAGTTTAAATACCCTTTGCTTTTTCTTAATAAGGATCCTGGGATAATTCATCTTTTGTTTAAAAAGCACTAATCCTTAATTTAGACACTTAAATTTAAGATATCTTACAGATTAAGGTATAACTTCCATGAATATGGTTACTATTTTGTACAAAATCCCAAGACAAAAAAATGTATTGACCACAAAAAAAGTATACTTTGCAACAGCACCATTGGTCGAATTCAAAGGTATTCAAAAGGTGTTGCCTATTTAGTTGTCTGAGGAAGAGCTTTGTAATAGGAAATCTTATAAGACAAAGTCTCTTCATTCCTATGGCCTCTGTTCATTACTAATAGGTATAGAATTGTCTACTCTGAAGGACACAGATAAGAACCTGGCCTTCTTAAAATAATCAAAATTTTAAATCAGTACAATTAGAGAAACAAGGCAAGCCTCCTGCAGTGGGTACACAGACATTCTGAAAAGTTCAGTGTGTTTTGTAGTCTGCTAGGCCTGTTAACAAAAAATGAATTTATATTTTAGCACAGATCCAGAATGAAGCCAGTCCAAGAGAAAAAGTCAAATCAGAAGCCATTCAAAAGTTAGGTAGGAAATGTACCAAATACAGGAGAGGTGCAGAGAGGACCTCACATCCCCACCACCCAAACAGGAGTCTGCTGAATGTAAGAGCAGTGTGGCAGGGAGATTAGTGGCAGCTGACTTGTGTGTCACTCTTATGATTTTCAGAAACCAGCATCATAAATTGAACTCATAATATGACATCACAGTACAAGACCTGGTTAAGAGTTGGTTTTTTATTCAGGAATAACTATGGTCAACTTGCATTAATGTTGAAGTTGACTGATTAATGTTATAAATCAAAAGTGTAGAATGAAGCCGATACCCATAGTCAACATTGTAGTTTACTTTTAGTTACAAAATTTTAAGAATTCTTTTCCCTATATTCAGAGCAGAGGTGTTCATTTCATTTGCCTAGTTCACCTCTAAATACCACAATTAATGGGATTGCACGAGGTAAAGGAATAAACCCAATGGCTATGAACCCATCATGGCTATCTGGAATTCTGATAGAAAAGCTGCTATGGCCATGTCTTTACAAAGTGCTTAAAGCTCAACCTAAAACCTTAAAGCTAAAATGACTGTTGCCTGAGTTGAACAGGTTATAAACCACAACTCTTCCTCCTCCCCTGCTATCCCATCACTGATTAGTTTTCTTGTTAAGAAAACGGTGGAGACAGAATTGGCCTTTGGGCCAAGAAACATAAAAATGTAGGTGTTCTAAACAGAAGCAGAGAGGAAAGGAATCCTCAAGATCTGATTTTGACAGGGAAATCGCTAATGGGGCCCAACTTACACAAGACTCCAAAACCTCGGGAAGAACTTATCTGAAAGGAAAGAAGTTGGTACTTTGTATCAACTGTAAGAAATTTTTCTATCTTAAACAGAATGTCAGCAAAATGCAGAGAGGGTCAAATCAACCTCATGTAGGGCTGAAACCCAGACTCCCTGCTGGACAGGCACTTACTGCATCCCAACTAGAGCCCTATCTACTCAAGGCCCTCAGAAAATACAACCTTCACTAACCCTTGGAATTTCTTTTTCTCTGCTGAGAAACCTAAGCCACTTTATTTTTCAGAGCTCAGGGGAAAGCATTCATAGAAGAGACATTCCCTCAGTAGCCCTGGTAGTAAGTGGTACTCCACGTGGTTAGCAGCCACTGAAAGTAGATGGCTATCACCTTCAATAATTATCTGGAATTAGCCTTCACCAAAAACTTACTGTTCTATTTCAGGTAGCACCAGCCCAGAATTTAAAAAAAAAAAAAAAAAAAAGAACAGGGCTTGGTTGACACATTTTGAATTTGTGACCTTATCACACTGTGGTGGATGTTATAAATATATTTATACTAACCTAAAAACAATGTACTTGTTTTTAATCAGATGAATCAGCTCTAACAGTTATTTTTCAAGCCTTGTGATGTTAGTACTTTTGATTGTGAAGTGCTCAATCTGAAAAGCTATATGCAGGTCCTTTGATTTCAGGTCAAGCTGTATACCAAAAACATTTCCCCCCTAAAGTATTGCCATTTATCTGAACAGATTTATAAATTTAGACTTTGACCACATGAGGAATAATGGGGAACTGTAGTGCCAAGACAGATAGGGGACAGTATGGTGAGAATAAAGACCTCAGGAGCCATCTGTTATCAGCTGAGTCAAGAGACCAGGGACAGCCACTCCTGACATATGGGCAGGGTTCACAGTATTAACACATTGCACAAGGAAGCCAGCTGATTGGGCTGCCTTTTAGAACAGGATGTAAAGCCAGTCCAGAAACTCTTCCAGGCATGGTCTTAAAGACTAGCTACAGACACCTACTATAATCACTTCATCAGAAAGGTGTTCAGAGATCCAACTGCAGAGGTTGCTACAGATGTTGTGAAAACCTTCGAGTCCTGATACTGCCATGATTGAACATGAGACGAGGGTCAAACCTGTATCTGGGGAAGAAAAATAAAAGATGTCACATAAACTGATGTTAGCCCGAGTACTTCATTTAGAATGTTAAGTGGGAAAGACAGCAGGAAGAGACATAAAAGGAACAATTACATCACCAGAAGGGAATCTGGTGGCAAAGTTCTTAGTACAAAAAGAGTGCTTAATACGGGCATTTCCATCACAAGTCAGTGAGCGCAAAGCAATGTCATACAAGTGGAGAGAAGGAAACGGAAGTAAGGTTAATCCTGAAAGGAGTATAGGAGAAGGCAAGATTTGAGTTTTTTTTTGGGGGGGGAAGAGGGGGTGATCCCTAAGGTAGAAAGCAGCCTGATGGAAAAGTCTAGCTCTTGCTGAAAACCCTACCAGTAGTTTCAAAGCCCTTTCTTTTACAGTTAAGACCCAGACTGTGGTGCATAAGAGCACAGGTGTGTACCTCAGGCATGAGTTTGAATCTGGCTGCTTATGAACTTGGGTAAGTCATTAACCCCTCTAGCTACCCATAAAATAGTAAGATAACTCACATACAATGTTGGCACATAAAATAACTTATTTGCTATCCCAGGGAAAGAGTAAATGTCCAATGGTAACTTGAGACATGGCAGATGCAAAGAATACAGAGTGGCTAGAAAAAGATTTTACATGTGTAGGCTAGAAATAACATTGTATTTTACTTTTATCTGCTATCTCTTGGTACAAACTATTTGAGAGCAAGGGCTGGCCAATTTTTTTTTGGTAAAGGGCCAGATTGTATTTTAGGATTTGTAGGCCCATATAGTCTCTGTCTACCCAACTTTGTTGAAGCGTAAAAGCAGCCACACACAATACGTAAATGAATGTGGCTGTGTTCCAGGTGGTGGCTGGATTGGGCCCATGGGAATCTATATGCCTAAAGGTTTGGTAAGAAAGAATAAGCTATGGCTAAGGAATTTAAAAGAAAATCAGTTCTAAAACTATAATCTGTTCTTCTGCTCATTTGCATATATTCCTCTCTATCATTTCACATGAAAATGGCTAAGTGACTGCTTTCCATCCTTAGGACATCATTCTCTTCTCCTAGAATCAGAGTTTCAATGGCTCAGCAAAGCCAGCATCTAGAATCTTAGTTATAAGTTCCTAAAATGTATGCAACACAATTTAGTGTAAAAAAAAAAAAAAGTTTGCCTAGAAGTCAGGAGATCTTATCAGTTCCTAACAGGGTGACCCCCTTGGGCAAATCATTACTCTTAAGCTCTACCTCTGCATTTGAAATGGACCTGCTTGGGCTCTAAGGGTTGTATGGAAGGTCTGTGTGTGAGTCCTTCTAACATTAAGGCTAGATGCTTAGAAGAAACGAGGTGGCTGCTGCTGCCGCCCTGGCCAACTGGATGCCAGCTGGTGCAGCACGTCTGTGTTCTGTCAGCAGCTGCTCAGGGACTGCTGGCCAAACATCCTACTCCAAGATGCCCAAGTCCCTTGATCCTCAAGATTTAATTAGATGTTGGCCTTAAACCCCACGAGTTAGCCAGACACTACTACAGACATCTAACTTTATTTGGTATGATAAAAGTAGCTATTGTAAACTGCAAAATCAGCATGTGTCAACTAAACATCTTACGCTTTTTATCTTACAGACTGAACTTCCTATTTCAAGTTAACTGGTACCATGTGAGGACCCATTTCTCACTAACTTGGAGAAAAGACCAAAGCTGGACAGTCAGAAGGCTTGACCAATCACTGCATTGATAGGAAATCCATATAAAAAAGTCATTTAGGTTAAATAATATAAAATTATAAAAAATGTTATCTCTGTACTGTTACCTAGTTTTAGTATGCTGGCATCCATGTCTCTTTGACTCTGTATACGACAGCTGACTCTTGAACAACCTGGAGGTTAGTGGTGCCAAACCCCACACAGCTGAAAATCCAAGTGTCAGTCTTTCGCATCCACGGATTCAACTACTCACAGATCAAAAATGGTACATATTTCTGATCCATGGCTGGAAATGCAAAAATACCGTTTTTGATCCATGATTGGCTGAATCTATGGATGTGAAACCGAAGATATGAAGAGCTGACTGTACTTATTAAAAAAAATCCACATATAAGTAGACCTGCACAATTCAAACCCATGTTGTTCAAGGGTCAGCTGTATTTAAAAACAAAAGCATTACATTTTTAAATAAGTAGTCTATCTATAATCCAGTTTCTCTACTCATTAACTTACATTCCCCTCTCATTTAGACTGAAGATATCACTTCTTATGGAGATCGCTAAAAAATTAAGTTACTACTTTCTATCAGCGTAGGATATTATTCTTCCTTCTCTCCCACAGAGTATAAGAACTGAAAAATCCTTTCCCAATGAAAGTTTAATTTTTAATTTCATAATTTTCAGGCAAAAGATGACAGGCTTCTTGCCACAGGCGGCTCAAATGCATGGAGTGCTGAGCCTGGTGTTACTGGTGAAAAGATACTGTGTAAGAGTGGGAGGAACAGAGCTGACTTAATAGGCGATAAACATCTTTTCTACCTTCACATATTGCAGTGGGCTTATATATTTCAACATTTGAGAGTTTACACCTTCTATTTCATTGTCTAATATATTAAACTTACTGGCACGCATTCATTTCTATAATTGGGGTGCCTGAGAAATGAAAGCATATGCTCTTAGAAGCATTAGGGAACAGGGTAAAACTTGGTCAGTTACTTTAAAGTAGCCCCAGGTGTCAGTAGTGCAATCAGCTGGTACGTTGACAATAAGCATAGCCAAGCAGAGAGGCAGAAGAGCCCCAGCAGTGGAGCAGGGCTACACCTCTAACTAAAGTACCGACTGGCATCAAAGAGCACAAGATTCAAACAGCTATTTTTCCCAGCACAGCAGGCTCATGCACCAAGTATTCCCACCCTAAAGCGGAAGAATGAGAAACACAGATCAGCTCAAAGCAAAAAGGACCCATTAGGCTCTCTCCTTTGAAGAGCATGACTGCTAGAAACAACTTGGCAAAGTCACTGAAGAAAACGGAAACTTACCCAGGGTCAAAAACCCCTGGAGTGCGGCAGGTTGGTCCAGAACAGGACTGTAACATCATTAGCCGATAGTTCATCTTTCCTAAAAGCTCTGGGTCTATACTTTTAGCAATGTTAGTGATTTGGTGTGGGTCGGCAGTTAAGTTATAGACTTCTACAAACACCTACAGGAAATGAAAGGATGGAGGAGAGAAAAGAGTAAGGGTTATATTGAAAGAAATACTCCTCATGTGAATTATTTGTAAAAGGGGAGGAAGGAGGCAGACAACAACCAAGGCCCAGGAAAATATCATCTGGTCTCAAGATCCTCAAAGAGCCCAAGGGTATATGAGACAATACAGCATCTGTTCTGGAGGTTAAATTGCTTCGGGTCTATGGCCCACATGCTGGAGAGGGGCCTGTTTCAGGCAGAGTCAGGTGGGAGCAGTGGGGGTGGAGGGATTTATTACTTTCTGTAATTTAAAGCAGAGAGAAGGCAGAACCCTCAAATGGCAAGGTATCAAACTAGACTTAGTTATAAAGTTACTTAATAGGAGTTGACATCTGAAGGTTTATTTTTGCCTTAGAATTATAAAGATTCAAATGAGAATAGATAAGGAAAGACTCTAACCTTTGTTACAAGGTTAGAGTAACAAAACTAACAAGTGTTAGTTTTCCTATTTGAAAAAAGTTTTGAACATATTTCCAAAAGATACTGTTCTTTCCAAAAATGTCTAATATCACTATCCTCCCCGCAATCCCGCCCCATTCAGTCTGTACTTGTTCTCCAAATTGGAGTCAAGTGATAGGCTAAGAAAATGGTAGGTAAAATTTTGCCTGTAATAACTTCAAGTGGCTGCCCTCAGACTATCACTTATAGTTATGACACTGATAAACATTATGAATGTTATAGGGGAAGGGGAATGGGAACTGAGTTTGAGGGGAACTCTCTTGCCTGTTGTTTAAAGTGCTTACAAGCTACAAGCAAATGGTGAGCAAGTCGATTTCTGAGAAACTTGAGCATCAGCTCCATATGGCAAGATGTGGATTGCCATATGGGGCTGGTTAGCACCTTCTGATATGGTATGAAACCCCAAGGGACTGGAGTTCATGTGATCCTTCAGATAATCCACACTGATCTGTGTTAGCTAGAAGCCTGGTCCTGCCTCTGACCCCCCACTACTAACCTTTGAGCAGCACTGGACCATGCTGTCATGGGGACAAGTTTCTGAACAAGTTGAAGTGTCTTACCCTTACCCCAAAGTAGCAGGGAAGAGAACAGACTAGGCATGCAGTATTCTGAAAAAGTGGCCTGCGCATTTAAAGTGTACGTCTGGGTGGGTGGTGGTAGGAGTGGAGAAAGCCCCATCCAGAAAGGTCACAGAGAAGTCTTGGGGTATTCTATTTTCTTAACTGAAGGAAACCTAAATGAAAGTACAGATAAACACATCTCTAAAGAATCTTTGGAATTGCTCTTCTGCCATCAAGTCCAGCCAACAAAGTACTCTTGCAAAAGACAAAAACACAAGGGTGAGGGAGGCAGCAGGACTTCTTACCTCCTGGTCATCAAACTCGCAATACTGCAAATTCCACAGCGCTGACATGGTCCTCACACAGGCATACGTGTTGTTATAAGCATCTTCACACACACAATCCGGGAAACATTGCTGTAGGGATATTAAAAAAATTAAATGAAGATAGTAGGAGCAACCAAGAAAGGGGCAACCAAGCTGGCTCATACAACTGGACAGAAATTAGGAACCTTCCACGGAGAATAAATCAAAATAGATGTGAGGCTTTGTTCCTTTCTGATGGCTAACTTGACTAAGGAACACATGGCTGTGGTGTGTGTGTGTAGACTGTTGCCATGCCTGTCGCTAATCTGACAAGAATTAACTGTAATAGGCATCTGTAAAATGTAGTTCATAAGGAGAGGAAATCAATACTCAAGGGAGTCACTTACAAGATATATTAGGAACTTATCCTACAGGGTTGGAGAGAAAGGCTAAACTGAGCTTTGTGGAGTCATTTGCTGTAAGTTATTTATGAGTGTTCTTATCACTAAAAAAGACTAAAACTAACTTATTTCTTCATTTCTCCCATACCGACTTTTGGTTGGTTCTTAACTATATCTTAACACTTTGGTATTAGGAGAGTTAACTCCAAATGGAAGCCTATTTTTCATTCTCTAAAGTGAGGCCTACACTGTTGTTATCACCTCCTTGACCAGCCGGGTAGCCACCAACGTAAGATACTCATGGTGGCACAGCTACAGATGGGATCACCATCTCTTAATTAGATGCCACTGATAACATTCCTAATAAAAAATGGTACTACTGTTTGGAAGGATAGGAAAACAGGAAGAGGTGTTGATAAAGAAATATGGGTAGATGTGTGCACTTGTTATAAAAACTGGAAGAATTTGAAGTGCACATTATGACGATAGGTCAGCAGCATCATTTTTAGGATTATTTTCATTTTCAGAATTATTGCATTTTGTGCATCTATTAATCTCCCATAGTCATGTGATGGAGGAGTAGAACTCAGATTAAAGGTTTTAGTACTTGGCACATCTATCTATACTAATGCCTTGCTGTGCTGTTGGTAAGAAAGCTATCTAAGCCAACTCAAACTATTACTCACAGATACTCCAGGACTCAGAGAAGGACATGTTGGGTCAGTAACATTACGACCTTCTCCTTGATATTCCACCAGGACATCTGATCGCCAGGTCACATTAGTGGCACCTTTCTAGAAAGAAGAGCAAAAGTGGTTCCTATGAGACATATAGACTAAAAAAGACCAAAAAGCTATTTATTCTGCTAAAGGGTATTTGGGAGTCACAACTAATTATACTGTTCACTAAATAACTAAAGGGAAAGACTACAACTGATGCATATGAAAGCTACTGAGTATCATGTCTGGTATTTACAGAGCGCTTACAAGTGCTGGTCAAATGCTTTGAGTATTTAATAGTTACTGTTCAAGACTATTTCTGTGAGGCTGGTCAGGAACATGAACCTACGAAGTGGCTAAGCACGAATATTAGTTACGGGGCATGGAGCTGGAAGTCCAGACTAGAATAAACAATAAATTCTACATAAGAACTACTCTAAGCTCATACTAAGAAATTTATAGTTTAATACACACAAGAACAAGCACTAACATATTAAACAGGGCTGGTGTTCTAAGGACTGTAATGGGTTCAAAGTAGTACTTCATGGTCAGAACAAAGACACCATGAACTTGTTGGGGAGGGGGAGAATTCCACCCCCGCTTTAGTCCTTATGACTGGACTAGAAGAACAAGAGTAAACTGACACAAGACTAAGGAGAAAACCCAATTTAATATGTGTGCATGGAAAAATCACAATATGGTGCTCAGATCATAAAATGAGGCTCAAAGAAATAATCAAACCAGGTACTTTTATACTTTTTAAACGAACTATGAATTTGTGACAAACTGACAGGACAAATAAAGTCAGTGTTCATTAGAAATGAATCTAAGCCAGGTTTGGGTATTCATTAGGAATCTAAACAAAGTTTGGGCCTAGGTAGTAAATTACTAAAGGCAGTACAAAGCTTGTTTATGTAAGCTTTTGACTCTGGATTCTTTTAACTCTGTGATAAGGTTGTCTCTCAACCTTCAGAAGCAAAAAGGGCAGCTATCTAATGGGAGATTCATCTCCTACTTATAGTGGGGTAGAGAGGTCAGAGTTTTCTTCTTCAGCAGGCAGTTTCTTAAGTAACTTTAATCAATCAACACACCATTGTGGGATATCTGGGGCAGCCTGCCTGGGCCCCCACAGTATCCGGTATAAGAATTGTTTGAAGAAAGTTAAAAGATATAAATTTTCAATTCCAATCAAAGGCCAATATGATTTTTCAGATAATCTGAAAGCTGTTTTTGAAGTTTATGTAAGTGGTAGCTAGAATCCTAAGATCAGTGAGAGAGGTGTGCCCAAAGTCTTAATTATACAGCTTTATAACAAGACAATATGATACTGGCATGAGAGATCCATGGACTAGAAAAAATAACTTGAGTATAGAGAAAAAATTGAAATGGGATCCCAACTCGTACAAGAAAATTAAGTCTAGATATATCTAGGACTTGAATGTAAGCACAAAAAGTTTAGAAGAAAATCCAGAACTGTTTTCTGACTTCAAGGTTCAGAAGCATATTTGTACACAAGACACAAAGAACACTAATCATAAAAGAGACAATTTATCCATTTGACTCTGGTATTCTCATATCTTAATGAAGGGAAAAGATAAGTCACAAATGGGGGAATATGATTGATAAAAAGTTACTTCACAAGGAAGATACACAAAAGGCATATATAAAAAATGATTCACCAATCAAAAACTGAATTAGGAATGGGCAAGGATCTGAACAGATATTTCTCCAAAGACATACAAATCTCCAATAAACACATGACAGGATGTTCAATATAATTAGTCATTAGAGAAAAGCAAATCAAAACCACAATGATACCACTTTACACCCCCGTGATATTTGATAACAGCAAGTGTTGGTGAGGATGTGGATACATTAGAATACTTGTATAATACTTGTGGGAATTAAAAAAAAAAAAAGGTGTCGTCATTTCAGAAACAGTATGACAGTTCCTCAAAAGGTTAAACATAAAGTCACCATGTGACCCAACAATTCTACTTCTAGTTATATATCCAAGAGAACTGAAAACATCTGTCCACCAAAAACTTGTACTCAAATGTTCACAGCAGCATTATTAATAGCCAGAAAGGGGAAACCCAAATGTCTACCAACCTAAGAATGAATGAATAAATGTGGTATATCTATACAACAGAATATTGTTCAGCAATAAAAACTAATGAAGTACTGATATACATGTTATGATGTGGATGATCCTTGAAAACATTATGCTCAGTGAAAGAAACCAGTCACAGAAAGTCACATAATGTTTGATTCTATTAACACAAAATGTCCACAATCAACAAATCTAGAGACAGAACGTAGATTAGTGCTTGCCTGGCGCTGGGAGAGGGAGCAATGGGAGAGTGACTGCTAATGTTTTGGGGGTGATGAGAATGTTCTAAAATTAGATTATGGTGTGGCTCTACAACTCTGAATATACTCAAAACTGGTGAATTGTGAACTTCAGTGAAATGTATGGTGAGTGACTTAAGCTATTAGAAAAAAAAAAGGTTCACCTCATTAATAAAGAAATGCACTATAGAGCTAAATATAATTTTAGTCATTTTTACCCACTAGATTGGCAGAAATTAAGTTGTCTTAACAGTTTCATACAGAACAAAAGGAATTCCCATTCACAGCAGGTGAGAATGTAAGTTAATGGCCATTTTGTAAAATAACTTAGTAATAGTTGTAGAAATAAACACGTGCACTTCCTGTAACCTTGGTATATACACATGTTCACTGCGAGAGATGTATAAGAACACTATAGCAGCACTGTTCCTAAAACAACACAAATGTCCACTGACTGACAAGGAAACAGGTTAAGTTGTGATACATTCATATAATGGAATATTAGCCACCTGTGACCAACAGGGATCGATCTGGAAACAATGCTGAACTGAAAAAGGTCCCAGATGAAATCCAATAGGATGTCATTTTTAAAGTGCAAAACAAGATCAAAACTAGGTAAGTTGTTTAGGGATATGTACATGATACTTACTAAAAACTAAAAGCCAAAGAAGGATAACCATGACATTCAGTAAAGTGACCACTCCTATGGGGCAGGTGAGGAAGAGGATGGGGAGGAGCACACTGGTAGATGCACTAGGACTGGGAATAACCGAGTTCTTAAATGGGACAAGGGGTTCATGGGTATTTCTTGTGTTGCATAACTAATGAGAGTTACATGTATTCTCTTGTATGAATATGCTACCTAATAATAAATGGTAGTAGATTTGGACAAATCAATGAGTAAGAGTCACCATATGGCTAAAACATTTTAGTACTGATCCTTCCAAACTTCTCTATGCTTAAACATATTCAAGTACATTTTTGATGGAGAAGAGATGCTGATGTAAAATCTCCTTTTCTCCCTATAGTATGTGATAGGCATCTTTCCAAGTCAGCATATACAGATCTATATCATTTAGTGTTGGTTTAATATTCTATGGAATTGTGCAGCAATTTAACCAATTCCCTACTGGACATTTAGGTTTTCTATTTTCTTCTATTGATACTACTTGTACATTTTTTATATTTAGTTCTGTGCAGTGCCAGGCACATAATTAGGTACTCGAATATTTTTTTAATGAATTTTATTTTCTTAGAATAAATTCCTAAATGGGACTGTCTGATGTGTGTATTCTGAAGTGATATGTCTCGTTAAATGAGCTTTTTGATAGCTTATACTGATTATACTCTTATGAACAGAGTCTATGTAGTTCACATTTTCTCAGACTTCTGCAAATACTGGGTATTAATCCTTTTAATCTCTGCCAGTTCTACAGGAGATAAAGGCTTCCTTCGGTTAAACATTTCTTTGATTGACATTGACAATCTTTTAGCATTTACTTTGGTCATTTTTAATTCCTCTATGAGTTGGTTAGTTACTACTTCTTTTGCCAATTTTTCTATTAAGATATTAATAACTGCTTTCTAAGAACTCATCCATTAGGATTTATTAACCTTTTCCACGAAGGTTGCAACTATTTTCCCAATTTGTCACCTGTCTTAACCTTGTTTATGATGATTTTTTAAAAGAAAACTTCTTGCTACACATAAAAGAAAAATTTTATTATCTGTTCCCCAAATTTAACAGTTTTAAGATTTAAATGTTCAAGTCTAAATTTACACAACCTAGAATTTATTTCAGAATCTTGGCTAAGACCTGATAGAGGGGTTTATACTCACCAAAATTGGCAATAAAGACATCCCATCCATCTGTGTCTTATTCAGGTCATAGCCAGCAATATCCAAAATAGTAGGACCCAAATCAATGTTGGCAACAAGCATCTATGAACATGAGGAAAAAACAAGCAATGTAGAAAAGTTGGTCTCATTTTCCTTTTCTATGTATACTTTCTTCCCCTCACCCCACCCATGAGACAAATAGCACTTCTTTTGTACAACCCATATTTACTTAGGTCTTATTGATTCATATATTCAAATATAACTATAATAGTCTAAAAAACAAAACAAAAGCATAGAGAGTTATAATATATGCTCCTGGGGACTTATATACTTATTCTACCCATATTGTTATTGATCAAAACATTTTTTAAAACTCCACAGAGATTGTCTGTAGTCTGTTATGAATCATGAGAAAAATGTGGGTCTAATTATTTCATACAAAGTGTTTTACAACTTGATTACTCTTATTCATTTAAATTTGACTTCAAAGGAACTCCTGACATTTTCTAAGGCCTCAAAGGTTAAATATTTGCCACCAAGGAAGATATAAATCTTTTCATAGTTTTTCAAAGTGACGACATTGCTAAAAAAATTATTTGTAATAAGCTTTGAAGACTGAAGAAAACTTATTTCCACTATGCGTCAATAAGTTTCCTTCAAGAGCACAAAACGTAGATGTTTTAAACAAACATTCTAGAAATTAAATATAATTGCTTAATGTGTTATATTACATGTATTCTCTTGTATTTGCACATCTGCATTTAAACATTGCCTATTTCCTTGGTTTGTTAGACTATTTCCCTTCTGCATACAATGCCTCTTGAGGACTTAAACAAGCACAGTACAATAGAAACATAATAGGACCACATATGTAATTTACAATTATCTAGTGACCACATTAAAGTTAAAAAAGGGGAAATTAATTGTACCTATTTTAACCTAACATATAAAAATATTACTATTTCAACATCTAAGCAATACAAAAAATTAATAAGATTTTACTATTTGTTTTTGAACCAAGTCTTTGAAATCTGGTATTTTAAACTATAACACATCTCGATTTGGACTATTTCATATATGTTTTGGTTCAACAGCCACATGTGGCTGGGGGCTTTGTAGTGGACAGTGCAGGCCTATGTAGAACGTAAGCATACACATGGAAGTCACTTTGGTCATAGGCTAGGAAAAGCTTTAGAGTAGTGAAGGCAATCCACCAGACAGGGGGAACTAATGTTTACCAAGCACTTATCTGTACCAGTACTTAGCATTTATCCTCGTTTAAGCCTCACCACAATCCTATGATGCAGTATTTCCCCCATTTTATGCATGATGAAACAGAAGTGACTGAAACAAAGTCAACAGCTTGTAAATAGAAAAGCTATCATTTACTCAAAGGAAATAAGTCTTTAAAATTGTTGAGAAAACTTAGATCATTTTAGGAGAGGCCAAATGGGGATTAAAAAAAATATCCTACTGTCTATAGCGATACCACCCTGAACAAGCCCGATCCTGTCTGATCTCAGAAGCTAAGCATGGTCGAGCCTGGTCATGGTACCTGGATGGGAGACCACCTAGCAGGACCAGGTGCTATAGGCGCAAAATTTAAAAAATAAGGTATTGTAAGCTGACAAGGTCATTGTAATTGTGAGGTCAACCAAGGGTTGCTTTGCCTAAAAAAAACAAAACCCTACTACTAATCCTCGTACTTTTAATTAAAAAACAAAAAACAAAAACAAAAAATATCAAAGTACAGATATGAAAGGCACGAAAACATCTTCAGACCACTGCCAGGCTTCCTGATAGCTAAGAAGGCAGTGATATACAGATCCTGGCTCTGAATTACTGTAATTCTGCAGCTGTCAGAAATGACAACTCAGCTGCAGGCAGCTCATGGGAAAAGCAATCCATATGTCATGAGGAGGAAAAGAAAACCCCACAACAATGTCTCTAGAGACCTGGGTTAGAGATATCTTGCCTAGTTCCAAGTCCCCCAGGCAGACCAAGCAGCTTGGAATATGGCAACAAGAGTGGGCATGAATATGGAAGAGATCATGTCAGGAGAGAAGAGACAAGGAGAAACATGACCTACAGAATCAGATTAAGGAAACAAGACCCTGATGTGTAACTAATAGATCTTCAGTGATGACCAGAATATTAATAAAGTGAAGCCAAGTCCACAGGTATTACTAACATGTCCATGGCAGTTATATAAAAACAAGGGTAAATGGCAAAATAATAAAACCCAGAGATAGAAAATGTTGATTGCCTGTCCTACTAGGAATTAAGGGCCATCAGCTGCCTAATGGGAGGCTCTCCGTAATAGCAATTTGCTCTATGGGGAAAACGGAAAAGTTCTGTAAGTTCCAGTACACATGGAGAGACACTAAGATTTGGCACAGGTACCATAAACACCATCTCAGGACTCTTTCATCTATGATAGCTACAATAATCACATATCCCCTAAAAATAATGAACAAATCCTCTTCCCTTCTAGGATTTTGTTGGACTAAAAAGCAGAGAGTCTCAAAATTAGCACACTATGTCACAAGATGGGAGACTTCTAGTGAATATCAAGTATAAAATATTAACAGAGAATTATATCTATCTCTGGTTTTTACACAACCAAGAATTAGAATAGATACTATAGGTCTATTCACCACAATGACTTTTAAAAACCTTAGTGTTTTAAGTTCCTAAAATGGTATAGATGCTCCTTGACTTATGATGGGGTTACATCCTGAAAAACCCATCATAAAAATGCACTTAATACGCGTAACCTACCAGGCATCACAGCTTAGCCTAGCTGGTTTCTACTGAATGTGTATGTGCCCCATCATAAAGTCAGAAAATTCTAAGTCAGAACATTGTATGCTGAGGACTGTCTGTTCTGGTTTTACCATAAAGTATGAACTCAAAGATCTACTTATGGATTGGAATTGAAAAACCTTTGACAAGATCAAAAGGAGATCATTTCATAAATCATAGCCTCATAGTTTATTTAGGAATGTTCTTGGGATTTAAATATAGAGACATTCTGATCAAATAAAAGCCCCTAGAAAACTCTGGGGCATGAAATCAAGGGATATCATGCCTTGAATCTGCTTATTTTTTAGCTCTGGAAGAATGACAGTGCTGCAGAATTACTAAAAAGAATAAGTGGGATACATTGGGTTTCCAAACAGACTTTTAGAAGCACTGATATTAAAGAATTCATTTAAGCCCTGATGTTAAAGAATTTAAAGCACATCAGAGAGAATCCAAATCCAGTTAATGGAAAGCACTGGAACTGCATGAGAAAGCAGAGAACTCCCCATATTTTGGGCTGCTTCATCCGGATTTCTTCCTCAGCCCCAGCTTCTCTAACAGAAAGAATCCACAGCGTCTTCTAGTTACACTTCAGAATTTGCACTTAACAGTCTCCCAGTTTCACACGGGGAAACCAATGCATATTTTATCCAAAGTATTAAAGCCAATATGTGGTCTTCCTGACTCCCAATTCAGTTCTATTCTCCATGGATCATGTTGTGTCATTTTAATTTTCCTACTAATCTTTTCCTTTCTTAAAACATGTTTGAAGAACGTCTACCACCAAATCTAAAGTCAGAATAATTTCTAGCCAGAAGAGAAAACCTCGACAGCCAGTCTTTGGCAACTACACATACCACCTGCCCCTGTTCTCCCAAAGAGCCAACACGAAGCTAAGTCCACTGGTCAAACGTGCTCTTGTTTTTGCCATTAAGCCGCTGACAGCTCAGCTCATTATGCCCAACTCACAACCCTATGCCAATCACAAAGAACAACTGGCACTGAGACAACGGCTGCCAACACACGACGAATCACCTACCATCTCTGACATTCTTGTGCTAGATGAAAGCCAAGGCATTTCATACTTCTCAAGCTATATCTGTCAGCACAGCAGTGTAAAAAAACATGAATTTTAAGAATAGACACAGTTCATTTTCAGTCCTGGTTCTGCCATTTACTATGTAACCTTGGTAATATCCATTCAGCTAACGTGGATGTCTCCCAATATATGTTAAGGACTGGGTATTCTGAGCTTAGATAGTGCTTCTCTTCCAGGAACTCCTAACGTAAAAAAGAAAAACTCAGTAGGGTGTGATAAGTGTGAGGCCAACTGGGAACATATGAAGGGTACTACCCCAACTGGGAGTAAGGGTCTGTAGTGACTTCCCAGAGGGGACCCCTAAGCTGAAGCCTTACAGGACAATTAATGTAGATTGGTGAAAGGGGTATTGAATGGGTATTCCACACAGAAGGAACAGTCATAGAGAGACAAGGAGGTGATAATGATGGTTCACTCAGGAAGTGAAGATAGTACATGTGCCACCTTCTACCCCTTGATTAAACCAAGCTCATTCTTAATTTGTGCCATCACATTTACTGTTCTGCTCAGAACACCCTCGCACAGATGCCTGTATGACTAAATCCTTAACATCCAGGTCTCTGCTTAAATGCCTCAGATTTTCACTGATAACTGTCCTTAAAGTATCTGGTTCTCCCTGACACAGAGAATTAAGAACTGATTTCTTCTGATTGTTCACTGCTGTGTATCCAAGACTCTTGGCATACTGTGCTGGAACAAGAAAAGACTTAATAAATACTCGTCTGAGCTACAGTGTAATCATTAAGTAAATGGACTCTGGAGCCATACTGACCAAGTTCAAATATAGGGCTCTGATAGTGTTTAGCTATATGATCTTTGGCAAATCATTTAACTTCCATATTTTATTCTGTACCTCAGTTTCCTCGTCTATAAAATAAGGCTAATAATATCTATATTTCATAAGGCCTCAAATCTGGCACAAATGGTGGCTGGACTCTCCCATTGTAGCTCCTATCAAATAGTCCCAACCATGGCAAAAGTGGCAGCCAGTGCCAGCTAGCATAACAGCCTCTCCCAAGTTCATCCAAGCCTTACAAGCATCAATAGACTGCAGCTCATAACGTAGGTCCTGCAAGTGGCTACAAGCACAGCAAAGTGCCTCAGCTTGCACTGGTGCTCTGCCCAAGAGGCTCCAGATCCAATGTACCCAGCAACCAGCTTCACACTGCTCTAGAGTCCCACCCAAGTGGCTCCATAAATAATATACCACATAGGAGGTCTTGGCTGGAAATGGGGCCCTGCTAACGTGACTCCCATTCCACAAGGTCAACCAATGTACAACAGCTTATTCATTGTAGTTGCAGCTGGTGCTCACACAAGTTAGCCCCACCCACTGCCGTGCCAGCAGCAATTAAGGCCCAATTACATCAGAAGGGCACACACAATGCACATAGAGGTCACCTGGCTCAGGTGACCAGGAGGACTGTGTTACTGGGCCCCACATGACATCTTCTACATAAGCCATTCTTTTAAGACCAGGAATGTAGTGGATCTAATAAATAAAAACAAACACAGAGCCAAAATGAGAAGACAAAGAAATATGTTCCAAATGAAAGAAGAGAGTAAAATCCAGAAAAAGACTAAACAAAACAAAGATAAGCAACCCACTGGACAAAGAGTTAGAAACAATGGTTATAAAGATGCTCATCAAACTCAGGAGAATACATGAACTCAGTGAGAACTTGAACAAAGAGAGAATATAAAAAAAAAAAATTAGAACTGAAGAATAAAATAACCACAATGAAAAAATAGACTAAAGGACATCAACATCAGATCAGATGAAGCAAAAGATCAAATCAGCGATCTGAAAGGTAAGTAGTGGAAAACACCCAAATGAAATAGCAAAAAGAAAAATGAGAGTAGTTTAAGGGACTTCTGGGACACCATTGAGCATACCATATTTGAAGTAGTAATGATTGCAAACTTCCCTAACCTAGTGAAGGAAACAGATATCCAAGTCCAGGAAGCCTAGAGAGTACCAAACATAATGAACCCAAAGAGGCTCACAACAAGACACATCATAATTAAAATGCTAAAAAGTTAAAGTATTGTAAAAGTAGCAAGAGAAAAACAGCTAGTTACATACAAGGGAGCCCCTATAACTATATGTTGATTCTTCAACAGAAACTTTGCAGGCTCATGGGAATGGCACAATATATCCAAAGTGATAAAAGGGAAAACTTATAACCAGGAATACTATACCCAGAAAGGTTATCATTCAGAAGTGAAGGAGAGAAAAAGAATTTCCCAGACATGCAAAGCTAAAGGAATTCATCACCACTAAACTGGCATTACAAGAAATGTTAAAAGGACTTTAAGTGAAAATAAAAAGGCCAAAGCTAAAATAATACAAGAAAAACAATTTTACTGCAAACAGTAAAAATAGTGGATCAACTAATTATAAAGCTAATATAAAAATTAGAAAAGTAGTTAAGATCGTGTACATACAACAAATTAAGAGATACACATACACGATATAAAATATGACAAAAACAAATGTAGGGAAGGTAAGTAAAAAATGTAATGCACTATGGGCAGTGAACACACAATGCAATGTATATATGCCTCATTGTTGAATTGTACGCTTGAAATTTATTGGATTTTGTTAACCAATGTCACCATAAAAAAAAAAAATGCAGCTTGCTGCCAGTGTTAATTTAATTTTACATAAACATGCTCTTTGAGGCCAAAGCAAATCTGACTAGTTTTCAATGTGAAAATAAACTTTAAAAACTGAAAAAAAAAGTAATGCTCTTGGAATGCATTTAAACTTAAGCAACCATGAATTTCAAACAGACTGCTATAAACATAGGTTGATATGTATGATTCACATGGCAATAACAAACCAAAAACCTATGATACACAAAAAATAAAGAGAAAAGAATCTAAACATATCACTATAGAAAGTCAATGTACAAGAGAAGACAGCAAGAAATAGAGACCCACAAAACAACCAGAAATTAATAAAATGACAATAAATAAGCATTTGTAATTACTTTAATTGTAAATGTACTAAATACTCCAAAAGACAGAAGATGGCCTAATGGATAAAAAACAAGACCCATACATATGCTGCCTAGAAGAGACTTATTTCAGAAAGACACACAGAGACTGAAAGGATTGAAAACAATTTTTCATGCAAATGGAAATTTTAAAAAAGCTGGGGTAGCAATATATCAGACAAAATAGACTTTAAAACAAAGGCTGGAAAAGATAGTATGGCCCTGAATCCTAAGGAGCAAGACAAAACTAGACAGTATGTGAGTTTGTAATATAGTCACTTGCAGTAAATGAGTGTGAACAAAAATAAAACACACATACAAAAACACACATACACAAAATAAATAACAACAGACAAAGAAGGGCACTATACAATGATTAAGGGACCAATCTAATAAGAGAATATAACTCTAGTAAACATCTACACACCCAATGTATAATAGATGCACCGAATGTATAGGGGCACCTACATGCATAAAGCAAATATTAACAGACATAAAAAAAGAGGTCACAGTAATACAATCATAGCAGGGGACTTTAATACCCTACTTACATTAATGAATATCTCATCCAGACAGAACACTAATAAGGAAACAGTGGCCTCAAATGATATATTAGACCAGATGGATTTAATCGATGTTTTAAAACATTTCACCCTAAAGCAGAATATACATTATTTTCAAGCACATATAGAACATTTTTTAGAATAAACTACATGTTAGGCCACAAAGCAAATATCAATAAATTTTAAAAGACTGAAATCATATTAAGCATCTTCTCCGACAACAATGGTATGAAACTAGAAAACAATTACAAGAAGAAATCTGGAAAGAACACAAACACGTGGAGGCTAAACAACACTACTAAACAATCAATGGGTTAACAAAGAAATGAGGGAGAAAATCAAAAGATACCTTGAAACAAATGAAAACACGAAGACCCCAAATCTGGGACACAGTCAAACCAGTTCTAAGTGGGAAATTCATAGCAATACAGGCCTATCTCAAGACCCAAAAAAAAATTCCAAACAATCTAACCTTATCCCTAAAGAAATTAGGAAAGAGCAAACAAAGCACAAAGTGAGAAGAAAGGAAGAAAATAAGGATCAGAGTGTAAATGAAATAGAGATTAAAAAAATATATTAATGGAACTAAAAAAGCTGGTTCTTTTAAAAGATAAACATTGATAAACCTTTAGCCAGACTCATCAAGAAAACCCAAATAAATATCAGAAATGAATAAGAAGTGACAAGTGACACCACAGAAATAAAAGGATTATAAGAAAATACCACAATCATATGCCAATAAATTAGACAACCTGGAAACATACAATCTTCCAAGACTAAATTAGGAAGAAACCAGAAAATCTGAAGATAACTACTAATAAAATAAAATCAGTAATCAAAAGACTCCCAAAAAACAAAACCTCTGGACCAGATGGCTTCATAGGTGAACTCTATCAAGCAAAGGATTAATACCTACCCTTCTCAAACTACTCCAAAACACCGAAGAGAAGTGAAGACTCCCAAAATCATTCTAGAAAGCCAGCATTACCCTGATACCAAAATGAAACAAAGACACCACAAAAAAATAAAAATACAGGCCAATGTTCCTGATGAACATTGATGCAAAAATCCTCAAAATATTAGTAAACCAAATTCAGCAATACATTAAAAAGATTATATACCATAATCAAGTGGTATTTATTCCCAGGATGCAAGGTCAGGTCAATATCCTTAAATCAATCAACATGACACCACATAAATAACATGAAAGATAAAAATCATATAATCATATCAACAGATGCAGAAAAAGTGTTTGACAAAACCCAACACCTATTTATGTTAAAAACTCCCAGCATGGTGTGGCTAAAGGAGATATACCTCAATATAATAAAGGCCATATATGACAAACCCAGAGCTAATGTCATACTCAATGATGAAAAGCTGAAAAGCTTTTTCTCTAAGATCAGAAAAAGACAAAGATACCCACTCTCACCACCATTTCTTTTTAATATAGTAAAATCCTAGCCACAGCAATTAGAAAAGAAATAAAAGGCATCCAAATTGGAAAGAAAGAAGTAAAACTATCATTATTTGCTGATGACATGCTATTATATATAGAAAACGCTAAAGATTCCATCAAAAAATTGTTAGAATAAATGAATTCAGTAAAGTTGCAAGACACAAATTAATACTCAGAAATGTTTTGCTTTTACACATTAGTAATGAACTATTACAAATAAAGAAAACAATCCCATTTACAATTGCATCAAAAAGAATAAAATACCTAGGAATAAATTTAACCACAGAGGTAGAAAACTTGTACTTTGAAAAGTGTAAGACACCGATGAAAAAAAAACTAAAGATGACTTCAATAAATGGAAGGACAGACTGTTGTAATGGACTGAAAGAATATCATCAAAATGTCCATATTATACAAATTGATCTACAGATTCAGTGTAATCCCTATCAAAATATCAGTGTCAATTTTCACCAAACTAGAACAAATCCTAAAATTTATATGGAACCATAAAAGACCCCAAAGAGCCAAAGCAATCTTGAGAAAGAAGAACAAAATTAAAGGTATCACGCCACCTGATATCAAACTATATTACAAGGCTACTGTAATCAAAGCAGTATAGTACTGGCACAACAACAGACATGTACATCAATGGAACAGAATAGAAGGCCCAGAAACAAACCCACACTTATACGGTCAATTAGTGTATGACAATGGAGGCAAGAATATACAATGAGGTAAGGACAGTCTCTTCAATAAATGATGTTGGGAAAAATGAACAGATACATACAAAAAAATTTAAACTAGACCATTTCCTTATACCATATACAAAAATGAACTCAAAATGAATTAAAGTCTTATACGTAAGACCTAAAACCATAAAACTCCTAAGAGAATATAGGCAATAAACTATTTGGTGTTAGTTTTAGCAGTATCTTTTTGGGTATATGTCTTAGGGCAATGACAACAAAAGCAAAAAACAAATGAAACTATATAAAATTAAAAATCTTTTTTGCACAGCAAAGGAAATGATTAACCAAACAAAAAGGCAACTGATTGAATAGGAAAAAATATTTGCAAGTAATATATCCAATAAGAGGTTAATATCCAAAACATATAAAGAACTCATACAACTCAACATCAAAAAATTTCAAACAATCCAATTTAAAAATGGGCAGAGGACCTAAGCAGACATGTCTCCAAAGAGGACATACAGATGGCAAACAGGCTCAGTAAAGATGCTCAACATAACTAATCATCAGGGAAATGCAAATCAAAACCGCAATGAGATATCGCCTCACACTTGTCAGAATGGCTATTATCAGTAAGTCAACAAACAGCAAGTGTTGATTAGGATGTGGAGAAAAAGGGAACCCTCATGAACTGCTGGTAAGATAGGAAACTGGTGCAGCCATAATGGAAAACAGTATGGAGGTTCCTCAAAAAAATTAAAAGAACCACCTGTGGATATTTATCCGAAAAAATCCAAAACACTAACTCGAAAAGATATATGCATCTTTATGTTCATTGCAGCATTATTTACTGTAGCCAAGATATGGAAGCAACTTAGGTGCTCAGCAACAGATGACTAAAGAAGGTACATACATACAATAGAATATTATTCAGCCATAAAAAGAATGACATCTGCCCACCTGCAACAACATGAATGGACCTAGAAGGTATTATGCTAAGTGAAGTAAGTCAGACAAATAATGTATGGTTCAGTATATGGAATCTAAAAAACAAAAAATCAAAGCAAAAACATGTGGAGAACAAACTGATGGTTGCCAGATGAAACAGTGATGAGAGGAGGGGCAAAAAAGGTAAAGGGGATTAAGAAATACAAACTGCCAGTTATAAAGTTAGTCATGGAGATGTAAAATACTGTCTAGGGAATACAGCCAATACTATAATAACTGCATATGGTACCCAAAGGATACTAGACTTATTTTGATCACTTTGTAAGATATATGAATGTCTAATCACTATGTTGTAATGGTGGGGGCAGGAGTTTAGAAAAAGTCACTGTTTCCAAGACTTATTAATAAAACACACTTAAAAGATTAAGCCAATTAGCCTTTTTCCTTCCTAGGAAGAGTGGCCTCCTTTCTGGAGGAACAAGCCTTCTTTTCTCAAGCAAGTGCTACCTACAAACAATCATTTGTCAGGCACTTACCTTGCTTGTCTGATTTAGTTTGATCCCAGGTCCTCGAACCAACAGTGGAACTTTGATATCAAACTCATATAACTGCCTTTTGTCTATTGGCAGAGAAAACTGTCCTGAAAACAAAACACATAGAGTAACGAAGGAGCCAAGATAGAAGTATCACTCATTCATTCGTTCACTTATTAATAAAAAAACTTTGTTCTATTAAATTATGGTGTTTTAATAGGAAGCTTAAATTTGCCTGGGTGTCTTATTACTATAAGACAGGATGAACAATTAGTTCATCTTCTTTAAGTAAATGCCTAGGTGGATTCCCTGGTCTAATACAGCAAAAATTAAGCAAAAAGGAAGACTGGAAAGTACTGGAACATAAAGATAATTTGTGTGTGATACTCAGCCTGATCATAATTTAATGAGTTTATTCTAAAAAATACTAAATAAAGACACAAAAACATTTATCTGGCCTTTCCTGAATAAACTGCATTTTCTGAATAAACTGCATTTCAAGATAACCAAACAGCTGATGAAAGTTCTTCCCTGAGGAATTCCAGTTAATAAATGCAAAAGGACAGAGTTAATGAAGTCAACATTTTGCAATTTCTGAGGGAATGATGGATTTAAGCAACAATCATGAACAGAAGCTTTAGCCACAAAAAGTTCACAGGACAGGCTCAGGATGATACCACAAGAGCCATCAATCAATATTACTATCCCTGAAGTGAGGCAACCAGATACCATGGGCATCACGAAGTGATGCAATAGGAAGTACACAGTAGCATGACCAAGAAAGCATTCTTGCTGAAAATGCAAATTTCTGTTAAGATTCTAGATCTAACTACCAATCTCTAGAAAATGCTGAATATAAATAAGTAAAGACAACACAAGACATCAATTAGCCCAATCCAGAATGTGAGATAGTCTACAGGACAAAAGACCAGTTTTTCCAATAAATCAGTGGCAAATGACACTTTAGGACCTATAAAAACTAAAGGTAACATGTGGACTTTGTCTAGATCCTCATACACACAATACACTAGTCAGATGCGAAATCAAGTGCTGATGTGTGGAATCACAATGTATGGGGTTTCTTCAAAACCTTTTCACTAAAAAAAAAAAAAAATGGGGAAGGTAGAGAGAATTGAAAAGATTGGCCACATGGAAGTTATTTTACTAGTCTCTACTCTGGGTGCTTAAAAATATTCACAATAATACATTAAACACCTAGTCAATTTGCTATGTAAGCAAACCTCAGGTTAATTCAAGCTTATGAAATTTATAGGTGGGGAAAGAAGACTACATTGCTTTTCAATTACACAGAAGATTCGAGTAGAAAGGATGAAAGTCAAAGATGTGGGGCTGACTTATATTGCAATTTGGAAAGGAAAAAACAAAACCACTCACACACACATGCACACACAAGTCAAAATAAATAATTTCACAATTTCACAAGAGTTTTCCCCCCAAGAAAACCTTCTCTTGGTTTTCCTGTGTAAAATATCTTACCTCTATTCTCTAAGATCTACTTATCCTTGAAATCTAATTCAGTTTACCTCCTCCTCAACTCCTGCCTCCAACCTATCAAGCCTACTCTGCTCCTCACTCCTAGAATATCATGTGATTTAGCATATGATGTAGCATATAATGAAACATGGTCTCTCCATGTGGGAATGAGTTGGCCTTAAACAGAGGGGTCCTGAAGGGAAGACCCTCCCTCTGGCCTCTCTCCACTGCTATAAAAGGTCTAGAGCTCCTTGCCATTGCTACTGGTTGGATGGGGAAAAAAAAAAAGACATCTCACAAAGGTCACAGGAGTACCTAACCATGCCCCTTACCTGTGTGATAGCCATTGTCCGAGGTATAAAAGATGTAAGTGTTGTTGAGCTCCCCATTGAACTCCAACCTCTTGACCAATTTCTCCACAAGGTCATCAACTGAGAGTAGAGTTTGCCACCTGGGTGTGGGTAGCAATAGGACCTCAGAGACAGTGGCTGAAGGACACCCACAAAACCTCAAAATCACTCTCCCCAAAAACTCAAATCCCAAATTTCCTTTCCTTAGACACCCTCATTGCAAAAAAAAAAAAAAAAAAGATTAGAAAAATTCAGAATATAGTTAGCTCATTCCAAGTTTAACTGTTTCCAAAGAACTAAGGCTTTTTATAACCAGTTAGCTTTATTACTACCACTGGTTACGAGAGCAGAGACAACTGGAAGGAAAAGTTGTAAATTCAGTACCGATTCATACAGATTAATTCAGAAAGACCTGTGCCACAACAGTGTTTACTGGTCTAACCTAGGGGTTGGCAAACTACATACAGCTAGGGGCCAGAGGCTGCCCATTATCCGTTTTTTCAGTTTTTAAACTGTGGTAAAAAACACAAAAAATTTACCATCTTAGCAATTTTTAAGTGTACAGGTCATTAGTATTAAGTATATTCACATAGTGAAACAGGTTTCCAAAACTTCTGCAAATCTGAAACTTCGTACCATATTAAATGACAACTCAGTTTTTACACACACACAGTTTTATTGGAACACTGCCATGCTCATTCACTCACACAGTACCTAGAGCTGCTTGTGTTCTCTCCTACAGCAGAGCCAAACAGCTGCAACAAAGACCACATGATCTGCAAGCCTATAATTATTTACTATCTGGCCTTTTACAGAAAAAGCTTACCCACCCCTGGTCTAAAATATACACCTTTAAGGAAAAGTAATGGATTTTTAAAAAATGACTTAAAAGAATGTCTTGAAAATTCCAAACAGCAAGGGTAAATATTTTGCTCTGGTCTAAGCCTTTGGGTCTTAAGCAAATATTGGGGGGACTGATCTCTAACAAAGCTACCTTTTCTTTAGATGGAGAAAACTTTTTCTTAATCAAATGGCTCCAGTTTAATGAAGCACAAAAATGGATTGTTTAATTGGTCATGAGGTCCAAAGGCCACCTCATACACCTGAATGTTAAGAAATCTCTCCTTCTGAGAGGGCAGATCCCCTATGAAAGGGTCTCTTCTGTCAATGTGATTTTGTCTCAAGGATAACCATGTGGTATAGTCCCCTGTTCATAGGCTGATTTGAAGGGTCCTCAAAGACCACCCAGATTAAGAATACAGAAGCTTGTCTATTGTCATGACACCCTGAACAAGCCCGATCCCATCTCATCGCAGAAGCTAAGCAGGGTCAGGTCTGGTTAGTACTTGGATGGGAGACTGCCTAGGAAGACCAGGTGCTGTAGGCATAAAAAATTTAAAAAAGAGGAATTTTAAGCTGACAAGGTCCTTGCAATCTGTGAGGTCAACCACAGGTTGCCTGGCTTAAAAAGAAAAAAAAAAAAAAAGAATATAGCAGCTCTTACCTTTTCCTAAAGGCATTATCTAAAAACTGTATTGAAGAATTAGTCATTGGGGTCTTGGCTTGCCTAATTAACCAGTGCTTGTTCTAAAATTTGAAAGAAAAAAAATGTTAACACTGAGTCACCCAGTCAAATAAACTACTAGAGTAGATAATTAAAAGGTTTTATACTTTAGTAAAAACAAGTGAAACCTGTTTAAGCTATTTCAGACTTTCTCTCTTCCCCATTTTACTCCTGTGTTCCCAAAAATATTTTCTGTAGATTATCACTCATTCCTTAAATTCTTCCTTTGTCAACAGAATTGATAAGCATTAATAAGAGAGTTAGTGAAAAGTAAGGGGAAACTACTGGCTCAAAAGAGATTAAATTTTTAACTGAGTCTCTGCTTTGGGTCTACTACCCAAACTACAAAAGGATAAATATTAACTTTATTTTCCTCTAAGTTTTACCTAATAAGTCAACATCTTATTGCATTCTATTTTCATACCCAAGATAGGAATCATCCCAAACCTTGGGGAAAATCTCATCACTAAAACTTCAAGTCTAAATTTGGAGGGTTATTTTCATTCTAATTAAAAAGATCAATTTTTTAACAAAACAAAAACATTCTCATACACCGTTCTCTTCTTCCTTCCTGTTCTTAAAATCCTAAGCTACTATCTGCCAAACTATGATTCTTAAAGTGTTCTTTAGTTAATGTTTGAGAAATGCTGTTATAGCATATCCTCCTGTTGAAAATTCATGTTGGCATTTGAATAACTGAAATATCCTATAGCAGAGTGACTTATTAAACCTAAAGTTTATAAACTTACTTGGTCCTGAGAACTTCCATAAATTTCTTCTGGAACACAATTTGAGATGGCCTTCTAGTTTAAAACTCAGTTTACTCAGCTTTAAAAATCATACTTAATAAGTGCATGCTTACAATATTCCAGGCAATATGCTAGATGTTTTTATGTACTTTAATCTATACTGCAGTCACCTTGGAGATTAGGATCTCCCACTTTAGATAGAAAAATAAGTTAGCATTTTCCTCATGGTTAGGTCATTTAGCCAAAAAGTGGTAGTGCTGAGACTAGCTCCAAGACTCATTCTTTTCACCAACTCATAAGCAATTAAGATTTCTGAGTAAGAGGTATGAAGTAGTAGAGGCCTTCTGCATATGAACCAGTGCCAATCCCCTGCGCCAAGGGAAGGATAAGTAACTGGCATATGTGGCAAATATATAGGTTGTAGCTCTTAATTACGTTCCCTATCTATCTCACCATTTAACTTCCCAACTATATTGTACTGTGTCACCCCTCTTTTTCCTTCACCTCAGGCCTGGTGAAGGCCACCCAGAGGAGTCTGCTGCAGGCCCAACTCGGCCCCAAGGGACATGTCTTAGCCACTGCCAGACAGAGGAGAACCAGCACAGAGGTTATCAGGAGAGCCTGTACTCAAAAAAGATGGCATCTCTTTAACGTTCCCTGTGGACTCTCTAGCTGCTCACTGGATATGTGGCAGGAACCTTATCTGTACTTCTGAAGCAAGTTTATACTATCTATTGTACTACACACAGGTATAATTACCTTTAAAAAATTAGGAAGGAAAACTAACTACAAGGCTCAAAGGCTCCCTGACTAGTATATTATACAGTTAACTATACTGAGTAAGGCTTAATTCAAGGATTAAGGGAAGCTACCGTTCCATGAATGTTGAAATTCTTGTTTCTTGGTGCAAAGACATTCTGGAAGGTCTTCTGGTACTGAGGTGCAGCTGTCCAAGGTGAATGCGGCGCTGGAGTGGAGATCATCATGAAGAACGGTTCAGAGTTGGACTTGTAATCCAGGAAGTCCAAGGAGACATTAGCCTGACATATACAAAGATCTGTCATCTCCTACCCTACCCACTAGTTGAGGACTTGATAAGATATATGTTCTCTGGTGAACAGAAGGTAGAAGGTCCTATTAGCCTTTAACCAATCTTAGCATACATCTATGTCATGGTCATTTGCAAGCATAATGTTAGAACAAATAATTGGCTTTTAGGCAATACTTATAAAAATTGAAAAGCACACCATCTTTAAAAAGCAATTAAGATCTTGATGATTTTACATGATCTAAAAATAAAGTGTTATGCTTCCCATAAGAAATAGTAATTTGGCCATTTTAGTATTAAATTAATGCAGCTTAGAGTATATACATTTGATACCTTAAAGAATAAAGTCAATCTAATTCACAACAGGAAAAGGTATATTAAGTTACCTTATTCTTACAAAAATATGTAGAGTTGATATCATAAGTTATGTCAGCTGAAGTAGCTAAGCTAAATTAGTAATATTAAATCCAAGTAAATCATACCAGGGCTTTAATTTATATGGACTTATAGTCTACATTTGCTTATCTGGAGATACTTTATAAAAATGAAAACATTCCACACATGTGAATTGTTCTAGTCGATTTAGTGTATGTGTTACCAAAGCAAGCTCTGTTCTAGCTGACTTACAGACTCATTTATTCCCAACGCTAAACTTGAAAGATACTGACTGTATTAATTGCCTATCATCACCCTACCTACCAATTTACTATGGCCTTGTCAGAAATCTGTGGTGTCTCCAACATGCCAGGCACATTGCTGCCTTGGTGCCCTCACACTTTTCATTCCCTGTCTGTGGTACTCTTTCCCCTGACCTTTACAGTTCACTCTCATCTCCCTCACGATTTTGTTTAAATATTATCTAAGTAACTCCCATAGCCTGTATCATTTCTCTAACTGATCAGCATCTAACAAAACAACAAATGAATGTGTATGTACACACGCATACATGTAAATAAAATCAGTGACTAAAAGTTACTTTGCACAGAATCAAAGACTTTGCTTCATTTACTGCTAAACACCTGCTATAACAAGTGCTAAAATATTTGGTGAATCGATGCTCTAAGGAGTTATCATTAGAAACACCTTAGACAGGAAAAGGAAGTCCCAAATTCACCCAATGTCAGTATTTTTTATTAATATATAAATACACAATCCCTAAAGAACTCCCATCTCACTATTCCCCAACCCTCATGATGAAGCCACCATCTTGTAACTTGTGAGTAAAACTGAAGTCAAGAGTAGAAATCCTTACAAAGTAAAACCTCTCTGAAGTAATCTCTATAGTCTTAGAAATTAGCCTTTGGAAAAGGGATTTGTTGCTGGGATTTCAAGAACATTAGATCTGAGCCTGGCTTATACACAAAGAAAAATACCCTTAGGAGTTTTTAATCAGTTGGAAATTTTCTTTGGCAGTTAGACCAAGTTATTATTCATTCACATTGCCCAAGATGGATAAATACAACTATAGGTTTTCTAGGCAGAGTCTTCAATCAAGTGTGAGCCAAATCTGCAAGGACAGAGCTTCAGTAACTTACCAAAACATCCGTCAAGTAGTCCACGCTGTAGTTTTCACCATGCTTCCGTGCCTTCCCATTGATAGAGAGGGTATAATTATAGTATTTAGAGTTCTTTTCCTATTAAATAGACAAAAATAAAATTTGTTATGAGGTCAGTTCACAAAATGAAAGTCAGAAACCATGCTAGGCTAAACTATACTCTGTTTAAAGAATGATAAGACATTGAAAAAAACATAATTACTCAAGTCAACATTGGATTTTTCAACTAGTGTATATTAACTACTAACACAGTTTCAATAATATATCCTACTTTAAAAAAGAAAACAAACAAACCAGAAGTGGATCAAGTAGAAATGTTGCTAAACCTACTGTAATGCAGGAAAAATATCCCACAAAGAAGTGACTCATGAGTCAAAAGATTTTCCTTTAAGGAGATAAAATAGCCAATCATAGAAGCGGACAAGTTATGCCAATGTCAGAGCTAAATCAGAAAGTAACATATTTTGCATCGGTAGGACTGTATGTAATTGACACTAACTTCAATAATCACTTACCAAGGCATACCAATAACTCCATCCCAGAGGAACATGTTCTAGCCCACCTGCATCTGGAGCTCCATACTGAAAAACAAGACAAGCAGAGCATTAGAAGTCCTTAGATATGACCAGAGCACAAATAAACAGGAAACTTGGAATCTTTTTATATCAGTCCCTGAGACATGATTAAGCGCTCACTTTCCCCAAACATATAAACCAGCAAAAGGTAAAGAAAACTATAATCTTAGAAACCTCTGAAACAGTAGTTAGCAAACTATGGTCAGTGGGCCAAATCTAGCCTGCCTACTGTTCTGCATGGCCAGCAAGCTAAGAATTTTTTTTCCATCCATTAAAAAATATAAACACAAATCAAAAGAGGACCATTTAGTGACATGGGACAGATAACGTGAAATTGAAATTGCAGTGATGATAAAGTTTTATTGGAACATAGCCACATTCATTAGTTTACATGTCTATGGCTGCTTTCAGCCACAATGGCACAGCTGAATAGCCACAACAGAGACATATTGTCCTGTAAAGCCTAAACATTTACTTCTAGCCCTACATAGAAAAAGTCCACAGGGCTCATTTGCTGAACTACTGAGAGCATAGACTAATAGTCCAACTGACCTGTGGCTAACAGTAAAAACTAATCCGACTACGAACTATAAGCCTAAAACTTCAGTTGTCCTGCTGATGAAATTTATTTTGGGACTCAATTTATTTGATAAGATGAATAAGTGAAGAGACCACAGAATCATCCCATTGTATTGCGATAAGGTTTAATATTAATACTGCACATGTAAGGCAGAATTTAATACCTGAGAACTAAATCTTTGTATTTGAAATAATTTCTCTTTATTTTGTATACAGGATAATCTTTCATATATAAAGCAGTACAGGTTCTTTTTATGACCCATAGCCGTAACCCAATAACCTAGTATCCTTAATTATTTCTCACAATTCTTTTCAAATTGGCTCTTCTTCCTTCGAACCCACCTAATTATTGTGGGGAGGGGGAGAAGTAAAAGAAATGTCAGCTCAGATATTAAAATCTCTAGCAACCACAGATCTAAAGCATATAAAAAATGTACATCTTCTTTGTCCTGTATACCTACTTTTACTATTATAAGGGATAACCCCAAACACTCTCATATATGCTATTTCTTTTAAGCTTGACCTCTGACTAAAAGCCAAGGCCAATTGTGGTGGATGTGAGGCCACGAAATCTGGCACTGGCAGGTCACAATGAAGAATCTCTTCATCCATGTCCACAAGGCCATCAAACCAACTATTCAGCCGTATATTTTAATGTCCTGAAGATCTCAGGCTCTTGGTGCTCTTTATCATTGATTTCTCCACATTTTGTTCCCACTTTTCAGGTTAGAAAATGGGTTAAGTATAAGTTGTTCAGAGAAGATACTAAGAGGAAAAAATTATTCACTCTGATCCTAATAAAGAGGAAATGGAAATAAAGATACCATGACAGCCACATGACAAGCAGAATTCTTGAGGAAAAAGGGCAAGATGCATCAGACAGCAGTAGTCTTGGGATAATTTTAAATAAGTGCTCCTGAAACTACTTAAAAGAATAACTATAGTACTCAAATCATGTACTTGTAAATATGTTCATGTAGATAAGTTCTTATTTAACAGGCAGATTAGGAGAAAACAACATATACCAAAATCCCTTTAACATAATTTGAATGGATGTTAACTAAAAAACAATTAAGATGCATTATATTAATTTACATTTAAACAGCTGTTACTTTTTTTAAAAAAAAAAAAAAAGGATTAGATCACTCAACATACCTCATTTAAGTATTTCCCTGCAAAAAAGGTTTGATAACCACACACTGATCTGAGAATTGCTGGGAAAGTATTTGGTTCCTGAATCTTCTGCCAAGACCTACTACTGCAATTTCCCTCTAAAGTGTTGTTAACAACGTGATGATTATGTGGGTACTTCCCTGTCAAGATACTGGCTCGGCTTGGGCAGCAAAGAGCACTTGGCACATACTACAAAGGAAACAGAAGCAAAAAGAACAAAGTTACACAAGAAAAATGGATTTGTCATTTCTAAAAAAAATAAAGAAAGCTGCTCAATACTTTAATTTTGAATTTCTAGTTTCCCATCAAATAGAGATTTTCTTTATACATAACATACTTCTGAGCTGCTGTAAGTCACAAGAGATAAAGCAAATCAAGAGAACAGATTTTTCAGATGGTTTCTTTCTGAATGATAGCATAAATTATTCTAATCTCAGCTGCCTAAGAAATATTTACATACAAGGAGCACAGTGTGGTGGGAGCTGGTCTTAACTAAAGGTAAAGGCTACTACTTGAATGTAATGTAGCTAAGTAGCAGAGGGTAATTTTCAGGTTGACCTATAGCTTTATACATTTCCTGTATTACCTTATACATGGGACATGGATTTTTTTTTCTATGCTATGTTTCTATTAGCTACTGTCATCAATATATTTAATCCATTATACCCAATAATATTTGCATAATTTTTAATACACATCACCAAGCCACTTTACAGATGGTAATACTAGCTTATACTTGCACCAGCCGAGAAGGAATGCTCATTTGAACACACCCTTGCCAAAATTACATATTATCCCTTTTAAATACTTAGCATTTATTTGGCCTTTCAAATTGCATTTAACATTTTAAAATACTGGTGAGAATGAACATGCTACACACACATACCTATCAACTGTTTAAATGAATGGTTTGTTCATGTATTTTGCACATTTTTTCCTCCTGAGCTGTTGGTCTCTTACATAAAATTTAAAGGTTCAGTCATGTTACAGATACTTACCATTTTTTACTTTTGCCTTTTAATTTTGTTAGATGTTTGACTTTAGTAATTTTTACATTGATAATTCTTTTAATTCTTTCCCTTTTATGTCTCCTGACTCATTTTTAGGCCAATATCATACTGTTTCCTATATTTGCATGCTACAGTATCCAGTACAGCATATTACATTGCTCACAAAGTTCTGTAATTTTTATTTACATAGATCTTAAATAACCATTACTAGCGACCACCAGCTATTCCTAGAGTCTACATTTTTCCTGCTATATGAATGGAAACTTTTCTCCCATTATATTTCTCTAACGAGTTTTATGAAAGAAAATTTTTATTTTTTTCATTTCTACCTTATTAAATGCTATTAAGTTTTCCAACAATTCTTTTTTCTAGGTAGAAAATCCAAACAAGTAAAAATTTTTGTCTTTTCCCAAAAGTTCTACCTCTTAATTCCATGAGATGTATGCCAACAACTAGACAGTTCAGAACAACATTAAGTAGAAGGTATTCTGCACTTGGTCTTCTCCCTAACAGTAGTGACATGAGTCTTTCACCTTAACTATAAGGTGTGCTATTTGTCTGAGGAATTCATCATAAGGATGTATTTTTCCAATAGTTTAATAAATTACCAGGAAAGGATGCTAAAACTTCAGAGGACTTTCAAGCATCTATTGAGAACATATATAATTATCCTTCTTTCAACTATTAATACTACCTTGGTAGACAATATAATAATAATCACCATTATGTAGTATCTGTGGGTTCTATATCCGCAGATTCAACCAACCAACCAACTGAAAATATTCATAGTTGGGGAAAAAAGTTATGTTGCTGATGTGAACTATACGTAGTTAGGTCTATGATATGGGTACGTCTGTATGGAGCATGTACAGACTTTTCTTGTCATCATTTCCTAAACAATATAACAACTATTTATATAACATTTACATTGTATTAGGTGTCATAAGTGATCTGGAGATGATTTAAAGCAGGGGTCCCCAACCTCTGGGCTGTGGACCAGTACCAGTCCATAGCCTGTTAGGAACCAGGCCGCACAGCAGGAGGTGAGGGGCAGGCAAATGAGCAAAGCTTCATCTGTATTTGCAGCCACTTCCCAGCGCTATCATCACTGCTTTGGCTCCACCTCAGATAATCAGGCATTAGATTCCCATAGGAACACCGGTCACAGGTGCCAAAAAGGGACCACTGAAAGTATACAGGAGTATGTGTGCAAGTTACATGCAAATATTATACCATTTTATTTAAGGGACTTGAGCATCCAGATTTGGTATCCTGGCGAGTGGAGGGTGGTCCAGAAAGCAATCCTTCACAGATACCAAGATTGTACTTACTGTAAGTCAGGCACTGATATAAGTGCTTGCTTTACATGTATCAATTCACTTAACCTCACAAAAACCCTGAGATAGCTTTTAGTACCCCATTTACAAATGTAGAAACCGAGGGCCAGAAAGGTTAATAACTTGCCCAAGGTCACATAGCTAGAAAAGAGGCAGAGAGCATTCAAAATTAGGCAATCTAGCTTCAGAATTGATGCTCTTAAGCACAATTCTATGTTGCTGTTCAATGGATTTTCTGATATTAAGCTAGGCTACCACTTACTTGTGTATGGTTCCTGAATTTGTTAGTGTTTTGAGTCTTTGCATCTGTTTATATACATTGGTTTTATATATGCATATACACACACACACACACACACACACACACACACACATATTCAGTTGTGGGTTTTGTTTTCCTATTACCTTTGTCATGTTTGGCTATCAGGGTTAATTAGGCTTTGTAAAGTGGCCTGCAAACTTTTTACCATGTAGCAGTTTACATAGCACGAATGTTTGGTTCTTATTCATTTTCAAAGCTCAGTTTAAAAATTCTCTAGTTCTGAGTTACAGATCAGACTGGCTTAGAAAATACCTGCAGTTAATCTTCAACTGGTAAGAAGTAATAATTTAATTAAAAGAACTTATATCACATTAAATAAAATCATTCCTTCAGATCAGGCATTTAAGGAGATAGAAACATACAGATTACACTAGACTACCCAAGAGAGAGTGTTTCTTCTTAGAACATAAAGACAAATTAGCTTCAAAACTTACAGCACTGGAGAAAGTCATCCCCATTTCTCCGATGAGCGCCTTAGTTTTCTTTAGTGGTGTCTGTAAAGTAAATATATGTTAAACAATTTCTTTAAACTAATAAACTACAACACACGGACCAAAATTCATGGTTTTTGCCATGAATTTTACCTCAACTTTTTCCCCCCAACCCATCAGCTCTGTCTGACACTAAGAAATGGCCAAAAGAGAGTGATTCTGGAGATGAAGCAAACAGGTTTGGCTAGTCAGCGCTTTCCTATGCAAAAGTTCAGGAGGATAATGCTTGCAGGAAGGTAAAGTTCACAGCTGATGGCATTATTCTACCAACGCTGATTTCAATGTAAAGAAATTTTGTGCCCTTTTCTCATTAATCACCAGGTCCCTTTTGAGATAGGGCAGACCTATAACTATTAATTCATCTTTAGAAGCAGGATGTGGGAAATCATATTAAAAAGGGCCTTCCACCTCTTAAAACAAATATAATACTCAGGTTCTGAAAGCCAGCAACGCCCAGAAGCTCTGAAACCTACTCAAATACCAGACATTCAGTGGTGGAGCCCAGAAACACACTTTTCAACTAACAAACAGCTCACAGCCTTCTGTGCTAGATAAATCACCTCAGGTAAGGACTTGAACTGGATGGCAAACAGGTGTGTATAGAGAACCCTGTCAAGCAAAAGACTAGTCAAAAATTACTTCATTTCTATCCTGGCTTTTTATCTTTTGTTTAAAATCTAAGACACAGACAGGTACAGAGAACTATTAATAACAAATCCCATAGCAATGATAAAAGTATGAAGATGGTCCTTATGCTAATCTTCATTTAGATTCCACACAGCAAGAACCATTTAGGAGGCTCATTTTAGTTGTATAATGAGTCAGTTCATGATTCTCAAGTACCTTTGAAATCTAAGACCATACTAATACAGCTTTAAGTGTACTTTGTTGTATTCCTTAAAAATAATCAAAATATATAACGATGTTAACAACAGCCTCATTTTCAGTACTGTATAAATGACTTTCCTCATTGTTTTATATAGATAGTAGAAAAACCTAAGGAACCTGTAAGCTCAAAAGAATGAGAATTCTTATTTAAGAAGAGCTTTGATAATTTCATAAGTATATCCGTAACAGGTTCCCAGGTAATGCTAGAGATATATAATGTCTTTGCTAACCTTTAGAAGCAATGTCAGCAGCCATGATCTCCCACAAAACATCACTGGGTGCTACCCTCAGGTAAAGAACACTGGGCTGAATAAAACATCAGTTGGATGATCAATGTGAGTTACAGTGAGGACACAAGAAGGGGAAACAAGACAAAGTGTAAGTGAGAAAAAGGACCATGTGAGTCGATTACATGAAACTTAATCATCAAATTGACTAATAAATATGAAAGCTACTAAAGAATATCTGATTTATAGTAAGACTATACTTTGTGATCATGACACATGTGTTAAACACTTAATCTGTGCCAGGCACTGATCTAGGCAAATGAGAGAATGTCCTTGCCCAGATGATTCTTGTACTTTTGAGGACTCAGGTAAATAATTATTTTGGGCAGTGAAAAGTGTTTTAAATGGAATAAACCAGGATTATGTGCTTACATATGGTGGGAGGAAAAGAGGAAACTACTTTAGATGGGTGGCAGAAATGGCCTCTTTCAGAAGGTTACTTCAGCACTGAGAGTCACATGATGAGTCAACCATGCAAAGGTCCAGGAGAGGATGCTTACTGGCTGAGTAAATAGCAAGTACAAAGGCTGCCAGAGAAGGAAAGAGGCACATATGAGACAGAAAGAAGGCCAGTGTGGCAGAAGCAAGCACTGTAAGAGAGTGGGATAAACAAGGTCAGAGAATTAGGCAGAAGCCAGAGGATACAGGGTTGCATAGTAAGAAATTTATATTAATAACCATAAAGACTTTCAAAGATGTATAAGATGTACAATCACACAAGTACTATAATCCTTTCACCTGATTTAGTCTGGGAGAATAATTACTATTTTGCCAACTATGGCGACAATTCATAATCTTTTTAGGGGGTCAGAGACCTCCCACTCTCCACAAAAATGAAGATAATATACACAGAATATTATGTGTAAAGATTTCCATGACCCACTCTGGTGCCCTTGAATGTCACCTGAATGTTTAATCTATGGTATAAGTAACTTTGTTATGTGGATATGGGAAATGACATCTGGTAAGTCAGTATTATCACAGTATTCTCAAATAGGAGAAAGCACAGGGCTGTGAGATCATAAGACACCAGGCTTGACCCCTCATTAGCTATACGAAGCTTGGCCAAGTTACTTACCCCACTCTAATTTCCTCTGATTTGAGATAAGGACGATACCTACAGCAAAGGACTCCTATGATAACTGAAACACAAGTGTAAAACACCTCACACTCTAGCTCCAAACAGGATCTCAAATGCTGTTACTGTCTTACCTCTTCCCCTTCAAGTCCCATTTGACAACTAGTAATAAGATATTCCGGAAAAGTCTACAAGAGAAGCCAGTATTCTCCAGGTAGTCAAGAACATTAAAGTGGTCTTCTTCCCTCCACTAAATTTGGGTTCTTCTGTCCAGTATAAATGAACACCTATTAAAAAGAATCTGCTATTGTTTAAAGAAGCGAATATTAAATTAATGCTAAAAAGAGACCTCAAATATATCTGTGGTCTGCAAAAACTGAAGTGAATTCTGAACACCCCTTAAAAAGTGATGAATTTTTTTTTAACAGAGGTTGACAGCTTTATTTTTAAATTATGCTTTAGTCACTATTATTATTAATTCTTGCTTTTCTGGGTAAAATACTTTCCAAGGATACAAAATATATATTTTCTTTTTTTAAAACAAGTTTTGTGAGGAGGATAAGCCTAGCTTTTGGAATGGTAGAAAAACAAAGTAAAATCCAGAAGAGCAATAAAGTCAAGACTCATCAACGTCAACGTGGCTGAGTAGAAACTAAAAGGCAATGAGGCAAATGTGGCAGGAAGTGTGGAGTCAAAATGCAAGCATCTTAAACATTAGCTAAAAAAGACTCTCATACTCTGAACACAGTCCTGAGTAAGAAACACATTTTATTTAGTTCACAACCTAGAAAATACACACATATTGATACACTTACCTTTACCACATGTACCATACACTTTCTATTCTACTTTATTTCATAGGAAAGTGAAAATGCTTATAGCTACTCACCAAACTGACTTCACAACTCACTCAGGATGAAGGACACTAAGCTAAGGTGTTACCACACAGTAAAAGTTGTGAACCTCTTGTCTGTTTTCATAACTCAGCACTTAGCTGAAAGCAAAATGAGAACTGAAATAAAGCAAGCAATTAAGCACTTAAAAAGAGGAATACCAAAACCAGGGGCAGAGCACTAGTTAGGATTTTGTCCTGACTGCCTCAACTACTTGTGTGTCTCAGGCAAGCCACTTTCTGGGCCTTCATGAGTAGAGAGTTGGGTAGATGTTCCTGAGGGTCATAAACTTTAGAACTCTAAGATAGAGAAGCAAAACTAACTGGGAAAGAATGAAGTCTCGTGACAACACCCATTTGATATAAAATGTAACACCGACAGTAGCTAATGAATCAGCCAGGTGTTCAATTAGGCTAATTGGAATTTCTTGATTCTTGAGAGGCAAAGCACACCCTGCATAGTTCGAAAACCTACCAACCAGATTAGTCCACTTCAGCACTTATTTTATACATATCAAGCACTGACACTGTACACAAGGACAAAGGCAGAGGTGGTCTAGGTCCTCACAGAAGGGGCCTGACTTGTCCTCCAAGCCTCTAATCCTAAAGAAAACCAAACATGGCTTGCATGTTCTTAGCCAGCACCTGCTCCTCATTGGTTCAACCCACCCCTAACTGGCGTCTACCTGTTTATCTTGAGATATGAACGCAAACTCCGCAGCAGTAGGGTCCAGACTAGAAGCTCTGTGTAGCCCTGTGTGGTGTGCGTATGCGTGTCAATCCAGAAGAGCCGCTGGAGAAAGGAGAGTCCTGCGGCCCCTCAGACCTGCGTAAAGGGTCTGGCTTGGCAAAAGCAGCCAGTTCGAGGAGTCGGGTGGGGATGGGAAAAAGAGAGCAAGAAACCAGGGAGTCAGCCGGAAAGATAGAGGGGCGGGGCAGAAATAGAGAGGAGTTACCATGCCGCCAAGCACTTCGTCCTGGTCGTCGGTGAGGAGCAGCACCACATTGGGCCTCCGAGAGCCCGCTGCCACCCGGGAGACCTCCAGGCAGCAGCCCAGCGAAAGCAGCAGCAGTACTAGACTGCAGGAGGGAAGGTGGTGGGGGCTACGCCGTCGGGGCCCACCTGGGGCCTGAGGCAGGAGCCGCATGGCGGACAGGGCTCCGGGGAGGACCCCAGGACGGTGTAGAGAGACCTGCAGGTGGCTGAAAAGTGGGAGGCTGATATCCCGCGAGAGGAAAAGGCCGTAGCGTGAAGGCCGGGGGCTAGAGTCAGGCGTTTTCTCCCCAGGCGTAATCACGTGAGCCGGGACTGGGGCGGAGCACGCCGCGTGGTCACGTGACGGGCGGCCGCGGCGGGGCGGAGCTGCCGATCGAAAAGAAGGGCGGGCGGGAGCAGCGGAGAGGGAAATCCGGAAGTGGGTCGGTACCGGCGAAGACCCGGGCGGAGTGCTGGGCGCGCGCTTCTTTCTCAGTGTCAGGCTTGGGTTGGGTTCTGGAAGGACCTGTTTCTGAGTATTTGGTGCAAAAACTAAAATAGAGGGAAGATAAGTCGAAAGGAGAAGAGATTCAGCCAAGTAAGCGATTAAGAGAAAGGAAATGTTTTTACTAGAATGTAAGATCAGCTGGTGGGCTCTACTATGTTTTAATTCTCCAAGACAACGAACACTAATTGAGGGTCCTTATATTTAATCGTTTTTAATTGTGTCTACAACTCAGCTGTTAAATTTGGAGCTGGATTCCAAGTCAGGTCTCTTAACTCTTAAGCCTGATTGTTATTCTTCAGCTGTTACAGCGGTTTCCAACAAACCAACAATTTTAGGGCTATCCTGACAGCCTAATGTTTCTTGGTGAATTTTTGAAAGCCCTCTTAGAAGATGTGGAAGGATGTGCACATTGAACAAAAACAAAACCCCTGAAACATGGTCACCCAACCACATTATTAAGTAACTTTTAGGGAAAAATGCCATGAAACTAGGGCTCCACAAATTTCTGTGGTAGCTCTAGAGCAACTCTCTCATGCCCCTCTGCTAAAGTCAAATATCCTTGGCATGGTGAACTGTCTGTCAAGCCTTATTCCCAACTCAGAACAACAGGCTGTACTTCCTGGGTCTTAACAAAGTGTATTTTCTCTAAGCTGGATTATTCAGTGCAAAATATCTTTTAAAACTTGTAAAAGCACTATACTATAAGGTCAAAATAATTGTGGAAGTACTTTAAAATGCTATATATACAACTACAAGTATTAGGCAAAAGGAAGTATTGCTCCAATTTTCTACCTGGAGGCACATTCTGAACCAGGGAGTCAGAAAGAGGATCCCATAAAGAACAAAGTAGAGTTGAGGGAACAGCTATTAAGTTAGGGGAGGCTGAGGCAGCTGGAAGTTGTGGGGCAAAGTTCCAAAGCAGAGAAAGCTATATAGATAAAAATCTCCATAAATCTGCATAGATATCTTTTAGAACGCTAGAGGTGTGTATGCATAAGGTAAAGGCACCATAAGCTAAGACAATGAATGACTATGGAGATATAGTAATTTTCAAAGGAGTTGGAGATGTTCAAAAACCAGCCAGGAGGGAAAGATTACTTAATCACATGGGACATTCAGTTGAGAACCCAGAAAAGGGTGAAAAGTACTGTATGCTTATGATAACAAAGTTGACAAGTATTCAAGATATGAAGCTGATCTGCAAGAACCATAACTTGCCTGCCAAAACAAGGCCCCCACTCTTTAAAGGAAGACTACAAAATCTAAATATTCACAATATGAAATTCACAATGTCCTGCATCCAATAAAAAATATATATAACTACACAGGCCCCCAACAGGAAAATATGACTACTACTATGATTATGACTATATGTCATAACATAGATTAAACACATCTAGACTCTCTGGGCATCCTATAGAACATATCCATCTATTACATTAATGATATAATGCTGATCAGGCAGAATGAATAAGAGGCAGCTAACATGCTGGAATATTTGATATGACACATGTGCTCCAGATGGTGGGAGATAGACATGAAAATTCAGGGACTTGGCTCTTCGGTTAACAATTTTAGGGGTTCAAGGGTGTGCCAGGGCATTGCCTCCAGAGAAAAAACAAGTTGCTGCACCTTGCATTTCTTACTACAAAGAAGGAAGCACAGTGCTTGATAGACCTTTTTGTATTCTGTACATAACACATTCTACCTGGGGATACTGCCACAGCTCACATAGTTCCCTCTTTTCCACAGTTTCACTTTCTGTAGTTTCAATTACTCATGGTCAACCATGGTCAGAAAATATTGTATGGAGAATTCCAGAAATAAACAGTTCGTAAGTTTTAAATTGTATGCATTATGAACTCTTGTACGAGTTATCCTCTACTCAACACAGGATGTGAATCATCCCTTTGTCCAGTGTGTCCATGCTGTATATGCTCCCTGCCCATTAGTCACTTAGTAACCTTCTTGGTTATCAGATCCACTATCAAGGTTTCCCTTGTGTTCAAGAAACCCGTATTTTACTTAATAGCTCCAAAGCACAAGAGTAGTGATGCTGGCAATTCAGTAGTAAAAAATAAAGCCTCTTCTTTTAAAAATATTATATTACTTACAAAATTTGGTAGGGTTAATTGTGATGCATGAGTAACATCAAAATCTTACAAACTGCAAACTATTTTTGCTGTTATAATTTATATAATACAAGATACCTTATCAATGTGATATCTTGATTGATTATATAATTTTTTCTGGATTGCTTTCCTGTAAATCTATTTCTTAGGCTATCAAAATGTGCACTTTTAGCAACTTCATTTTTAGTTGATTTATTTGAAAGCAATGTCAGTTGCTCTTGACAAATGCATTATTGCCAATAATTTTTGATGATATTTAATTTTGAGGAGGATATTTCTTTCAATGTAATTGTTACCAGAGCTGTTAAGAGTGTTTTATAGGCTGTATAACAATGTAATAAATTTTTGACAGATTATTTTAAAATAAAAATTTTATCACATGTAGAGCTGGTGATTCTTGCAATAATATATATAGAAATAATTTTTCTGCAAACTTTAATTCTTCCTACAGATCAGTTTTATTTTGATGTGAATTTAATTTTAAATGTAATCTTAAATATTGTAATTTCGCAATTACAAAATTATAACTATTGTAATAGCTACATTGTAATATTTCCTCTGACATTTTCTGTAACTTGTGAAGGGTGTACAAGAAACCTCAAGGGGCTTCAAACCTGTTTATGCATTCTGTCACTGCATCTTCAATTACAAGGGAAAATTAAATTGTTTTTATTATTATTTATTGGTTCATCTGGAGCTTCACATGAGAATAATATTCTTTTCCATCAAATGCGATGATCTTTAAATTTAATGTTTATTTCTAAGCTTGTGGATATTTGATTTGTCATGTTACAGAAGTTTTGAAAACCAGAGACTTTAAACTTATTGAAGAATTCTAATAATTTTCTGATGTGCTTTATTACAATATCTGTATGTGTTTTTATTTTGTAATGATTTACTGACAAAGTATATTGAAAGCTGCATTTCTGTTCCAGCTCTCAAAATTTGTGCAAACATTCAAAGACGGGATTTGGGGAACAGACAGGCAAGCTAGACCTCCGTAGAAGTCCCAGCACTGGCCTTATATAGAGCGCCTTTTCTTTCCTACTGCTGTCGCCACCACTACTGCTTCTCCATTGCTTCGCACTGCTCTCTCTGCTGTGGCTGCCGCCAACCTGGGCTCCATTTTTGCTTTGGAGCCCAGAGACACCCTGGACTGCCCTGAGGCATGTGCAAGTGACAATTGCTTGTTATCTGACTGCTGCCTGATATATCCCCTGTCCTGATTTATCTCCTCTGTTCTTGCATACAATCTCAGCCACTAGACTTTACTTAACAAAACATAAGTTCAAAGATAAAATTGTTAATAATTTCAAGATGGTGACAACAAAGCATTAAGCCAAATGTGGGGACCTTCTGAGAGTGAGGCTCTGTCGAACTGCAGAGGTCACATCTTGAAGTCTGCCATGGTGGCAGGTCCAAACCTGTGACTCAAGTAACTTCTGCATGGGTCATACACTCTGGGAGACCCAATCATAGTCCAGGGATCAGTGGTGGGAAACGATGTAATGTGGAGCAACCCAATAGGAAACTCACAATATGAGCCCCTGCGGCTTTTCAGCAGGGTCACACTATCTATAGCAGGAATTACACATCTTTTGCAAAACAGCTCCTAGTGTACTGAGACCTGATAGAGATAGAACTATTGACCAAAAGGCACCAAATGATGATGTTTCCTGAACTATCCATCTTGAGTTGGGTCCTCTTGGATTTGACAAGTCATGAAGTTGGTCAGGATCAGCAGTAAAACTACATAAGATAAAATGGTATATCCAGAACCAAGCATGAGCAAGACCAGAGGGCACAAACAAATGCATGAAGAAGTAGCTTCGATTCCTGTATCACTCCTCATGGTTACCCCATTACCTGTCTCTCAGCTCACATCCAGGGTACTGTATGACCAGCTGGAGGAGGAGACATTGCTTTCAATTGGTTTAAATTGATTTATGGATAGAACAGCTTGGCGTATGGTGCAAGGTGGAAATGGACAGTTGTTGTACTATAGCCTCACTCAGGGTTGATCTTAAACAACAGTGGTGAGAGAAAAGCATACTAATGGGCAGAGGTTTGGGTGGTATGTCTGACTATTCAGTTTGTGTGGAAAGAGAAGTGGTCTGAAGTTAGAATATATATGGACTCATTGCCAGTGGTGAATGTCCTTGGATGACTGATCATAAGCCAGGAAGGAAAACGACTGGAAGATTAGAAATAGGGAGGTCTAGGGTATAGCCACAGGAATGGACATATAGGAATAAGCACAGTGTGAAGATCTCTGTATGACATATTTATGCCTACCAGATGGCATTCACCAACAAATTAGACAACAGCTTAGTCAATTGCTAGCAGGCCGTTGTCAGTGACTACCTGAGTGCTGGCATGAGAGGTACCTCATTTACTCTAAAAAAATAGCACTTGAATACAGGTGAGAAATCAGAATTTTGTTTTCCAGCTTGATATACATTTAGCAATCACAACTTTTTACTACTGCAAATGAAAGATTATATTCTGTCACTTTGAAATCCAGTGTAATAATTAGTTATTAATTAAGCAGTAGTCAGAAGATCCTCGAAGTTCCTCTGAGCACTCAAATTTTATGACTTAAATGTCATTTAACAGTAATAGCTCTTATTTATTGACTGTCTACTATGTATTACCATGCATTTCCCAAGGTCTAAGGTCTGATAGCTTTTATAAGTACTAAAATCCCATTTTTACTTCCCATCCCAACTTTTTGGATTGAAAAGTAAGAGTCTTCTCCATGTATAGTTAGTAAACTTAAAATAGAGGTTGTTTTGTATTTTAAGAATGTACATAAATTGTAATCAGCAAAATTAAAGAGCAAAAATGAGCTACCGGAGAAGCTGAAACCCAGTGAAGACTTTTTACATTTCTCTTGTGACTCAGGAATGAGTAATTCCTGACAGACTAAAGTAAAAGATTAACTGCCAGATTTTAGAAATCAAAATCAGTCATTCCAAGAATAATAAAAGTTTTCATCATAGCCATTCAGTCTTTACATGTGTAAAGTGCATGTGCTGAAAAAAATTATCAGGTCATCAAAAATGCTGAGAGTCTTGTTAAGGCAGTTTTAAATAATGAGTGTCAGAAGGTTATTCACAAGATCCTGATACAGGTTTGAAAATATTTTAAATGTTCACAGTTTGTAGTTTGTACACTAGATTTACATGAATTGCATTCAATAGACTGATAGATGCTTCTTAGTTCCTTGTAAATATAATGCAGAATTGGACCTCTTATCTGGGATAAAATAATTAGTATAATTGTTGAAATATTAAAACCAAAGTTCCCAACAAATTAAAACACTGATTGTTATTAGTAGCATAATTAACCATAATAATGTGACAGGATAATTATAGGTAGTGGACATAAATCAGTGAACAAAATAGACAAAAATTCTTGCCTTCAGGAGCTTATATTTTATTGGTGTGAAAGTCCACCTAGTTGTAGTAAGTCTTCCTAGGCCCAAACTGTCCACCTTGGTTGAGGTTCATGCTCTGTTTGGGTGTCTTCGTTGCCAGCTTTTTGTCTAGGGACTTAAAATGCTTGTCTGATGAATAATTACCCTTTTAAAAAATGGAAGGTTCACTTTTTAAGGGAACAGATGCTAAAGAGCCACTTTCTTGAAATCCTGCTATATTTATATACTAAAATTAGTCCTGCAAATGTCTATCTTGCTGGACCATAATTACTTGGATGATTTATAGTTAAAGTGGTCAACTTGGAGTTCTTTTGAAATCCCCAAGTTATTCTATTGTTCAGTCAATTAGAAAAAGACTATGGAACTAAGTAAGACCCAATCTCAAGCCCTAATGGAAGCACTTATGCTACTGGCTGAAGCAACTAGAGATCTAAAATATAACATTATGGAAGCACAGCATTTAGCTGTTTGACAAAATAGAAAGAAAAGGTTAGAACAAGGCTGTAAAGTTGACCCTAAAAGAAACCAAATGACCGACCATTCCTCCCTGAATGCATACAATATTGTTTATTACAGTATGTACATGACTTAACTCACTAGAACGCTGACAAAATGGTTTTATGGGGGACGCAATACTACTGGAAGCCAAAGATAGTTTCCCAAAAATGCCAAAAATGCTTACAACACAACCCTAGGAAACCATTCATACATTTATGGAGCATTTCCCCTTGCCTTGAGAACCCTTTGAGGTCTGGCATATGGACTTTATTTGGTTGCCCCCTTCTCAAGTATATAAACCTATGCTAGTAATTTGTGTTTTCTCATTGGGTGGATGCAGGCCCATGCCACAGAGCTGCATTCTCAGCAGTAGATGAAATACTCCTAGAAAAGATCTTTCCCACTTGGGGAATCCCCTTAGAGCTCCATAGTGACTAGGGAACTTATTTCACAGGATAAATTATACAATCTGTTTATAAACTGGCCGATTTTACATTTCCATTGTGCTTATCATCCCCAGTCTCCTAATCTTGTAGAACAGACTAATGGGGTAATCAACTCAATTGGCAAAACCCATAGAGTCTTTTAATCTGCCTTGGTGTAAGGCTCTTCCCTTGGTATTGCTCAAAGATCTACTCCCTTAGGCAAACATAAGTGGTCTCCTTTTGAAAGTATTACTGGCAGACCCATGAGATTAGATCAAAGAATGTATGAACCTACAGTACTGAAAGGTGATGTTTACTGTAAAAAACTTAGAAGGGACTCTTAGGACTAACTCATAACTTATAAAGCAATCTTTCCAAGCTGGGAGACAAAAATCTATCGTGTTATGATCTCCAATCTGGAGATTATATCTTTTGAAAATTCCATCTCCATAAAGATACCTTTTAGCTCCAATGAAAAGGGCCATATATAGTAGTATTAACCCCTATACTGCTAAACTTAAAGGTACTGACTCATGGATTCATGTTTTTCATTTAGTAAGAACACCCACATCTAAGTGGTCATCTCAGCCTGTTGGAGATCTTAAGCTGAAAATCCTAAACAACCCAAGACCACCACTAGAACTTTCATTCCTGGATCAAAGATGATGACACCTGATGAAGATGGCTCTCCCAAGACCCCAGACCTAGCCAGTCATATGTGATTCCACCCAGCAGCCCTTGCACTTGTTCTTCTCTTTGAGCACTTTTGTTACATTTACTGATTAAAGTGCTATCATAACCTAACTTTTTACTGAAACAAAAATTGTGAGAAAACATTCTTTTCCTAGCCCTTTAGTTTGATTTCAAGATGAACATACTCAGATTTTTAAGGCTGCTTACTGTCCTGTAATGCAAAATGGCTACCATATTTACCCTTCAAAATACCCTTTTGCTCCCTCTACTCAATAGTATTAATTTATCTGACCACTGGATATACACTCAAGCTAACCATACTCATGATGAACAAGAATTAGTGGCTTGGCCCTTAAGCCTTGAAAGCTTACGGAATCTAATTGGACATAGGCCAGATTTTAAGTCTTTTTTTATTCTTAAAACTCAAAATATGTTGGTGGACCACATGACCTTCCTGTATCCAGATCTATTCATTAAGTCTCCCCAACACACAAAGAAAATACCCATAAATAAATTTTGGACACTTATAACTTATCTGTTTTGAAAAAATAAATAGTTGAGGCAGAATCTTGGGTGTTGTCCCTTTAAAAATGTATAACTACACTCGTGTGTAATTTAAATTACCACATATTCATGCCTCTTTGGGCCTTAATCAACTACAATATTACTTCTTACGTCTCTCTAATGTGGGGAAATTCAGGGAATAAAGCCATGCAATCCTGGAAAGCAGATGTCCTTCTGCTTCTGAATACTACTTGGGGACTAGATAAAAAATCTGGCATTTGGTGGAAAACAGGTAAAATCTATCTCTTAGGGAATCCCAGTCCAAGAACTTCGAACAATCAAAGCCCATGCTAATGTTTCAATCCTGATCCAAATATATAGAAACCTCAGGTGCTCTTTTAGTCATTTTCACAATAAATCACATGATGACTTTAATGTCTTGTGCATTGACAATTATTATGATCATGGAGAATGTGAAGTCCCTACCTTGGAAATAGGACTTAATACTTCCCTCAAAGTCTATGTTGAAGGACATAATTACACACACTTGCTTGAGGGCAATGGGTGTTTCTTCTTGTGTGGGGCCCAAACCTTACCAACCTTATGGTAAGACAGATATGGTATCATGTTACTATCTGATACTATCACCAAAAAGACTTTCCCTTCTTCTGTCATCATCTATGCTCTATTGTCTATAAAATTTGACCAAAACAGACAAAACAGAACTGGGATTTGGGGCATAATCTTTTTGGTCCTCACTCTACTTGATACCCTGCAATAGGTAAGCCAAGCCTTGGATATGCCTTTCTAGAGCTTTCTTTCCTTGATAAAGAGTAGCTGAATTAGAAAAGTCTATACGAAATCTTTCTATTCTTGTAGCACAAATATTAAACACTACTACAACTGCTTTTGAAGACCAACTAGGAATGATTGACAGTCTGGCTGGAATGGTATCACAAAATTGTATGGCTCTGGATGTGTTAGTTGCCCAGCAAGGTGGTATTTATGCTCTATTGAGAAAAGAATGTTTTCTATGTTAAAAAATTAGGTGAAGTAGTACAACAGCTTGAGATTCTGAAACAAAATATTAAAATCCTTGAACAGACAGAACATTACCCTGTAAGTTGGGCTTGGACAGACTTATTTAGCTGGCTGCCTAAAGGAACAGGTCTTCATTCTGTATTACAGGTCTTAATCATATTGGTTTTTGTGATTATACTGCCTTAATTAGGTGTCTTACCAGGTGCAGCAAACAACAACTAGCATCCACTACCTGAATAATGGTAGCTCAATGCCTAGAGGCATTAACAATGAAGATATCCGACTTAAACCAACTCTACAAAGGAACTTTTAATCTGAGGAATACGTGACTTAGCTCTGCTTCCCATAAGCTTCCTTGTTGCTCAAATGTTTGTTCAGCACACTTACTGTACACTCAGGAGACTGCTTTTCTTCTTACACGGGACATGACATATCAGCAATGAATGTTCCTGGTGATGAGGTATCAATGTTGCTTTTCCAATGACAGATCAATGATATTTTCTAATGCTTGATCATCGATGCTTAGATCTCAATCAAAAGGGGGAAATGGGAAAGAAAAGTGGCAAAATATTGTCAAGAGAGTACTCTAAAATGGAGCTGGGAGGTATCTGGGAAGCTGAGCTAACTCACCCTCTTCCCTGAACTTTTGGACTGGGCTGACCCAAACAGCTTCATCCTGATACTGTTTCTGGAACTGACTTTATATAATTGAACTCTCTATTAAAAAGTAAAATTTTCACCTAGCAATGGACATAAGTAATTATGTATAGCATAATATAATCATAGCTCTTTCAAAGCAATTTATGCAATCTTTTTTTCCACCCCCCCTTTTCTGTCTTTATAAACTGTCTCTTTTTATTCCCCTCAGAACACATTGGGTTTCTACCCAAATCTGTAAGTTCTGGATTGCAATTTCTAAGATCCCCAAATAAAGCTTTGTTTGCCTTGCAGTTTGTGGACAAAATTGATTGATGCTGGAAGAAGACAGATAAAATAGGTTAGTAGATAATACAGTATGTTGGGAAGTGGTGAGTATTATGGAACCAAAGAGAAAAGTGGGGGGAATAAGGAAACACTGAGTGGGAGGATAGAGAGTTGCAATTTCAAAAAGAGTGGTTAGAAAATCCACTGAGAAGACATTTAAGCAGAGAACTGACCCTGGTGAACAGTCATATGCTTTTTGGGGGTGCAAGATCAATCCAACAGGTGCAAGGACCTTGAATCCGCTTTCCTTATTAGTTTTTATTTTGCCAATTTCTCCTCCTAAGGTGATTTGGTAATGATGGGGAATGGGAAATAATTTTAGAGTTCTGATTAATTTAGAAATGTCGACGGTCGGCAACTTTTTGTTTTTTTCTGGCCTCTTTCACCATCCCCTTTAGCTCACTTTGAGTTTCTTTATCTGTAAGTCCTGATAGAGATACTGTAGATGAGAACAGTGCTGAAGACTAACTGTCATCACATCTCTTATTGGGTGGAGATAGAGAGAAAGGGCTGGGAAGTCAACTAAAGAAAGAGATCCACTTCCAGAGTTTCCCGTTATGAAAGTCCTGCTTGTTGCAAAGTTTGGCACATGAAGAAAGGCTATCAAGACTCTTATTCAATGCCAAACACAAAAGGAAAAATAACCCTCAAAAAACAAAACAACAAAATAATAATCCATTCCTTTTATTTCATACATTTTAAAATTAAATAAATACAGTGTTAGTTAATACATTTGTAAAATTATAAAATAGTATTTCTAGTATAATTTTATGTTATGGATACCAAAGCAAAAAGTTACAAAACTTCTGCTTTCCTTATATTTACTCTAATTTCAAAAAATATCTCATTGTTCTCATTCTATGCTTACATGCATTGTGGTGGTACCAAAGAACACCAGACTTCTTCTATCTGTAGGGTCAGGCTCTATTATGAAAGTGCCTTGAAAAGTAAAAAGTGTGCTGAACCAACATTGTACCACCATCGTTCACTAGGTGCATTGTTTCTTTTAGAAATATGGCAAGTATTTACTAGCACTAGGAGATAGACAAATATGTATTCATCCATAATGAAAGCTGGGTTTTAAGCTTTAAGAAAAGTTCACTTTATTCTTTGTGAACAGGACGTTATTTAGCCTCTCTGTGCCTCAGTTCCCTCAACTGGAAAGTGAGGATAAAAGAGTACTTAACCTTTGTAACTATGCATAATAACAAGGTTAACTCATTGTGGTGTTCATTTTCCAATATATACAAATATTGAACCATTATGTTGTACACGTGAAACTAATATATATTAATGTTATATGTCAATTGCACCTCAATTAAAAAATAGTACTTATCTGCTTTATAGGGTTAAAGTGAGAATTAAATGGGATAATTCATGCAAAGAATAGTGCCTGGGACGCGCGCGCACACACACACACACACACACACACACACAAAGGACTCAGAATCGCTGACAATTATTAAATTCACAAAAATTTCTTCAGTGGAGAGGTACCTCAATTTCTTCCATTGAGGTCTACTGTGAATGTACATCTATCTCTCAGGATATCATGTAAACTTTTGAGTTCACTGTCAGAATCGGCGACATCAATGTATTCGTTTGGTCATCCATGGGCATATATTAAGCCCTCATTCTCTGTTAGGTCTTGTGCCAATTAGTTGATCTTAATCCAGTACTTTTTCATTGGGAAAAAAAAAAAGTTCACAGCTTTATTAAATCTCAAGTATATGCCAGGGCTTCAGAGAGGTCATTGTCAGAAAGCAAACTAAAAACGCCTTGAAAGGCACCCAGATCAGGTGGGAAGGTGAGAAGGGCTGGGCGTTGTGTCCCCAGGATGTGAAGCGAGCTCATGGCCTCCGCCTATTGATTGGCGTTTAGAACTCTCCCGGCTATAATTTCTAGCCGGTGGCTGAACAGGGCGCAGGAGTTGTCCTCCTCTCGAGTTAAATCACGTGCTTAAAAGTGAAGGGGTGAAGGTGGCTGCGGCCAGAGCGCCTTCCCCCTCCGGGCTGAACACTTCATCCTGATGCGTTCTGGCCTCATCCTGCTCCTGGACGCTCTTGAGAGCGCTCAGGGGCCAAGTGGGGCCTCACCTGCTGCAGGTGTCCGCAGGCAGTCCTCTCTTCCCCGCCGGGAGCCGAGGGGCGGCGACTCGAGCGCCCGCCGGGGGTAGTTAAGCGCCTCGGGGATCGGGAGCCCGCCGGTGCGGCGCTCGGCCGAGAGCACCCCGCGGGGCAGAGGCCGCGCCTCCTCCCGGAACTGGCCAGCGCGGCGCGCCGCGGCGCTGCGCGGGGGGCGGCGGGAGCCGGGAGCCGGGAGCCGGGGCCATGGAAGTCCTCCCCGCGGGCGGGGGCCGGGCCGGGCTACCGGAGCCCGAGGCGAGGCCCGAGGAAGAGGTTCCCGAAGCGCCTGGGGCCTCTTCCCTGCGCGGGGCGCCCCCGGCGGGGCGGCCGCGGGGCTCCCGGAACTCCTGGGAGGGCGAGGACGACGCGGAGCCCGGCGAGCCGCGCGGCGGCCGGACCAGCCGCACCGCGTCCCTGGTGAGCGGGCTGCTCACCGAGCTGTACAGCTGCACGGAGGAGGACGAGGCGGCCGGCGGGGACCGCCAGCGGCGCCGCGACAGCCTCGACAGCTCCACCGAGGCCTCCGGCTCCGACGTGGTCCTGGGCGGCCGCGGCGGCGCCGGCGACTCCCGCGTGCTGCAGGAGCTGCAGGAGCGGCAGAGCCAGCACCACCAGAGGCAGTACCTGCAGCAGAAGGGTGAGGGGCGATCTCGGAGGAGGAGGGGGATCCCGGGGGAGGAGGACTCGGAGAGCCTCCCGGCGCCGGGTCCCTGCCGGGCCCCTGTCGGCGCTGCAGCGCCCACCTGCGCGCACTTGGGCTGAATAGCCAAGCGCTCAGTATTAAGTTTGGGTAGTATCTCCTTCGATGTGTAGCTGGTGCCCACGGTGTCACGGTTTCATGACTAGACTGTTACTGTTTCCCCCTCTCCGTTCCGCTCTTGAGTCGTCGAGTGGAGCATCAGTAGTTGGATTCGTAGCAGCGGGTCTACGCCCTCCAGCCCCCGAGTTTGCGGAAGTTCCAAGGGAGAAACAGTCCAGGTTCTAATTTCGCCAGAACAGCTGTTAGGACAGGTTTGGAATTTCTGATATCTGAAGTTACTTAGAGGGAGCCGGGAGAAGACAGGCGACTCCTGGGGCCGGTTTTTTTTTTTTTTTAATCCGCCTCTTGGCCACACCACTTGGATAGTGTTTAACTAGTGAGGCAGAGTAATTCGATAATGCCGTTTCTAAGCAGAACGTGTGAATTCCATTTCTGCCAGAACGTCTGCTTTCAAGAAGCTCACTGGGTAGATTCCCCTCCACCCCTCAGTGTCGAATTGGTGGACGGCCTTAAAGCTTTGGCGTTATCACAGATTTTAAGTGCTTCGTACCGTCAGTTGGAGAGGTCAGCGAAAATGGCCTTGGTTTTCAGAGGGAGCGGCTAATTTAGTGTTCCTTTTGTTATCAGACTAATGCTCATGTCCTGAGATTCTCCCCCTCCCCCTCCGACTGTTCATAATAGCTTGCTGTTCAGGCACTACCACAATTATTACAGTTGTGTGTTTTTTTTATAGCTATATCAAGACCTCAGTTTACAAAATGAAGTGAGATGTGGAAAACAGATGCTAAGCCACCGTAACATTTCTTGAATTAATGTCCTTGTGCTAAATTACCAGGGGAGAGGAAAGATAATTCGTATTAGAGAATGATTTCCTGTCTCATAATTGAAAAATAAGATTAATTCGCGGCGGGGAACTAACCGGAAAAGGAATAAATCTGTCTGCTTTCTCAAATCTATGTAAACAGCTTTCAGCTTCCTTTTTTGGCTTCCTAGTGAAGATTTTTTTCCCCAGATGATTGTTGTAAATGGCTTCCACCTTCCTCTTTCTGCCTGGGACTTTAGCTGGAGTTGTGCCATTTCATTACATACAATTATTTGGCTGTTCTCAGAATGTCTGTTTATGCCAAGACTTCCATATTCCGCAGGGCAATAGTTCTTTCAGAATCCAACAAAATTAATTTTGAAGACTTACGATTTGGCTTTCTGGCTGTTTATTACTAGTGATTTTGGAGATTAGTAATTTCCTTTTGGAAGAGGCAATTCAACAAGCTAAAGTTTAAAGAAATACCAGTACAGCTTTGCAAATGAATTTCAAACGAGTGACCACTCTAGAAATCATTCATAAGATGTATAAGCATCTGTTTTGCCGAAGTCTCGATCTTATTGCATGGTTAGTTGCCTGCTAATCTTTCTTGTAGTCAACCCGATTAGGATGAACAGGCACCATTTTATAAGCCATACACACACACACACACACACACCGTTATCAATAAATGTTATTAGAGTGTTGAGAATAAAGAATCAGGCGATGGAAACAACTGCTTAAATAATTTTATGGTTTATTCAGTTACTTGATTTTTTTCAGGGTCAAAAATATCCCTCCTAACAAATACTTAGTAAGAAGAGTCTCATATAATGCTGATAACCTGTGTATTAATTCTTTCCTCATTCTGTAAGGGGTTTTGCTGTAGCATCAATGTGTCACTTATTTGCATATTTAGCATGTAAGTGTCCTTTATTTATGTAAGGTACCAAAATAGTTTCTTAGGGAATCTAGTCTCTTTTCTCAATGTTTTTATTAAGAGGTGAACTTTGGAGTCAGAATGCTTGCGTTGACATCTTCCCGCTGTTCCTCATTAGCTGTGTGATCTCAGGCTAAGCTATTTAATCTGTCTTTCGTTTTTCTTGCTTATAAGTAGGGATAATAATAACAATACCTCAGAAGGCTGTAGTGAGAATTATACGTAAGTTAATGTATGTAAAATACTCAATGTTAGATACTATTTTTATTATATACACTGGGATTTCTTAGAGAGGAAATTGTCCACTGTTAGTTGGCAATCTCATTTTTTCTATTTAATATTGTGTGAGGGGCTATGGCTGATATTATGGAGCATACAAAGATACAGAAGACCTTATTCCTGTCATCGGGATGCTTGCATAGCAGCAGATATTGCTGCAGATTTTCAAACTCAACTCCTAAGATTTTTTCCCATATTGGACAACACATAATTCAGAAACTCAGAGTATAGGTACCTTAAGAGTCACTGAAAATGACTTTTGTTGAAGAAAGTATAATTTAAATGCACAGTGATAACATTACTACCCCTTTTGTTTCTAGAAGGAAATATTTTAAATATTCAAAGAAAAGATATTTACACTCTGTGAAGGAATCTAGACATAAAGAGAATCTGATTTCTCCTGATGGCTTGTTCTTATATTTAATCATCCTTAGAACCCAAATAATTTCATTTAACCTAAGTGAGCTCTTACTTCCCATTACATTCTGTCATATTTGAACTCAAGGTGAGAGATAACTGGTGTGTGTGTTCTCTTCTTCATAGAAATTCCTTATTATTATTGTAGTGCTATTTATATTAGTATTTATTAGACTATTCACATTTGTTTCTCAGGATAATCTTGCATACTAAGCATAATTTGAGACTTGGAGCGCTACCTTGCCTAAGATTGTACAGATAATTGATTGTTCACAGACAGTTCTTTTAACTCAAGGTCAAATAGCATTTTCCAGTGTGGTCAGGTATGACAGCTGTTAAAGCACCTCCCTACACTTCTCCATACAGACACCCAAGGTTCACTTGCTTTGACCTCTAAAGTATTTTCTTACTTTCAAACATTTCTATTTTTCTCTTCTAATCTCTGCTTTTTCCAAATCCCTTTCAAAATGAGTAGATTTAAACTCCACACAAAGACCTCTAATGAGTGCCTAGCCAGTGCCAAGCTAAGTGGAAGGTTTCACCTGTCTGGCAGGTCACACTATGGTAACTAATGATAATATCCAGTGTGATAAACAAAACTCCAAAATTTTAAAGATTATTCACATAAAGATTGCTGACATTTCTGATTCCCAAGTCTTTTTTCATTTGTAGAAAAACTGCTGTTGAGAATATTAGCTTTATGAATGTAGAATTATTCTTAATTCATCTATTTGAAGAAAGTATAGTACTACTATATTAGAAAAATTAATGAGTCTCTAAGATGAGATGTTGTACCTAATAATTAAGCTAATGGAAGATTGTATATTTAAAACAAAACTAGTATTGCCACATTTATCTACATTGGAAAATGTGGTAATATTATTTACTTTTAATTGATTATTTACAAAGGTGAGTGCTTTTAAAAACATTTGTTATCAGTTGTTAGGTTTATCATTGATCTAATGACTCAAAAAATTCTTTTCTTGGAAGCTTTCCATTGGAATATATTAATGATACAAAATGTACATTCTAATTTTCAAGCAATGAAAAACAAATTTGCAACCAGAGCTAGATATGGTAATGTAAGAGTCTTGCTTACATGTTACAGGTAAGCTCAGAAAAATTTTATTTTAACAGTATATATCTCATGAAGAGGGTGGGAAATGGATGAGTGACTTATTTGATCAGAATCTTAGCTGGTTACGTATGTGTAGTCCTGGGTAAGAACCCAAAATTACTTGGTTTGAATGGACGTTCTAGATAATTATCTAATGATTAGTATCGTATTGGCATTTGTATTTGTCTCAGGGTATTTATTGTTCTATTTAAAATTTTCTTTGCTCATAGACATTAATGAACTGAAGATGATCCTTCGAGAGCTTAAGTACAGAATTGGAATTCAATCAGCGAAGTTACTTCGGCAGCTGAAGCAGAAAGATAGGCTTCTGAATAAAGTACAGAGGAACTGTGATATTGTGACTGCATGCTTGCAGGCCGTGTCACAGAAGAGAAGTAAGTGCTGGAGTAGGGTTAATCCTTTCACCAACTGCGACTGGAATATTAGTGAAGCTAAGTCAATCAATAGTGACTGTGTTTTCTGAATATGTTGAAAAGTTTTAAATGGAAGCTTATACCCTCGGGACTAAGAACTATGAACAACTCAGACAGCTTACTATTTTTTCAGTTAAAAAGTATATTTCATGTCTGATATTACAAATTTAGTTTTATTCTGGATTTGTGGTAGCACTTTACTTTGGTAGTGGTTATTTTTATTTGATACTAAATGATGGCTAAAATATTTATTTTGAAAATAACATTGAATAGACAATAAAAGGCATCTACTTGCTTTCTTATTCTCTGTTTGCTTAATAAGTAAATTAAAAATTGATTTTGAAAAAGTCTCATATAACAGGAACTTAGAACTCAGTCTGAAACCTGAAAAAGATAAAACATTTTAACCCATCTAGTGGGTAATCTATAACTAAGAAGTGCATGGATTGTTAATTGAGTTAAATTAGTAATAGTTAAATTACTAATGTCAAATACCAGATATAACAACTTGTGAGTTAATTTTATAATTCTCCATATGATAGTGTTATGTTTTATTCTGCTAATATTTCCTTATTTTTGTTTTGTATTCTTTGTTAACATGCAGCATGGCAGAACAGTTTATTCAGGTATGGTAAATATAGGCACCAATGATGTGTTTTGCTAAAATGCCTGTGGTACTTTTTTAGGTGCATGTGAAAGTTGACTTTTCTTGTTTCTTTACCCTGTCACATCTTACATGTATAGTGATACTGCCTCGATTGTTTTTAAAATACAAATTAAGATGTGTTTGTTTTCATAAAACAATTTTCAGGCCTTTATTTGTTTCAAATAATAACATTAATGGCTTAAATTCTATTCTTAATGTTTCTTATTAAAATACGATGTTTTCTTCCTTTTCTTTTATTATATCACTGTTTGTTATCCCCAAATTATTAGTCTTGCTGTTTACTGAGGTTTCAACCTAATGTGTATTAAATAGAATGCTGCTTGATTATCATAATGATATAATGGTCCATACAAGAAGCAGGAATGTAATTGAGTAGACTGGTTTTGAATAGGGTTTTCTCCAGAGCCAGCCACTTATCTGAAACAGCTAGAGAAGGAGAGTATAGATGTACGTATATACATATATACAAATATATGTATAGATGTATATGTGTGTGTGTATATATATATATATATGTGTGTACTTATCTACAAAAAATTGGTATATAACTATTTGACATTTTTTCATGGATTTTGATTGATTTACAAGTACCCAGTAAAAATGTTATTATTTTCCTCTTTTAAGATAACTTGATTTTGATTTTTCTCCTTTCAACTGTGTTTTCATCTGCCCATTTTTGTTGTTTGTACCAGAAGTTAAAAGCAAAGTGGAGAATGTGTAGAGTTTGGATGTGTGGCAAAGTGGAAGGGGGGATGGAGCCAGTGTCAGGAGACAGAGAAGAATGTCAGGCTAGCACAGGATCCAGCATTTATGTCTTTTTAGAAAAATGTATCCACAAGCCCAAATTTAATTTGTAAATTGATGAATACACCCTTTCCTTGTATTTTAGTGTCTGTCTCTTTAATTCCATCTAGAGTTTTGCATTTCATACAATATGGGGTTAATGGCTCTTTTCCTTGTAAGTTCAGTTCTCATCTTGATAATAAGACTCTATAGAATAGAACAGAATGTTTATTGTTGAATTAAGAGATAATGATGCCTCAGAATTATCATTTTCATCATATGATATTGTTTTATGATGTAGACAGTGTTAGAAATTTGACTAAATGGTTTATTCCTTTTTGATTTCCAAAGTTTAGATATTTTGTGACTAAATGCCTAATTCCGGTAGTTGCACATTTTGCCTCTTTCCTTAAGGTCAATTAATAATAAATACATTTAATTAGAGTTCTAAAGAATTGGGATTTTTACTATTGCACTGAATAACTGAAACTTTATTTCCGTAGTGATTGGCAGTGGTGCATTCAAATACTGCATACATGTTGACTTGTTTGTATTTAGTATGTGAAAGTTCAGATAACCTCTGTTTTCCTCTCCATATGGATTCAGTTTGATTTTTCCCATAAGTGACTTTACCCATTCCATAACATGCTATGGAACACCATCCTATTGATACACCAAAGAGATATAATAATTTTGAACTAAGAATTATAAGTAAGTATGGATTATGAACCAAAATGACTAGGTCATTTTTATTTCTGACACGTGATATAACTGCTTAGACTTTATGTTGTCTTACACCAAGCCTTATGGAAGACTTGGATGGGAATAGGAAGAGCAGGATCAATATTTGCCTTATAGAAGAGCAGATTTTCACTATATTTAACCATTCATCTAAAAATAACAGTATAACCAACTTAATATTAATAATAAAATAATAATTAATAATAAAATTAGTAATAAGAATGACAGTAGCTGTAACCACTCATTATGTACATGCTCTCTGCCAGAATAGCCATTCCAAAAAGTTGCATATCTTTAGGCACATTGTATTAGGAAACTGGGATTCAGGAATTTTAATTTGCTCAGGTCACACAGATAAGTGGTTAAGATAGAATTTGAAGATGTCTCAAAAGTCCACTCTTTTCACCATAAACTGTGCCATAAGAGGGTTCTACTTTTTCTTAGAAATTAGATTGATACTTCTGTAATATTATTGGAATACAGTGGAACAATAAGACATTTGTAACATGCAAAGGACATAATATAGTTTCAGGTTTATGTACTCTGAATATGAGTCTTTGTAAGATATATTCATTGCAGATACTGTCTCCACTTTTTTGGCTTGCATTTTCACTCTCTTAAGAGTGACATTTAATGACGAAGTGTTCTTAGTTTTAAAGTAGTTCAATTTTTAGTCTTTTAGTTTTTTGCAGGGCTGGCTTCATGGGCATATGACCTATGTAGTCATATAGGGCCCTAAACTCATTAGGGCCCCACACTTAGTTTAATGTTATCCTGTTGCTTTCTTGAAGTTCTTAATAATTTTTGAATGAGGAAGTCCTATGAATTAGGCAACCAGTTCTACCTTTATAGATGGTACTTTTTCTATCTTGTTTAAGGAGTTGTTTTTTTTTAAAAGGTACTTGAATATGCTTCAAATTTTAATAAGATCCTTTATGCACATTTATTTGCTACTAAAAATTGAAATAGCACATAAAAAAATTGTTACATTTCAAATTTTTGAGAACCAGAGAATCTAGTTAGAGCACCTTTCCCTAAGTATGCTCTAGCCAAACACTCAACGTTTTCTTTTTTACATTCCTTCCACAAAAATTACTTGCTTCCAATTCTTGATTTTGGATTTCATCTTACTGACCTCAGGTTTCTAAAACACACTGGTAATATTCAAGATCTATTAGTGTTACTTTGAGTCAAATAAAAAGATGGAGCTGAAGTATTCTGAAGTCATTTGAATGCAAACTACATAGATCCTTATGTTACTGATATCAAGGTAGAAAAGAGATGCAAGAAAAGAATTACAGAATTATATCATAGGTTATCAAATACTGGTAAACAGTCTGTCCTAGCATAGAGTAGCTTTCCCAAACTGCCATGTAATGATCCCAAAACTACTAGCAAGAAGAAACAGTAGAATAAGATTTATGGCAAAATTGACTCTGTCATAATTATTCTCCACACTAATATTATCAGAAGGATCTCTATGATGTAGGCAGTAATGACAGCTACATCTGTATCTTCTAAATCTTGATTCAATCTCAATTTTCCTCTTCTGTGGGTCTTTTTGAAGCAGAGACAGTGCTCAGTACCTAATACTTTGTAACAACCTTTGCATCCTTTCTTTCCGAGCAGTTGCCAATGTCCTTACTCCATGTCTCCTCCGTATGCCTTGTCCCAGCCTCAGACCCACCCCCTGTAAATTCCTTTCTCTGTTCTGCTCTTGGGGTGAACATTCTGGTTGAAGGGAAGGGAATTTGGTACTAGGGCTAAGAATTAAGTTACTAAGGTTCTTTGCTAGTACTTATGAGACAGCTTGAGAGCCAGCTGAATCTTTTTCACGGAGAATCCAGGAAGACTTCAGTAATGAGGTTGTGTTAAGTTTCTTTGGTGAGTCCATTGGAAGTCTAGTCACAGCTTGAAGATCCTCCAAGATAGCTCAAAGAGTTCTAGCAGGATGTGATGCTCAAAATTCTGAAATTGCTGCCAAGTAGCCTGGAAAGGACCATATAGCTCAGAAATATCAAGAAAAACTCCCAGTTTCAACAAAGTGTCGTGAAAGAAAGAGCTAACCCAGGAAATTTTTTATATCAAATTCATGAAGATATTCTCCTATTTTATTTTCTAGAAGATTTATTATTTTGTTTTTATGTCTAGATCTAGATCACTAGGAATAGATTTGTTTTGTTTGTATGATATGAGGTAGGAGTCACTTTTCATTTTTGTCCCAGCCCTGTTTATTAAAGAGACCATTCTTATACTGCCACTCTGTGGTGCCCTTTTTGTACAAAATCAGGTGTCCATATGTGTGTGAGTTTCTTTTTGGGCTCTTATTTTATTTTGTTGTTTTGTCTATCTTTGAGCCAATACAACACTGTCTTAATTATTGAACTTTATAATAACTCTTATCTGATAATGTAGATTCTTACACCTTTTCTCCAAAATTATTTTGGTTATTATTGGCTTGTTGGAGAAGAATTGATATCTTTACAATGTTGGATCTATCAGTTCATAAATATGGTATTTTAAAATTTATTTGAATAATTTTACAGCTTTCTATTTAGAGGTCTTGCATATCTTTTACTAGGATTATTCTTAGGTAGCTGAGATTTCTCGATACTATTTTAAATTGTTATCTTTAAAAATTTAATTTTCTATTTGTTTCTAGTACATAGAAATAGAGTTGCTTTCTGCATGTTGACCATATATGCAATAATCTTTATCTTTTTTGAGTCTAATAATTTATTTGTAAATTTCATAGCTTTCTAAGTATATAGTCTTTATCAACTGTGAATACTGTCAGTTTTATGGATTTCTTTACCATTCTCTTATTTTGTTTTCTAATCTTGTGCATTGGCCAGCAACTCCAGTATAATGTTGAAAAGAAGTAGTGGTAATGGGATGGAAATTTTTGTTTCATGTGCAGCCTAAGAAATTCTCTTGTTCTTTTTTGCTAATGTGATGAATTTTATTACATACTTGATGCCTGTATTGAGATAATATGTTGAATTTTTATATATTTTGTTGAATGTTAAAAGAACTTTGCCTTCCTGGAAAAATCCTAAATATATATTTATATAATCCGGATTTGCTTTGCTAATGTTTTGTTTATGATTTTTATGGCGGTGTTCATGAGTGCAGTTATCCTGTAAATGTCCTTTCTTGTAATGTTCTTGTCAAGTTTTTGGAGCCTAGTAAAAGAAGTTACAGAGTGTACCCTCTTTTTCCCATTTGTTGATGGAGATTGTGTATTATTATTACACAATATTATTTCTTTCATTTTTGGTGGAATTTGCTGATAAAATATTTAGGTCTGATGCTTTCTTTTTTGGAAAGTTTTGAATATAGATTCAACTTGAAAGAATAATTACAGGATTATTTGTGTTTTCCTCTTTTTGTAACAGCTTTAGTAAATTATATAGAAGTTTCCTGTTTCACATAACTTTTCATGTTTATGGGCATAAAATTTTAAAGAATATATTTGGGTTCTTTTAGTATTTCAAGATATTAAAACAACTTTATTGATTTTAAACAGTTAAAATATATTATAGAATATGTTGTCATAAAAAAGAGTATTCTAATACATATATGTGTGTTTTAAAAAATAATGAAAATTCTATGTATGTGAATATCGGCCTATCAAGACTGAGTAATATTACTGGTACATTAAGAGCCTCTGTGTGAGCCTCCCTGGTTGAAATTCTCTCTGTCTCCTACATTCTCTTGCTTTTCATCTCATGTATATATTCCTAAACAATGTATAGTTTTGAAAAATTGAGTAGCAAGCCCAAGCCTAGTTGTGTAGGGAAAGAGTAATGCTGCCTCTGTTGGATAAAAGCTCTGAAAAGATAAACAGTTTTTGGGTCATAGACTGAGGTTGGGTTCCCCTGAGAATACCTCTAGGGGAGCCAAGGGCAAGTTTATAAATGAGTCTTGTGGCATCTGCCAGGGCTGTGGTTTGGGCTAGTTGCCAAATGATTAGCTAGATTGGGGGAGTGGCCTGCCTTTAATTTTGATTCATAGCTCACCATGGCCTTGCTCTTGCTCTCAGAAGTAGGTCAAAGCAGAACAGTTTTGTGGACCTGGAGGGGAGCGGAGAGCATGCCCTTCATTAGCACATTGTGAGATAAGCAAGTACAAATCAGAATCTGGACCAGTTCTCATGGGCACTTGGTCTTCATGTTAGAGTGAGAGTCCAATAGCAGGAAGCATCTTGCATTGACTGCCATCAATACAAGTGTTGCTTGAGCCACACTGCTCTAGTTTAGACTGGTTGTGCTCTCTCTGGTACACTGGTTGTGCTCTCTCTGGTACACTTGTCATTTTGAGATTGCCCTTCTTTCTCATCCTAGAGGCTCTTTTTGTCTCTCTCCTGTGTTGAATCTTTTGTTTCCTGTTGTCCCATGTTTTCTTTTTTTCTTAATTATTCTTTTTATATTGTTGCCTGTATCCCATTGAGAAAAGGGTGCTTGTGAAGTGAATCTTTGGAACTTGTGCAGAAGTGAAAATATATCCTCACTTTAATTGACAAGTCTATAATTGTTTTATTGACTTCTTGCTTCCATTCTTACTCTTGAGAAGTCAGAAGCTTTTCTGATTCTTCATCCTTTGTGCTGGACTGTTTTTCCTTTTTGAATGATTATGGAATCTCTGCGAATTTTTGAACACAAAAAACAATCATTTTGCTTGGTGTGGGTCTGTTTTTACCATTGAGCTGGGCCTCAACAGGCTCATTTAATCAAGAAACTTACACCTTTCAGTTCTGCAAAATTTATGTGAATTACTTCTTTGATGCTTTTCTCCCCTCCCCCTTTTTTCTTTTTCCTCTTTCTGGGATTCTGTTGTTTGGCTGTCAGAACTTCTAGACTAGCTCTGTAGTAGTCTTCTCTTTCTTATTTTCCATTTCTTTTTCTTTCTTTCTTTCTTTCTTTCTTTCTTTCTTTCTTTCTTTCTTTCTTTCTTTCTTTCTTTCTTTCTTTCTTTCTTTCTTTCTGCTTTCTCAGAGATTATCTCAACTTGATTTTTAAATTCTGTTATTGAGACCTCTTTTTTTGGGATGTTATTTGGATCTTTCTTTTATACAATAGTATCCTGTTCTTTCACAGATGAAATTTATTTCTTATTGCTCTAAGGATATTAATGATCTAGACTAAAACAAAGAGGAAACAACAGTTTAGAATAAATAAGTTATATGAGGAGGAAAGACACTTTAAAAACTGCTATTATATTTAGAGTCTTCCCTCAGTTAGCTGGTAATCCTTGGATGTCTCCTCATAATTAAGTGTGGGAGTCTAAAATAATAACTTCAATTCTGAGCTTTCTGGTAGGGCCTGTTGACTTGAAGCTTCACTGAAGGATTATTTGGATGGGCCCCTTGTTATACAGTCCACAGGTCTGTATCTTCAGGTCTTCTAGGGTGGGTAAGAATCCTCAGGGAAGGGTTTTTTGACCTCCTTCTTGGACGGTAACAGTCTGGAGGGGTAAAGTTCTAGAGGGATAAGACCCAGGGGACTCTGAATTCAGTATACATATGGTCACCAAACCTCTCTGTTTTAAGTAAAGCACTCACCCTCAGCTGGTTGTCCAGCAACTCTTTTAACCCTCTTCAGAAATGAAATCGTCAAACCTTCACAGGGATGGGAAAGGAATAATTAATTGTCCAGCCTCAGGAAGTAGAGGGAAAGATCTAGGGATCCAAATGCTTCTCAGTAGCTTTCTCCCATTTCTCCTTATTGAGCCTCATGAGCTGGGGGCCTGTCTGAGTCTTTTGTAGACTATATGGTGTAATTGAGCTTGAGCTTTAGCTTTCCAATAACAATTTGGGATTTGGGTTTCTAGGATCTGCTAAGTCAATTTCTACTTGTCTGTAAGCTTTTTCAGCTTCAAAATCATTTGCTCTTGTCTCTGCTTTTTTTCCCCCCTTGGTCTTTGTGGGTTATGATAAACAAAAATTTCTTTACTATATTTTTAGTTTGGTTTTGGTGGGTACCAAAATTAGGTGCAGTTTTTTCAGTCTTCTTAACCCAGATGTGCATATTTCTTTTTGATAGATGAAAAGAAGTTAGCATTTTTTCCCCCAGCTATTGGGATATACTTGACATATAAAGAAATTAGCATTTAAATGTAGGCAAATTGCCTTAAATTTGGACTTTTGGTTGTAGAATTGTGAGTTTTGTCATAAATTTGTTAATATTAATAACAGATTAGGTATGTTTTTGGTATATAATTAGCAGCTTAGTATACCCTGAAATAACTTAGTGAGAATATGAGTAGATGAAAGAAACTGGATTATAATTGCTTATGATATAGTTTATTGAGTTTTCTCTCATTTTCTTTAAACTCCTTGGTGTCTTGCAGCTAAGAGTTATTTTTTCATTTTGTCATAATTATTTTTGTACATACTATAAATTTGTATAATATGAAAGTACAGTAACAGCTTTTGAACCTCCAATTTCTGAGACAGTCTTGTGGCTTTGAAAAGAAATATTTCTTATTACTTCCTTACAAAGAGAACTGGTTTTTAGGGAAAAAAATCTGAATCTCAGTCATAATAATTTAGAGATAAAAGAGAACTTAAACCTGATTTCTGTTTTCTCCCAATCTTACTGCTGAGCAAAGTGAGGTGTGGAAGAGTTAAGAGTGTGACTGAAACTCACTCAGCAGGTTGGTGACTCAGTCAAGATTTCCTAGGTTTGGTGCCTTTGCAATCAGTTATGAAAAAAGAAAACTATCTACAGCCAGTAGGGAGAGTTCTTTCTTTTTTAAAGCTTTCCTAAGAACAGTGTTAAATTTATGTTCTCTGTATTGTCAGGGCTGGAATCCTGGTTCTGCCACTTTCTAGATGTGCAATCTCATGCAATTTCCTTAACACCCCTATGCTTCAGTTTCTCCATCAGTAAAAAGAGGATGATGATAATACTCACTTGATAGGGTCATTTGGGAATTAAGTGAGTTAAAGTATAAAATGTTTCGAACAGTGTCTGGCTCTAATATTTACTGTTATTGCCACTATTCCTGCTGTGAGGAGGTATAGAAGCTTCCCTTTACACCAGCATTGGCATACTTGCCTTTTTAAGGCAATTGTGAAGATTGCTGGGATTATTTGAGGAGGAGACATTGAATAATTGTAATTAGGAATTTTTTCATTTATTAGCTCTTTGGGAAAAGATGGTTGACTTCTTCAGTGATATGCAAGGAGATTGTTCCTCCTTTGTGTGTTTCAGTTGAGAAGATGATATATAAACATGTTTTTCAGACATACGTTGTATATGAAAGTAGGTAACTGCCTGTGTGTACAAAGAGCAATAAGATCAAAGGTGAGAATCACCAAAATCCCTGAAGCACCAGGAAGCATTTCAAAGAAGCAGGAGTAGAATAATGGTTGAAATATGCCATGTGGACAAGAGTAGGAGGGGTGGGGTGACATTCCAAGCAGAGATAATGGTGCAGAGGCTGTGAGAGCATTTTTTTGGGGGGATACTTGTAGTGATCTAATTTTACTTGATATAAAATTGGGGACTAGAGGGAAGTACCTGTTGTTTACATTGTATCCTGTAGCATCATCTGATCACAAGAGTGGCACGATTAGACTTTCATGTTTCAAAGGTTATTATGGCAGCAGCAAGGAGGACAGACTGGAGAGGATAAGTAGTCATGAGGAGTATCAGGAGGAGGCTGATACAATAAACTGGTAATGTTGATGGGCCCTGAGGCAGGAGCTCTGGGAATGGAGAGGTGGCGATGAGATACTTAGGAGGAAGATTGGCAGACTGGGAGGCGGGTATGGGAAAGAGGGGAATCTGAGAAGAGTTGAGGGCTTGGGTAAGGTGCTTATATTTGAGCTCTTCCCTCAGGGGTCTCACACAAGCCTGCTAGGGGAAAATGTGGAATTGTTGGAAGAGGACAGAATCCTGGGATGCAGGAGAGCAGTATTGGAGAAGTTGCTGGAGGACAGAGGCAGAGTTTCAAAGAGATGCAGGTTTTGCTCCTAGAAGACAATTCTCAAGAACTATATGAAGCACATGTGCATGCATATGAATTACTATTTAGAAGTCAAATAGGTAAAGGATTGAAAAGGGCATTGGATTTTTCCTTTTAAAAAATGATGTGAGAGGAATTTTGTTCAGTTGAGTGGTGGAGACAGAAGTCATATCACACTTGGTTTATACAGCAAGGGAGTGATAATCTTTCCAAAGTGTTTTGGAGATGAGGTGAGATGTAGTAGGCTTATTCTGCCTTCCTTGTATTGAGCCTTTTCTGCTGCACCCCCCTGCCGCCATCCCCGCTATAGTTAGAATTGATGAACATTTTATTGCTCTGAACCCCACCATTACCTATCCTGACTTCTATAAGAACACCGATAATATTATATTTGATTCTTTTTTATTGTGGTAATTCATCTCTTTATACCATTAGGTATAGGTCTTCTGGGAGAAGGGCTAAATCATCCATCTCTTTATTCTCAGTGTTTATTACAATGCTTGGCATTACAGTGGGGCTCATTGAATGTTAGATGGATGGACAGATATCTGGGGGGTGGTGGTGGATAAATTGAGGTTGGATCAAAGTTACTGTGTATGTGCACATAAGTGTGCACATGTGAGGTAGGTTATTTGGTGATGAAAGTAAGCGAAACAGGCCGGAGTAGGCTCTGAGCTTGTAAATAACTACATATTTGGAATCATCACTTTGATAAATAGGAAAAGGGACTGATTAGGAAGGAGCAGCATCAGGACTGCTAAGATTGGAACTTTTTAGTTAGTAAATGTGCAGGAGTTTTGTGAAATTATAGTACCTTAGAATTTTGGAGCTAGAGGGAACCTCAGAATTAATGTAGTGTAAACCGTTGAATACAGGACATGAGCATGTGTGAACTGCTTTCTTATCTAGGATGAAAGTCATGTGAGAATTTGGCTTTTTGGCAAGTGCACAGCTGTTAACTGATAAATTTAATATAAATTTACTTCTGCATGAGGATGGAGCAAGTACAGAAAAAATAAGTTATATCATTCTAGTTAGAAAGAAAGTCTGAAAAACTTTTAACATTTAGGTATCAGACTACAGGAGAATAGCAAAGACAAATAATTCAGCTGAATTGTCTTTATAGGCTGTCTCCCCTTAACAACATTGCAAAATTTTACCTACCCAGTTCTAAATATGCATCTGACTCTATCTTCCTCCCCAAACTGAAAGACTTTTCTTTACCAGCTTTTTTGGCGTTTTTATCATGGTTTTTTACTTTCAATGGATCACGTGCCATTGAACAATAATGTAACATCATTTTTGTTCTAGTGAGGGCATGAACAAGTGTTTGTAATGAACTCTGTATAGAAATAGATTTTGATATCTTATGTTGGAAACGAGCTGTTTCTAATGAATGCACGTCATAGCCCATTCCTATCCTTTTAGACAGCTCTTTTTGTGTCTGTTTAGTATTGCCTTTTCAACACCATTTACAAAAAGAAATGTTCCAGGACACTGTCACTAAAGAAAGATCAAAGTTTGTCATTAGGCCTGTGCTCTCTCTCTCTCATAAAGGTTTCGACATGTGTAAAAGTTACCGTGGCTGGCTGGCGTTTGATTTTCTGTGAGTCTGGGTCCTCAAGTTCAAAAATCGGGGAGATAGAAAGGGTCTCCTTTGCACATTTTGCTGCCACTACTCAGGATGGCCAGCAGAGGTCAGGCTTGCTCCTTTCTTTGATTTGGGACCTGCACTCCCATCTTCCTGCCTGTCTCTCTGACATCCAACAGTTTTCTGATTTGTCAGATCACAGTTTCTAGAATTGGTTTTGTAATATGTTTACGAACTAGTGGAAAAGGGCCACAAGCTGATTTTCTTATTTTCTCCATCATCTTGACTCTTTTAGAGCAGGTTTTTTTTTTTTTTAACCCACATTGGCAGCCCTCTGAGCTTTTTTGCCATAATTCTCTTATGATCACCACAAAAGGTATAACTGACTCAGCCTTTGAATTGAGGACGTTTGTAGTCTTCAGGGGTTAGATGATGATTTTTTTGAGATATAATAATGACATATTAGTTTCAGGTGACATTTGTATATATTGCAAAATAATCATTACAGTAAATCTAGTTAACATCCATTACCACACATAGTTACAGATAATTCTTGGTAGAACATTAAAGGGGCTTCTCATGTTTTATTCCCACATCAAGGTCCAGCACTTCTACAAGAGACATGGACTTTTATGGAGCTAAACAGTGTTTACACATCCATATTAATAGTTTTTTCTGTTGTTGTTCTTGGAAAGATGTAATAATAACAATCCTTCCTTTTAGAGGAGGAGCTAAAATTTTAAACTATGAGTTTAGGAGTCTTGGATTCTGTTTTTGTTATTTCTGGTTTTTCTGCAAATCATCCTGCTTGCCTTTGTTTACCTGTTTGTAAACACAGTATTCTTCCAGAGGACTTACTGGTGACACTTCTTCAGGGTGTCTCATTGAGAAAATATGTTTTTTTTCCCAAACTTTTAGTCACCATGTGAGTGGGGAGGATTCATCTCAAATGACTACTTCTCTCTGTCGTGTCAGCCTGACTACTTTTTAAATTTAATTGCAGTTTTATCCCTTTATATGAGTGAAAATTGAACAACGATTAGAAGTCTCTATTGTAGCCATTGCTAACGGTCAACCCTACCTATAGTGGGTGGTTGGAATGTAAAATTTGTTCTACCTCTGTGGACAAGTCAACTTCAGTATCCAGTTGTATCATGTCCTCTCCATGGATGGCTGGGGCCAGGTTCTCTTAAACTTTCCCAGGTGGTTAATGCTCCTTGCACTTGAATTTCAGTATGTGTTTTATTTGAAACCGTATCCAGATTATGTGTCGGTTCTGTGAATATAGTTAGAGAATGTAAGCCTAAGAGTGATTAAATGATCTGACTGAGTTTTCTCACTAAATCGACCTACTTCTTTTGAGTCACAGACTAATGCAATTTGAGATCCTTGGGGATCTCATCTGGTCCAACACATTGGTTTTACAGATGAGGAAATTGAAGGCTCAAAAGAGTTAAATAAGATGTTTACAATTACTGCACACCCATTCGGATGGCTGCTATTAAAAAAAACAAAAATAACAAGTATTGACCTGAATGTGGGAAAAAATTGAAGCCCTTGCACGCTGTTGGTGGAGAAGTAAAATGGTGCTGCTGCTATGGAAAGTGGTATAGTTCCGCAGAAAATTAAGAATAGAATTACCATATGATCTAGCAATTCTATTTTTTGGGTATATGCCCAAAAGAATTGAAAGTAGAGTTTTGAAGAGGTGTCTGTACACACATGTTCATAGCAGCATTATTCAGAATCCTCTTCCTTTTTAAGGCTGAACAATATTCCACTGTATGTATACACACCATTTTGATTATCCATTCCTCCGTAGATGGACATGCTACAACATGGATGAACCTTGAGGACAACGTGCTAAGTGAAATAATCCTATCATAAAAACATAAATACTGTATAATCTTACTTATATGAAGTGCCCAGAATAGTCAAATTCATAGAGACAGAATGAAGAATGGTGGTTGACAGGGACTGGAGGAAGGAATAGGGAGTTTTAGTTTGGGAAGATGGAAAGTCTAGAGATGGTTGCATGACAGTTTGAATGTACTCAATACTACTGAACTGTGTACATAAAAATGGTTTATGTGGTAATTTTTATGTTATGTGTATTTTACCACACACACACAGACACACTCAGACAGAGACACACACACACGCTTGTGGCCACATGGATAATTGGTGCTGCATTTCCTGTCAACTCCTTCTGTGCTTGTTCTAATGTACCATTCATGATATTTTTTCCACAATGTTAAAAATGAATCAAAAGCTAAAGCATCATTTCCTAACTGGCTTATCACCATTCAGAAAAATAATTTTCATTGTTGATGCTTAAATGCTGTGTGACTCCCACCTTCCTCTCTTCTTCACATTGTTTCTTCCCAGTCCGTGACCCAGGCAGGAAGAGTTACATGTGGTACTCAGCACATCTTCTCTTGCCATATGCTGTTTCCTCTGCCTGGTCTTCTTTTTTCTGCTCTCTCTAGATGGTAACTTCTATTTTTAGGACCCAGCTGGGACATCATCTCTTCTGGAAAGTACTTTTGATCAAATAGTCTGAATTAGGTGCTTTTTCTTTTCAAGGTCACCCTGGCCAGATATCATACTGTTTTCTGGTTTGAACCTCACAGTAGACTGTGCCTTGCCAGTCTCAGTTTCCCGATGTCTAGCACATTGCTTGAACAAATTTGTAATGCAAGTGTTGGACATATGGCAAGGGGGCATCTGAAGCATTGACTCACTGTATCAAAACTTCAATGTTAGTGGTTAATGAGATTTTTCTACTGTGTGTGATATTGTGCAGGAGTTTTCAAACACATTTTTAAAAGTCTGGGCGATTTGCTTTGAATTATCTAAAATGTTATCCTAACTCTGAGATAGTGATTATAACAGCTGCTTCCTGCACAAGGGGGAATACAACAATGGCACAAAAATTATTCAAGACCGATTATCCCCCAAGTCTGTCATTTAACATTTTCTCTCTAGGGAGGGGGTCTTTAGTTTGTTGCTTTCTGAGCTGATTAGCCAGCTTTCTGTTTCCCATTTTACATTTGGGAATTATGTTTAGAAACAAATCACATCAGCAATTTCTTGGAGAACTTCAAGGTGGCCCAGATTTTTCCTGGATAGAGTGGGTTGATTAGAAAGGAGTGTTACATGAGGTTGCCACCAAGTCCCATCATTGCCTAATGAACTCCTGTGGGCCTCATCAAGTATGATGCAGCTGGTCTTCAGTAGTCCTTACCTAAGAACTTCACTCGTTTGCTCTGGCATGGAATAATTTTGTTAATTGGCCATGCTGAGCTGACTTTGTTGAAGCTACTTCTTTGTTATCTCTACCAGTATCTTGTTTGTTTTTGTAGATAAATAATATAAGGAGAGTTTTAGGAAGTGATGAACATTTCATTCACTTGGTAACATAAGTGGGGCTGTGAACAAATCTTCTTTTAGAACTTCCGAAGTGTTTTTGATCCTACTTAGATAAAAAATACCTGGTTATATATTATCAACTTAGTGGATAGAGTGTGGCTTTAGAGTGAGACAGACCTGGGTTCATATCTCAATTCTACTGCTTATTAGTCATATGAAATTGGGAAAGTTAATCAATCTCTTGGTTTGTTTGTTCATTTGTTTGTTCTTTCCTTCCTTTGTCCCTTAGGAATAAAAACAGATGAGAAAAGGAAAAATACAATAAATTCCCATATTCCCACCACCCAAAATTAACTATTTATATTTGACTATATTTTCTTTTAGTAATTTTTTACCTATGCCTAGTTAAAAATCACCCTGACAATATATGTGTGCACTCTTCTTTTACACTCTCCTTTTACTATTGCTTGGGAAATAATATTTACCTGTTGGATTAAAAAGAGATAAGATAATTAAAGCACCCAACATAATGCCTGATCCACAACAGACAATTGGTACGTGTTCATTGTTGTAACTAGTTATTGTTCTCCTCCTATTTTTCTTTTGTTGTGCATCTCCATTAGAAAATACAGCCCTGGCAAATTGACAAACATAAAAATGATTTCTTTTTGACAAGCTATTTCTCCTTTTAGCAAGTATTTGCAACCTCCAACTCGAGAAATTAGTGTTAGTACATGTAGGGATGTGGAATACACCATAAGACTTAGTTATATTGCTGATAAGGAAAATATATTGCAGAATAATAAGTGATGGGCCACATTTGGGAAACTCTAAAATAAAATAATTGAACCAAATTTTAGAAAATTACATGCATTATTTAAAAGCTATAATGGAGAAATAGAACGAATGAGAAGAAAAATGTTTACTTAAACTCTGCTGTGAAAGATTGATTTTATGCTTGTGATCTCGCAAAGCAAGCGGCTGTCAGGTAATTAATGCTTTATTAATTTATGAAGAGCAGGGAAGGACTAGCTTATCTGCATTGAAGCAGATTCTCTCCAAGTAACATGTTAAAAAAAAATTAAGATGATGAAAAATGTGAGCAATTTGTCAATTTAAATGGATATTCCTCTTTATGGGCTTTCTGGACAGGTTTTACACTAAAATTTCTGTGCTAAAATGGGTGGTAGCATAATTAAAGAGCAAAAAAGGTAGAGTGACCAAGTGGCATCATTTGTAATCTATGGTAGTGTTTCAAATGTCTTTGCTTTAAAACATAGTTCAAGTGCCTTTAACAAAATATATTGATATAATAGGTAATAATTATACAGGCATACCTCGAGTTATTGCAGATTGAGTTCCAGACTACTGCAGCAAAATGAGTAGCGCAGTAAAGTCAGTCATAATCTTTTTGCTGGTGGAGGTTCTTGCCCTTGATTTGTAGAAAATGCAACATCTGTGAAGCACAATAAAGTGAAATGCAATAAAATGGGGTATGCCTGTGTAAAGTGCACTGAGCCAGACAGTGTGGTATCATCTGATCCTTAGAATAACCCCTCTGAAGTAGATCTTTTGTCCTATTTATGGATGAGGAAACTGAGACAATTATCTTACCCAAGTTTACATAGCTACTGAGTGATGGAGCCAGGTTTCAAATCCAGGCAGTTGTTTCTAGAGTTTCTGCTTTTTGGCTACTCTACTATGCTGACTGCCATTACATCAAGAATTTTAAAAGCATCTTTACCAAATAAGTAGAGCAAATATGTGATATTTGAGCATTGTGTATTTTGGAAACATGCCAGGGAAACTAAGAATAGTGTTTGTAGGTTTTTTGTACGTTGCACAAATGTCAGTCAACATAACTGTTCATAAACACATCTGTTCATTTCTCTTGCAGTTGAATAAAAAGCCCTTTTTTAATGAGTGGGAAGGTATGACAGGATGAGTTAATGATGTTATTTATTTTTAACATTTATGTGTTGAGCATCCAATGGAGCCCTATGTTAGCTGCAGGCAGGGGAGGGGAGAGATACAGCAATGAATAAACCTTAGTCCCTGTGCTCAGAGGAGTTTATGATCTATTGAGACTAGGTCTGCCTATAAATAATTCAAGGGCATGGATGAATCAGGTGTGGGAGTAGAAGTGTGGCATATGGAATGCAGGTGTTAAGGCAGGTACTATTTAAAAATATCCAGTCATCAGGATCCCAATATGATGTTTTTTGTGTGTCTTAGATGCAATTTAAAAAAAATTTACTGAGTGCCTCCTGTGTATCGGGGCCTATGCTAGAAAATTATTTTGAATTTTCCTAAGGTACACTGTAGGACTTAATTTTCAAGTATTAGGAAGGTTTAACATTTAGAGAAACCAGGGGTAACTTTTTTTAGACATAATCTATTCCTTCCTCAGGAGCTGGTATATCTGATTGATACCGGCATTAGGCCAGACTGACATACTGCCAGTGACACTTTATGGTAAGCTGGGACTAAAGATAGTGATAATTAAAGGTGTCAGCACTTCTATATTAAGTATGTATCAGGCCATACTTAACATTGCTTCTAGAAGGAACACATAGAAAGTGTATTTATTAAGAGCTGTCTGCTTCCTTAGGAGTTTTTCTCTATTACCAAAGCTTTTGATTGACTTTCAAAAACTAGAACACATATGTGACCATTTCCAAGGCTATGCTGGTGGATTCCTGTATCTTTATGTAGGTAAAAATAAAAATGAATGTAAATGACCAGATATGCTACCCTTAGAAACGCTGAGGCCTGTATTGACTGACATCATAAAATTCCTATTACCCCAAGTATATCCATATAATTCAGGAGACATGCATTTTCCTTTTAACAAAGTTTCTAAAATGATTTGAAATTCCTTTCTAATATCTGTCTTGGAGTCTTATACAATGAGAATAATGATCTAAAGATAATGTAAATTCTTAATAAATACATAGAAGTTAGATTGGTCCAGAATACTCTTTTAGAATCAAGAAAATATAATAATACATTAAAACATTCCTAGTGAGGACTGAAACCAAAAGATTCTTCTTTTCTTGAACTTCATTTTACCTGGAAATATAACAACCCAAACTGTATTCTGCAACCATTATAGTTGGTCAACATTTATATTGGATTGAGGAATTCTTATAGAGTGATAGGCTCTGACTATCAGTTAAATTGATCTCAGAATCATAGTGTTGGAAGCAACTTTACTGGTATTGGTAGTTGAACCTCACCTCATTTTAAATGTTCTTTCACAGCACTCCTGATTGTTGGGCTTGCAGCCTTTGCCTGAGAAGGCCAAAGGACAGGACATTTAAGATCACCTAAGGTTATATGTTTTGTTACAGTTAGTGCATTCTTGAATTTTGCTGCTGTCTTCCATGACTCCTATTTAGCAGCTGATTTAGCCCTCTAGAGTAAACATGAAGCTAATATCAATATTCTTCCCAGTGACTGAGGGTACCAAGGTAGGAAAGTAAAAGAGGAGTGTTTGGTGAGACTTCAGGAAGGTGTTCTGACCAGTCAGACTCTCTCTATGGGTCAAGTTCTGGGTTCCCTGCTGGGCAGACTTCTGGGTGGATTGCTAACAGGGCCATCTTAACCTTTATTTTGTATAGTAACGAATACTAAGAAAAGGAGCACACCCAAATGTAAATATATTGAGTGCCTACTTTGTACCACTACTGTGCTAAAATCTTGGCTCTCATTATGCCATTTATTTCTCATAACTCAAAATAGGTATTGTTAATTCTAACGATGATGAATCTGAATCCAGAAATTAAGTAATTTGCTCAAGGACACACAGCTCATAAATATGAGTGTTAGAATTCTAACCCTGGTCTGCTGCCTCCATAGCCAGCACTTTTTGACATACCACATTGCCTCCTGGAGGGCCTTATTAGGTGCACTGACTGTGGGCTTTCACACACTTTCCCATCAGTCTGCATATTCTATGTCTTCTCTTCTGAATGAACCCAGCCAGTAGATCTAAGGCTCCCGGGCCACCCCAAGCCAACATTAATGTTGATTGTAATCTCTCTCCTCTTCCTGATACTTCCCTCTTCTCGCCATCAAAATTAAGCATAGATTTTAAGCATCAAAGTTAATCATGACCAGGTTAAACAATGATTTCATCTTCCAAAGTGATGAGTCTTCCAGTTATACTCCTGATGTGAAAGTAAAGTATAATTGTGAATACCACAATATAACATTTCACCTGTTTTCAGGTGAAATTTAATAGTTCAATGAAACAAAGCTCTGGGAAAACATTGGAATATACTACAATATTTAAGAGGAGGTAGAGATAATGGTATTCCTCCATGTACTCACATAGTACATAAATGAACCTTTCACACCGTTCTATCACTACCCGTTTGTCTCTCCCTCATTAAACTGTAAGCTTCTTGAGGGTAGAGAATGTATTGAAGTCACACTTTTATTGCCCTTAGGCCATACATAACACAATACTTTTCCCAAAGCAGTTGATGAATAAATGTTTATTTCATGAATGAATGAATGAATAAAAGAAATAGAAAATGTCTTTATATGGTCAGCATAAACCTACCTCAAGTGGTGTTGAATCGATTTCAACTATTTTGAGGCAAGAACATACTTCACAGAAGATAACAGGCCAGGAAGACTTATGTGATTTTTAAAATCTTGGGTTAGCTATGAATTTTATGTTGCATGGATCTGGCTACAGGGTTATAAATATATTTTAAGTATGGTACTCTGAAATGGGACTTCTATTCCATCTGTGAATTAAATTATTATATTAGATAAGTTTTTTAAACTTAAAAATTTCTAGTCTGTAAATAAGACTGATTATTCTTAAAATACTTCATCTGAAATATCTGAGTGTGTTGGGAGGATATTAAGGGTGGTTTTGTTTTTGAAATATCTGATTAAGGGGATGGTTCTGAGAAAGCATAAATAGGGACCATTAGGAGGTAGAAGATGGTGCTGAGTGGGATTTGGTGTTGGAATTTCAAAGCCTATTTGTTCCATACTTGACAGAATCCTTTCTCTCAAATAAACAGAATGCAAAAGCCACACCTGATTGTCTTCAAGGATGCCTGTATTTGAATAGAGAAATAGATTTTTATGACTAAGGAGAAAAATCATACAAAAAAATGTCTCATGTGCATAATGTGATGTGTCAGATAATTGTAAGGTTTTTTTCTTCCCCCTCAATTTCTTTCTGCTGCCCTGACTCTGTGTCTCTTTCATAAAGGGAAAATGGTTATGATGCTTGTCACCATGAGCTCATAGCTCGATGAATGATTTGAAGGAACTACTTAAGACCCTACTTTAAGGTCTGAGGGGAGTGCTGGCCACAGTTCCTGTCTCTTTCGGAGACACTACTTTTACTATTTAAGAGTTGCTCACAGATCTTCAAAAATAGTGGGGAGAGCAGAGGACAATAGTGGCTTTAATGCCACTAGACCCCAACCCTTTCTATTAGCACGTGTGCAAAGATGTACCCCTCTCCTGCTCAGTGGAAGACAGCACTAGACCTGATATCAGTATGATCTCTTCTGACCCTTAGACACTGAAATGCTGGTGAACAACTACTGGAGAGTTGCAGCTGTAAGGATGAGTTCCAGGCCCATTTCCCAGGAGCAGACTAGCTCCCTGTTCTTTTTCTCTTCTCACAGCAGGCTTCCGGGCCTTTTTCTCTTGATAATTGTCACCACTAGTTCTGTTCAGCCCCTGAAGATAAGCACGTAGGCCCTTTTTATTTTAAGATTTTACTGTTAAACAAAATAGAAGCATTAGGAAATCACAGAATTCTCAGACCTGATTTCTTTCTGGAAGCCCTTGGGACATAGCTTTTATTTCTTGTGTGGGGCTTTCTTTTTTTTCTGGCTTCTTTCCCCTTCTCCCATTAAAGGAATAGTTTGTTCTCAAGGATGCCTCCCTCCCACATGTAGGCCTGAAGATTCCTACTTCCTTGTTCCCACGTGGGAGCCTGCGTCTTTGGGATGTTCCATGGGCATTGGACTCTGAGATATTTTTATCAATCAATTCAGGTAACAGATTCTTATCCAATGTAAAGTATTCTTTGAGCCTTCCTTTTCCAAAATTCAGCTTAAAACATAATTGTCCTGGACCATGCCAAGGCATGATTTACCCATATGTGAACTCACTGATGATATTTGATTAGTAAAAGATCACTCAGTTAGTGAAGAGTGATGGTAAGTTGGCCGGGCCAGAAATCTCACCAGCTGAGATCCTCTAGCAAAGTCCATGCTGTCATTGTGTCTTCTGTGAGCTGGCTTCAGATGACATCTTTTGCGTTTTGAAAACAATATTCCAGATGTGAATAAGAAACTATGAGTCATACAATAAATATAATAGTAGGCTTGTGCCACGGCTGCTTTTAGAGCACTGTATTTTAGTGCTTGTTTAATTATCTGTTTGCTGTAAACTTTGGTAGTCTTGGTTTTCCTCTCCAATATAAACAAAATAATATTTATTTCCCTTGCTACTTACTATAAGAGTAGGAACTCTTACAATTTTGTTCTTGTTCTCGTTTCAACTTCTACGTAGTTTAGAATGAGTTCTCAAAGAAGTTTGTTTTTTAAAACAATTTTCCTCTGAATAAGTTCAAGAGGTAAAATAGAATTTTTATCTTGAAAGGAAACAAGTCCTGTCACTACTAGTAAAAAATATATTATACCTGAAGATGACTTTCAGAGAGAGGGCTTGTTGTCAGCTGTCTAACATGTCTAACAGGGTTAGCAGTCTAAAGTCTAAGACTTCAGCTTTGGCAGCCCAAGAATTTGATTTCTTCAGCTCACAGAGTTGAGCAAGCTCAGGGGTATGGACTGCAGTTAACTGTTAAGTACGTTTTCTCCTTTGCAGCAGAGGAAAGCAAAATTTTATTGGAAGCAAAATGACAATCAAAAGTTTGCATGGTGATCATGGAGTCAGAGCCAAAGGGGGCCAGATGGTCTGAGTGTCATATGTCAGCCAGCCTTGGGAGCTAGATGTCCTTCCCTGCACTCCAGAGGCAGTGTTTTAGAACAGAGAGCATTTCTCCTCCTCTTGGCTGGTAAGTCTGTCTTTCCTGCTGGCCTAGTGCTGGCAGCTGAGCATGAATAGCTTCTCTTGTTAAAATAGAACACAAAACTCTCTAAGGTTTGAGCAGATGAGACCTCTGAACGAGACTCTACATGCAGTTACCAGCTTGTTCTTTTGGATTTTCCCTCCCCTTCCAGTTTTTTCCCTTTGATTCTGGGTGTTCATCATCCTCTTCACCCCCAAGGGTCTGTCATGCCCTCTAAAAAAATGGCCAAAGTCAGACATCAGACCTCTATTATTGTTCTCAGCACAACTGAGATGGGCTGGAACAGTGAATGGACAGACATCTTATTAAAATTAAGAGGAAACTAAAGGAAAACAAACATGTACTGAAACTATAAAAGCATCAGGCTGATGAAGGATAGATTTCTGTATGTGAGTTTGGTGTAAAACCTAAACCAAACAGTTCATCATAACCAGGTTAAACAATGACTTCATCTTCTAAAGTGATGAGGCAAAGTACTGCCTTTTTCAAAGCATCTTTGCCTCAGTCAGGCAGGCATAACTGAGTAGATTATACATTACTTATCGGCCTGGTTTACTTTTGCAGATGTCTAATCTTATTTTAACAGATTCTTATATATGAAATGTATATTTCATGCTTAAAGTTGTATTGTTTCTGACATTGTCCTCAAATTCTAGGGGGCACTTCATGAAGCACAGAATGTCCTGATACAAAATAAGTGTGCCAGAGTCACAAGAATGACTTCTTTTTTAGCTTTTAGAATGTCATTAGAAATGCATTTAAAAAAATATTCAATACTTTTTAATCGATAACAGCCATTGTTTTTGATGTCCAAATTGTTCCATCTTTGGCCAATAGGGGCTATTCATGTGGCTCTTGTGTCCTTTTAAGATGACCCCATTAGCTTTGGAGCACTATTTTCTTTACTGAGCTCATGTAGATGTTTCAGGTTCATCTTGTACTTTTTCTGGCCCAGATCTGTAATCAGTCACACATCAAAAGAGCCTTGGCTCCTTTTGGTGGGGAATGGTTTTTAGATACCACAACTTAGGTGCTGGGGCTGTTCATTGCTGCTGGGTTGTTCTTACCTCTAAACCTACTCCATGGGTATATATGTACTTTTAAAAGGAAAAAAAGATGAGTTCATACTAATATTTCCAACTTAAATATACTATTGAAGGATTTAAGAAAAACAATTTCTTTGATTATACACATGCATTTTCTGTCACACTGAAAACATCTTGGTTACTTTTGATATTAACACAGTTGCTTTATCTATTCTATCGTGCACATAAGAATTTAAAAAATAATGCCAATATTAGTAATGATAATCATGGTACTGAATGAAATGTAAGATTTTGTTGCAGGTCTATTTGCCTTTGGAATATATTCTACCATTCATGTACAGTCATAATATTGTATTCTAAAGCAACTTATTTATTTTCTGTGTTCTTTTGCCATCAGAGACATTCTTTAGGTTCATTTATTTCTATTCACTTCCATTTTTAGGGTGTTCTTTTTATTGAATTTAAAAATATTATTAATATAACATGTTATTCTAGAGTCAAAACTATGTAAGGTACATCTAGAGAAGTCTCAGTTTTCCATTCCTGTCTCTTCCACACTGTTCTCTCCCACATAAATATTCTTTAATTTTTGGTTTATCCACCTAGTATTCCTTTTCTGAATGTTAGCAAACATAGCTATTTTTGTATCTGCCCTCCCCCATATCCTTTCCTTTTTCCTCATTCATTTTTATGATAAATATTCCACTGTGAATGTGGTAGTTTAAGAATGACCCTTTCTTTCCGCCCCTCCCCACTCCCTTCAGTAATGCCAGCTAGTAGCTCGGAACTACTGAATCAGGGATTTATTTGGCTGGAGAGGCGAGGAAGCACATTTTTACATTAAAAAACAAAGAAACAAAAACAAGAAAACAACTTTTAAATGGGAATATTCTTTTTTTCTTGAAGCCATTTTTTCCAAGAGAAACACCATTATTACTATTTTACGTGCTCGCCATGTTTCTCTAAACTGCCAGGAAAGAGTTTAACATATTTTAGGATGAAGCTAGTGCTTCACCATCTGCCAGCTTCTCTGCTGTGTCGCCAGATTCGTCCTGTGGTCGGCTGACTGACCCTTCTGACTCTGCTCAGATGAAGTGGGCATTTGCATCTCTCTGGGGCATTTGCATCTCTCTGGTGTTCTGCACCTGAGACTTACTCCCTTCGGTGCCCCCTCAGCGCCTCCAGATCTTGCAAGAAGCACGCACATCTCTGTCGCTGCTTCTGGTCCTTAGTTGATCACCCACCCACTCCGGGGTTTCTGGGCTTTGCAGCTCTGCTGCTCCCGGGTGCAGGTGCTGGGAGCGCCTGGGCGCGCGGGGAGCTGGAGCTGCCCCGCCTGCTCACGGTAATGCCGGGATTGGAGGCGGGAGCACCGCCTCCCTCTCCCGCGCGTTGGCTCGCTCCCGCCCTCCTCCCCGCCCCAAGCCCTATTCAGCTTCAGCTGTGCAGGCTCCGCACTGCAGATGCCCACCGGCTGCCTTGCGTTCGGTGGCTCCCGTGGTGTCCGCAGGTCTCCTCGGCCCCCGAGCTCCGGCTGCAGTCTTGCTGCTCTGGAGCGACCCTTGTCCGAGCCCACTCGCAGAGCCGCCAGAGGGTAGCTGCTGCGTCGGCGGGGCAGGGGGTGACTCCGGCAGACAGTGCCTGCACGGGAGCCCGGGGCACTCCCGGATGCGGCAGGACAAGCTGACCGGCTCCCTGAGGCGTGGAGGGAGATGTCTGAAGCGGCAGAGCGGCGGTGGCGGCGGCGGCGGAAGCGGTGGCGGCGTGGGCACCATCCTAAGCAATGTGCTCAAGAAGCGTAGCTGCATTTCCCGAACCGCGCCCCGGCTGCTCTGTACTCTGGAACCCGGTGAGGACCCGGGGCTGTAGATGGGGCACTGGAAAATAGTGTGGCGTCCTGGGAGCTGGTGGTGCTGCGCCTGAGCCTTAGCTGGACTCTGCCTAGGCCCGGGTGTGCCCGTGAGCCGCCCAGTGCGGGGCACCGTGGCTTGTCGCAGGCGGGGCTGGGTCAGCCTGGGGTAGCAGAGAGCAGACCAGGGCCTGGGTGGGGGCAGGGGACTCCAAGGTATGGAGGACCTGCTGCTCCTGTCCGTTGCCAGCTGCCCCCTCCCTGTGGCCTTTGCACGATCTAGCCAGGCTTTTGCCTCGATCTAGGGAAGTGCTGGCGCTTGCCCAGGCTATCAGAGGCCGAGCAACCAATTGTGCTCCAGCTTCACAAGAAGCCAGACCTTGAAAGAGGTGTGTGAAGCGGAGAAAGGCACAGGTTTGATACTTGGAGTCTGAGGTGGGCAGTGGCTACAAAAAAGAAATCAGGTGCATTTTCCTGAGGGTCCTTGCGATGAGAATGCCGGGGTCATCTCTTCTGGACCCTCTCATTTGTGTGGCCAGGTGGGAAGAGGGTAGGAAATACTCCTGTAGCCCAGAGATCCTTTCTTATAGATAAAGTCCGGGAGTGTTCCCGGCTGCGCTAGGCTAGGCCCTTTTTGCTGCCAGCCCTGTGTTTACACTTCCCTGCTTCTCCAGGCTGCATAACTCCGCGTCTGCTCCATCACCCGGCATCCCTCCCTGGGGTTTTATGGGCTCAGAGCTTTCTGACAAGGGTAGCCGCAGAGGGAGCCGGCTGTACTCACACCTATAATTACCGCTCACCTATCCCTGGAGTGGCGCAAGCTGGGTTCCAGGCGGGTTTGTTTTTCCCAACCCCCGCTTCCCAGTTCTTTCGGGGACCTGCTATCCTGAGGCTGCAGGGGAGAATCTGCCGAGGCACTGAGCCCCAAAGGGTGGAACGCGTGGCTGCCTTTCCAAACCTCGTGGTTCCTTTGTTTTTCTCCCCGAGGAAGTGTCTAGTTACAGAGATTGTAGTATTTATTCACCTCCTTCCTTTACCCTTAAAACAAAAAAATCTGCTTCCCACATTAAAGTGTTTTGTATTTCAGAATCTGGAACAGCTGTGATTACCAGATGAAACATAAACCCCCTTCCCTCCCTTATTCAGTTAGAAGAAAAGAGGTGAAAATGACCTGATTCCAGTTTTTTTGCATGCAGGCGGCGAGTAATCAATTTCAGTTAAATCCTGCGACTCATTTTTGATCAGGAGAAAATAGTTGTGATTTTGACTAACCCAGCCAGATTTCAGCGCGGCAAGGCAATTGGCAGGACTCCCAGCAGGTGCTCTGAAAAAGTCAAAGGAGCATATTTGGTCATACATACAGGGAACCCAGGGTTTTTAGGTCGGTAGAAATAATTCAGTGCGGGAATTTCCTGGTCTTTGTTATAATAAAGCAAACGTAATGACTATACGTTCCTCCATTCAGCACCCTGTGTCTGGACAGCACCCTCACAATGAGGTTTGTTTCATCGTGTCTTAAATCCTGCGTTCCAGCTGGAGGCACTCTTGTGACCATTGTATTATTGATCTGCACTGACGCTAGACCTCAATTATTTTATTTTATTTTTATATTTGGTTGATTACTAATTAATTTAATTTATTGGGGAGCATTGGTTAATACAATTATATTAGGTTTCAAGTAATCTGTATATTGCATTGTGCGTTCACCACCCAAAGTCAAATCTTCCATCACCATATATTTGACCCCCTTTACTCTTATCTAATATCTCCTTCTCCTTTCCCTCTGGTAGCTGCTAAACTATTGTCTATGTCTACGAGTTTTTGTTTTGTTCGTTTGTTGCTTTTAGTTACATATCCCATATATGAGTAAAATCACATGGCACCTATGTCCTTCGATAAATGATAGGATAAAGAAGATGTAGTACATATATACAATGGAATATTATTCAGCCCTAAGAAAAGAAAATACTGCCATGATGAGCAAAATTATCATGTTAAGCGAAATAAACCAGACAGAAAAAGTTGAGGCTGGACTTCATTTAAACCAACTCAGAATAATGAGAATTGTGGGGGTACTTAATATATCTTTGAAAAGAAAATCTTATCTGTCTAGGCAGAATATGGCTTGGGCCATGAAGCTTTGAAAGAAAATATCTTGGGATCCTCTACTACAGCTTGACTTCAGATATCTAGGACCCAACTAATGGTACTCTTTTAGGACTCTGAGAAGAGCATCTGCATACTCTCATGGGCTTGGACAAATCAGTCACATCTCTTTCTAGCTTCTTATCTCCATATATATGTTTTTAAAAAGACAAATCTACTTTATTACTATAATTTTCAAATTCTGAAGATTATGCCTATTCTTGTATCACTTCCTAAGTACTGGAAGTTGTAGAGAGGGTTTCAGTATACCTAATTTGCAGTCAACATCTAGAAGCAAAAAACTCATAAATGGTAACCATAAATTGTAAAACTGAATACTATTGACAATGGTTGTATATCTTGGTCCTTGAAATTTTAAGTAATAAGTCTTAAGTGACTTAAAATGTTATGTCTTTGATTGTGAAATTCTAAGAAAAGGATATATAGCATTTTTAGATTTGATTAAATTATTTTTAAAATAGAATTTAAGTGGAAATAAAACTTGTCATTTAATTTCACCTCATACTTCTTATTTCAGCAAATACTTCTAATATGGAATTCTGAATAAAAGCCCAGTATAAATATTAAGCATATAGTCTTTACATATTCTCTTATTCATTTACTTCTATTCCCTAGATTGAGATTTGAAGGAAAGAAGTTTTTCTTAAGTTGTAGATAACTTAGAATTAGAGATCAATTATATTTTTAGCTTGTAGTCTATCATTAATCATACAAACTTTTATCTTCAATAACTAAGCCTATCAAGACAGAATTTAAAATATATGAAAATCTCCAAATAGATTGTTAAAGATTCCATTAGTGGGAAGGCAATGACATTTTTATAACTTTTGTTGTTTCCACTTAAGATTCCCTAATAGACTTAATCTATGCAAGTATCCTAGAAAACAAATTCTGTAAGTAGAGAATTCTCTTTCTAGGTTTCATAAATATTAATTATATGGCACTAAGTGATTTATAGTTAATCATCACAACAGTCTACTCAGGCATTATTATCCTACTTTTAAAGATAAAGAGACTGAGACAAGTTAAATAATTTGTTCATCTCTAGGCTGAAGTTGAATGGAGGTCTATAGGACTCCAAGCCTGTAGTGTCATTTTTTTTTTTTGCACTACTACAGACAGCTGTGGAAACCACCAGCCTATGTGAAAAGCTCCATTCTACAGCCATAGGATATTTTTTATTTTAATATTTTTTAAACAAAGTTGATTAAAATTTTGTGAAAATAAGTATTTAAAAAATTTCATGATGATTCAGTAGAATCAGATTAATTTTTACTTTGATATAATTTATTTTATCCCAAAATAACAATTACTTATGTGTTTTTCTTTTAGGAGTTGACACAAAGTTGAAGTTCACTCTTGAGCCATCTTTAGGTCAAAATGGTTTTCAACAGGTAACTTTATTTTTGGTTTTTAGAAATAGTCTTATTTTGGGGTCTCTACTGGGTATACTTTAATATATTCTCACAGCAGGAAAATTAGCGTATGCTTTTTTATGCATAAGAAGACAAGTCAGTTTTTAAAATTATAGATAAAATAACTTATGAAGCTACAAGTGGCCTGGGTTTATACTTGTGATGAAAAATTTGGTGCTTTCTATTAATGGTAAAAGTGTGAAAAAAATAAAAAAAACAAACATCTATCATTCTGAATGTATAACACGTTTTGATTTCTGAACCATTGCTTCTTAATCATTGTGTGTGTATTACAGACACAATGGATTACAGATGTGTTAAGGGTATCTAAGGGGGCACTGGAGCAGTCATAGTCCTCAGACCAGTCACATCTTAAGCTTTGTTTACCCCAGTTTGCTGTACAAATTTTATCATACTCTATGGATATCAAGATGGAAAAAAGGTTGAAAAGTGCTTATCCAGCTCAATATTATCACTCTTAACATTTCTTCTTTATTTCTAGTGGTATGATGCTCTCAAGGCAGTTGCCAGGCTATCAACAGGAATACCAAAGGAATGGAGGAGAAAGGTAAGGAGGATTTGTAGGGCTAAAATACAAATGGACCATCACTCTGTCCACCTTTAAAGTCTCTGGAATGTGAAATAAAAACCAGTAGAAAATGAAAACCATTTCAAAGTTTTTGTCCTTATGAAGTTTACAATGAATAAAATATCAAATATGTCAGATGGTGATAAGTACCCTGGATAAAAAATAAAGCAGAGAAATAAATTAGGAGAACATGGAAGAATAGGGATTAGGAGATGGAATTTTAAATAGTAAAGTGACATTTGAATAGGGCCATGCAAGAGGTGGGCAGTGGACCATGAAGCTACTTTGGGGATGAGTACTCCAAACACAGAACACTCTGGTGGGAGCATCTTAGGAGTATACAAGCAAAAGCAAGAGGAAGGGATGGCTGAAACACAGTGAACAAAGCGGGAAGCAAGCAGTAGAGGATCTTAGAGGTAATGTGATGGGTTTCAGGGGGGGTGGCAGATCATATAGGACCTTATAGGCCATAGTAGGACTTTGTCCAGTGTGATATGGGAAGCATTGGGAAATTTTGAACAGGGAGTAAAATGACACAACTTATATTGTAAATAGGGAGACCAGTAGGAGACTTGCAATAATTTACTCAAGTAATGGATCAGGTAGTGGAGATGGAGAGAAAGGGTCAGATTCTAGATATGTTTTGAAGGCTGAGTAGATGTGAATTCCTGTTGGATTGAAATGAGATGTAAGAGAGATGTCAATGATGACCTCACAATTTTGACCCTCTGAGCTACTGGAAAGGGTAGAGTTACTATTTACTCAGATGGGAGAAGCAGATGTATGTGTTTATATGTTTGTATACATAGGTGAGGTGATGATGGATTAGATGATTGGCTTTGGATCTGTTAAGGTTGAGATATCTATTAGATGTCTAAGTTGAAGATGTCAAGTGGGTGTTTGGACATATGATTCTGATGCTTAGGAGAGAAGTCTGGCTGGAGATATAAAGCAGTATTATTTTTGCTAAATTCAAATACCAAAACTTGAACTCCTCTCTTACATTAATTTATGAACCTAGTCTAATGCTCTTACAATTTGAACATTGGGGATTCCTCAAAATATACATTAAAATGGTATTATGAAATATATCTTTCAGAAGCAGCTTTTCAGGGTAAGGTAATCAAAGAAGTGAAAATATCCAGTGACTCTTTTAAAAAATTATTTACTATGGGAGGTCGTCTGTCAGAGAGAGCTGGAGAGCATGCGAGCGCACACGGGGGTGGGGTGGGGAAAGAAGGGTGATTTAAATGTAGAGACCATTTCCTGGTGAAAAAAGGCCCATTCTCTCTGACCAGGTGGCTCTGCCGAAGCATTGAGAGCAATTCAGAGCCAAGTATAACAAGCCCATAATATAATATAGCTAATCCAATGAACTGAAATAAAATTTGAAAAAATTTTTTGTTTTCTTAACAGTTTCCCTAATGGCTGGATCACTGTATGGTACTTAGTAGGAACTCAACCAATATTAACTGAAAGAATAAATGAAAGGCTCTAATTGTTGCAATTCAGTACAGCAAACATTTCAACTAGGTTCTTGTGGATTTCTACATGTGGGCTATATCTGGTCTGGGAACAGTTCCCATTTTTTTGTTGGATACAATAACTATTTCTAATAAAGAAAGGTGACATTATGTATTTTACTTTAGCATTCTTCTTTATTAATATTTTAGGTTTGGTTGACATTGGCTGATCATTATTTGCATAGTATAGCCATTGATTGGGACAAAACCATGCGCTTCACTTTCAATGAAAGAAGTAATCCTGATGATGACTCGATGGGAATTCAAATAGTCAAGGTAATGCCCCTGAACTTGGCCTATTGTCCTCACTTAGAAGGAAGGTTCTAAGAGCCAGATGTTTTCTGGATAGAGGATCAAGCCTTATGGTCTGAATGTCTTTATACTTTCTGCTTCTCATTTTATCAGTTAATGGCTTTATAATGGGAAACTTTGACTATGCCTTGTCTTCATAAATTTGTTGCCAGTAAGGAGAAAATAATAGGAGATTGAAATTTCCTTTTTTTTCTTTTGTGTGGGTCAATGCTGTTAACTGAATTTTTACATAAGTCACTAAGAAATTTAAAGTTAAATGTATTTCACATTAAAACAATTGGGCACTTATTAGGGTCTTTGATAATTTCTTAACTGTCAGTTTGTGACAATGGATTGACTGGCAGGTCTGTTTTGAACCAAATGGTCAAGAGTTCAAGCCAGCTGTGGAGACAGCTGTGGTTTGCCTACCTGAATTATTGCAGTTGAGGAGAGCCTGGTGCCAAAAGCCAGGGATGCTGATTCAATTTGATCCTTCTATTATTCTCTTACATAAGCCTCTAGCACATGGTTTTTGATTTTACATGAGTATTCCTGTGTGATGCTAACCTGAGGTTAAAAAAAAAATATATATATATATATATATATACACACACACACAGATACATGTATGTATATGTGTATATGTGTGTGTGTATTTATATTTATTTATTTATTTATTTATTTATTCATTTATTTATTAGGTGAGGCAACCCTTGGTTGACCTCACAGATTGCAAGGACCTTGTCAGCTTACAATCACTTATTTTTTATTTTTTATACCTACAGCACCAGGTATTCCTAGGTAGTCTCCCATCCAAGTACTAACTAGGTCCAACTCTGTTAGCTTCTGAGATCAGATGGGATTGTGCTGGTTCAGAGTGGCATGGCCGTAGACTAAGCTGAGGTTTTAAAAAGAAAGTTGTTTCATCTAAATTTTGGCCACCACAAGGTGGCTGATATTTTGGAAGATTTGAAGATTTTTTTTTTTTCAGGAGGAAGTACTAACCAAAAGGAGCCACTTTCTGATATGGTCTGTTTCAGACAAGTGCTAAAAAAATTATGGAAATATATATTGTATACTTGAAAAGCCTTTGCATTATCCATATTTCAGCTGTTTGGAATTTCAGAATGTAATTCTCAGAGATGTAGTACTCCATATTTGAAATATTTTTTTCTGTGTCAATTGTGAATTAAGACAATACACATATTATAACAACCATGTTATTAGAAGATCTTTTATTTTTTTATCGAAGTGAATGCTATGTCAGTAAAATGACATCAGCACCTAAAAATCGTAATCTCTGGTAATAAAATTATAGATATTGTCCTGTTAATATTAATATTTTTGTATATTTTATACAAATTTATAAAACAATTTGGTTGGAATTATTTTTCTATTTTGGACAGAATGATTTTTATGTCTCTATAGTAGAGGTTGCATTTTTTGCTATTTAGATTTTGCTCCTGAATACTATTTGGAGATTTAATATAATATAAAAAATATTATATCATTTTTAAAAACTAAAATACATGTTGGTAATCAGACTCTATTTAATGCTGAGGCAAAAAAAATAACTACAGCCTTCTCTCTCTCTTTTTTTTTTTTGAGTGTATAAGGAATCATTTAAAAAATATTGTTTCTCATTTTAGGATCTTCACCGCACAGGCTGCAGTTCTTACTGTGGCCAGGAGGCGGAGCAGGACAGAGTTGTGTTGAAGCGCGTCCTTTTAGCTTATGCTCGATGGAACAAGACTGTTGGGTATTGCCAAGGCTTTAACATCTTAGCCGCACTAATTCTGGAAGTGGTGGAAGGCAATGAAGGGGATGCTCTTAAAGTGAGTATCAAGCTCTGAAGAAGGCAACTGAAATTTTTCAGAAAGTGAAATCTTAGGACTATAATCTTTCTTTCTCTTCCCTGATACCCACTCTCTTCCAAGGTGTTTGCCACACCTTGGCATTTACCTATGATGCTATTTCCCCTAGGTTAAATCCAGGTCAAGTGGCAGACTCATGCAGCTGTCAAATGTGAAGAGAATGATTATGTTTTCAGTCTCACTTATAAGACATCATATTTTAAAGAAAATTAAATAGTAATTAATTATCCATTGCTGCATAATAAATTCGCTGCTTAAAAAAGCAAATGTATTAAATTACAGTTTCTCTGAGTCAGGAATCCGGACATGGCTTCACTGGCTTAAAGTCACATTATTATGGCATTCAAACTTTTGGCTGGGGCTCTGGTCTCATCTGAAGGCTCAACTGAGTTGTAGCATTCACTTTTAAGTTCATACATGTGGTTGTTGGCAAGATTTAATTCCCCACAGGTAATTGGACTGAGGACCTCAGTTCCTTGCCATGTGGGGCTCTCCTTCTCACAACACAGTGGCTGGTATCCCTCAGATTGAGCGAGAGAGTGAAAGAGAGTGAGCAAGTCAGAAGAGATTAAGTTACAGGTTTGTAGCCTAATGTCAGAAAGGACATTTTATCATTTTTGCCATATTCTATTAGAAACCAGTCATTAGGACCAGCTCATACTCAATGGGAAGGGCTTATACAGAGTGTGACTATCTGGAGGTGGGGATCACTGGAGTCCTGTAGAAACTGCCTGATCCATGAGTTAGACTTAATTCTGGTTGGATCTTATTAGGCTGCTTTCTTCTTTCATATCTGGGGTGAGGTGCAGAGGAAGTAGGGTGAGAGTGAATGTCTATGATGGAAGAAAGGTTTCATGGAGAAAGACAATAGAAGTAAATTATATTTATTATTTAATCTTTGATGCCTTTATTAGTGAAAAAAACCTAGAAACACTTTGAGATGGGCCTTTATTAGTGAAAAAAACCTAGAAACACTTTGAGATGGGATACTAGCAATTTATGCTTATAGGACTGAATGTGACTCCATGAGTGAGTCACCAGAAGTAGTGTTTAAGAGAAATGAAGCATTTCAAATGTGGAGGATGGTCACTGCCTTATTTGCTTAGGGCAATATGGGTTGCTCATTCATATTTAAACCCTCAAACTGTTGTTGATTGCAATGTTTTGTGATGGATAGGATGGATATTTAGTCTTCCACATTCAGCACCTCCTCTCACCACAATTCTCTGTTTGACTGTGGTGAATACCTTAGTGATATTCTCAATCACTAACCAAAGTGATATGGAAAAATAAGCAAATGTTCCTCCTCATTTTATACACATCATGCTGGAATTAATTATAAATCTAGCCTGACTAAATCTGTAGTCACTTTTTCCATTTATATATTTAAGGAAACAGATTTGAAGCTACTTGTTCATCAAATAGGCACGCTGGAGCGGGAGGCAGTGACAAATCAAATACATTAGTTTAAAAACATTTTTTATTAAGAAGCAATTTTGTTTACTCAGCCTATCAGTTTTAGTCAATTTTTTTTTTCAGTGCAATTTTTATGACTATGAAATGGAAACTGTTCTGTTGAAAAGCTGGAATAAACAATTCAGGTTAGGAGGTGGGATGGAAAGGTTAGGGGAAGGGGATATAATGCCAATCAAGCATAAAAGGGCTCAGTGATACGTGGGAAAGTAAAAATTCACATAAAAAGATGGATTAGATAAAATTAAGAAACTGAATATTTATATTTCTGCCTCTAAGAAAAGGAACTTTGTGGAATGAATGACATCATGATCGTCTAAAATCTGGTTAGACATTTCATATGCAGAAGAAGATTGGGTTCATGAAGAAATACTTCTGATGCGAAGGAAAATATTGGGTGTCAGTGTTTTTCCAATAGTCATTTTGGCCTCTGCAAGTTGTAATTATTAGGGAAATATATAGTTTATTAGATATGGGTAAACCGTTTTCCTTGCTTTTTTGCACTTACTGTTTTTTTTTTTATTGGTAACTTTTGTTTTTAACTGTTGGTTAAAAAACTGAAGCTCTCCCATTATTTACATGTCTTTTAAACACTTGTATGTATTTATGTATTTATTTATTTATTTAAATTTTCACCACAATATTGAATTTTATTTGATTATTCTTTTGGTTAATACAATTGTATAATTTTCAGGTGTACATTATAAGTCTATTGTGTGTTTACCACCCAAAGTCCAGTTTCCTTCAACTACCATATATTTGATCCCCTTTACCCAATTCACCCTCCTCCTTCCCCTCTATATTTGACTCCCTTTACCCCATTCATCTCCCCCTCTTCCTCCACCCCTCTACCCTCTGGTAACCACTAGTCCATTGAACATGTGTCTCTGTTTGTCCTGTTCATTGTTGCTTTTAGGTTTATATCCCACATATAAGTGATATCATGTGATTTTCAACTTTTTCTGTCTGGCTTATTTCACTTAGCATGATTATCTCGAGGTCCATTCATGTTGTTGCAAATGGCAGTATTTCATCTCTTCTTATGGATGAGTTAGTCTATTGTTTATATGAACCACAGCTTCTTTAGCCAATCATCTATCATAGGACACTTCAGTTGCTTCCATGTCCTGGCCACTGTGAATAATGCTGCTATGGACATTGATGTGCAAATATCTTTTTGGATATGGGTTTTTAAGTCTTTGGGGTAAATACACAGAGAGATTCCTGGATCATATGATAGATCAATCCTTAGTTTTTTTGAGGAAACTCCATACTCTTTTCCATAGTGGCTGTACCAATTTGCAGTCCCACCAACAGTGTATGAGGGTTCCTTTTTCTTTGCATCCTCTCCAACATTTGTTATTACTTTCTGACAGATGTGAGATGGTATCTCATTGTGGTTTTGATTTGCATTTCCCTAATAGCTAGTGATGTTGAGTATCTTTTCATATATTTGTTAGCCATTTGTATGTCCTTTAGGGAGAAGTGTTTGTTCAGGTCCTCTGCCCATTTTTTGATTGGATCATTTGTTTTTTTGTTGTTATTGAGTCGTATGAGTTCTTTGTATATTTTGGATATTAGGCCCTTATCGGAGGCATTGCTTGCAAATATGTTTTCCCATTTGGATGGTTGTCTCTTTACCTTGTTGATGGTTTCTTTTGCTGAGCAGAAGCCTTTTAATTTGATATAGTCTCATTCATTTATTTTAGCTTTTACTTCCCTTGCCTTCGAGGTCAAATTCATAAAATCCTCTTTAAGTCCAAGGTCCTTGAGTTTAGTTTCTATGTTTTCTTCTATGCATTTTATTGTTTCAGGTCTTATACTCAGGTCCTTAATCCATTTTGAGTTAATTTTGATGTGTGGTGATAGACAACAGTCTAGTTTCATTCTTTTGCAGGTGGCTTTCCAGTTCTCCCACATCAGTTACTGAAGAGGCTTTCCTTTCTTCACTCTATGTTTTTGGCTTTTTTTGTCAAAAATTATTTGCCCATATAAATATGGATTTACTTCTGGACTCTAGATTCTGTTCCACTTGACCATGAAAACACTTCATTTTTAAAAGCAGTTTTAGGTTCACAGCAAAATTGAGAGGAAGGTACAGAGATTTTCCATATATCCTCAGTTCCCTTTCCACATGCACAACCTCCCTCATTATCAGCATCACTCATCAGAGTGGCACATTTGTTTATCTTGATGAACCTACATCAATACATCAGTCATAACCTTACATCCATAGTTTACAATAGGGTTCACTCTTGGACTTGTACATTCTATGGATTTGGACAAATATATAATGGCATATTTATCATTATAATATCATGCAGAGTATTTTCACTGTGCTAAACATCCTCTGTGCCCTACCTTTTCATCCTCCCCACTCCCACAACCACTGATCCTTTTACTACCTCCATAGTTTTGCCTTTTCTAGAATGTTATAGTTGGAATCATAGTATGTAGTCTTTTCCAATTGGCTTCTTTCATTTAGTAACTTGCATCTAAGGCCCCTTCAAGTCTTTTTGTGGCTTGATAGCTTAATTCTTTTTAATGCTGCATAATATTCCATTGTCTGGACCTTCTAGAGGACATCTTGGTTGCTTCCAAGTTTTGGCAGTTATGAGTAAAGCTGCTGTAAAAATCTGCATGTAGGTTTTTGTGTGGATATGTTTTCAACTTTTTTTGGGTAAAACCTAAGAGTGTAATTGTTGGATTGCATGGTAAGAGGATGTTCAGTTTTGTAAGAAACCAGCAAACTATCTTTCAAAGTGACTGTATCATTTTGCATTCCCACCAGCAATATCTGAGAGATCCTGTGCCTCCCCATCCTTGCCAGCATTAGGTATTGTCAGCATACCAGATTTTGGCCATTCTAATAGGTGTGTAGTGTTATCTCAATGTTTTAATTTGAATTCCCTTGATGACTGTTTGTGGAACATCTTTTCATGTGCTTATTTGCCATCTGTGTATCTTCTTTGGTTAGGTGTCTGTTAAAGTCTTTAGTCTAATTTTTAATTAGGTTGTTTTCTTGTTGAGTTTTAAGAGTTGTATACTTTGGATGACTGTCTTTTATTAGATGTGTTTTTTGAAAATATTTTCTCCCAATGTGTGGCTTGTCTTCTAATTCACTTGACATTGTCTTTCACAGAGCAGAAGTTTTTGGTTTTAATGAAGTCTAGCTTATCAAGTATTCCTTTCATGGATTGTGCCTTTGGCATTGTATTTAAAAAGTCATTCCCATTCCCAAGGTCAAGTATGCTATGTTATCTTCTAGGAATTTTATAGTATTGCATTTTACATTTATGTCTATGATCTCTTTTGAGTCAGTTTTTGTGAAAGATGTAAGGCTTGTGTCTAGATTTATCTTCTTTTTTTTTTTTTTTTGCATTTGGATATCCTGTTGTTCTAGAATGATTTGTTGAAGAGGTTATCTTTTCTCTATTGCCATTATTTATTCTAATTAAAAAAAGATTTAATATTTGGTCTTTGAAATATAGCAGTGGGTAGAATGACATAGCTGGCTTTGATGTCTTTTATTAGGCTTTGAGTTGCCTTTGGACAGAGAATTTCATTGTGTCACAACAATTATTATGATAATTGGGTTTTTTTTATTATTTTTGTGTAATTTTGAGGGATCATAATTTCTTCATTAAAAACTTAAGTATCTTTCTCGATATTCTATAACTTATCTCAGATGAAAAGTGTAATACCAGACTGTTATCTTTCAATTTTGCCTTCATGGTCCCATAAATCTCTCTTCTCCTCACCCATTTAACCAGGGAACTCTGCTCTGCTTGAAATCTGCTCTCGCCCTCAACTGACCCTAGGCACTTCAGGACCCCTTCCTTCCATACATATTGAATATATTTCTTTTACTGCCAAGCTCCTATTTCCAGGGTGACAGTTCATTCATCTGGTAAATTCTATCCCACATAAGAAGGCTAAAGCAGATCCTTGGGTCTTTCCGCTCCTGTAATAAAGACCTCAAGGAGGCCTTCTTGAGAGTTATCCCCTGCCCTTATTGACTTAGTCAAAACTATGACCTGAAATTACAAGCCAGGGATGAGGGAAAAAAAATGTGCCTTTGGCAGGTTTGGGAGATAAAATTTTGAAAAATAGGGTTTTGCAATATGCTGGAAATTAAAATGTGAGACAGCTACTTTTCCACCAATATATACGGCCAGCTATGATTTTGTTCTTATTTATTTTTATTTTTTGGTGCTCTGTGGAATGAGCAGGTCTCTTGGGGGAAAGGCACGAACAGAGCGTGCATGACAGGGAATAGAACAGAAATTGACATATAGAACTCATGTATGTTGCAAGATCATTCTACTGGTTCTTGACTTCTTAGAAAAGGTAACACAAATAGGAAATCAGAATGAAAATAGTAATTTGAAGAACTTGCGAGATAATCGTGTGAAAGAAATCCAGATTTTAAAGTTTCCATTTGTTCAAATAAAACCTGGCATTCTCCCAGGAGAGGAACGTGGACAGAAAGTCAACATCAGTTGTTCTAAAAACTCAGGTTGATGGTAAGTGAATTTCGAGACTGGCTACAGTGGGGATGTTTTATGCCAGGTCAGCTCTTGGTTTTCAGAATAAGGTGATAAGACTGCTGACATCAAGGAGCCAATATTGAGACTCTTACTGCTGATGAAGCATTTGCTCTGTCACTTCTCAGAGTGAGGACTAGGGTTGTATAATCACAGCTACTTATGGAGTGGACTCAGGTCTAGCTGCCCATCTAGAAATTTTAGACAGCAAGCAGACTTTGGGCCTGAGGTACTTTGATAAGTTACTTAGATAATTATGAATTAACTTAGGTAATTATACCACCTGCTTTTTAACCACAGTGGAGATGAAGCTTAAAAATCCAGAATATTTGGAACTGACATATTTAATGGATCATGTGCTTTGGCTAACTACATTTTATCCATTTGAATATTTTCTTTCTATTTAGGACATGTTAGGATACTGGTTTTTATGAAGCAGTCTTGTCCTTTATCTTTTTCTTTAGATTATGATTTACCTTATTGATAAGGTACTTCCTGAAAGCTATTTTGTTAATAATCTCCGGGCATTGTCTGTGGATATGGCTGTCTTTAGAGACCTCTTGAGACTGAAGCTCCCTGAATTATCTCAGCACCTGGATACTCTTCAGAGAACTGCAAACAAGGAAAGTGGAGGTAGTGATGATTTAATGCTGTTATTCCTTTGAAAATATTTTACTTCTCTGATTCCACTGTACAAATGAGCCTAAACGTTGAATGGAAATACATGTTTTCAGGTATTTCTGTTGGTGAGAGTTTAATACAATGAAATAGATTTCTAGAGGACAAAAACAAAACTAAAAAATGGCCACATGTTGAACCTCTAACTTGTGGTCATGGTTAGAAAGTCAGTCAAGAACATAATACTTCACCAGTAGCAGATCAGTAACTAAAATGATATATTGTTCTAGATTAAGAATGGAATACATGTCTTGCCATATAGTTAAACTCTCCAAGCTGGCACCAAACCTATAGGCATTCTTTAAAACTGAGCTACAGGTATAATATATAGCATAAGCTGTGGTTTTTCCTGAACTATTGAGGCTATGGGAGAGGGGAATATTTGTTTCCATAAAGCTGTAGGAAACAAAAGCAATTTTTTGGATTGAAATGTTTAATGTCCCTTTTATTTATTCATGCTAAGGATATATATAGATTTACTTGAGATGAATCAGCCAGTTCTTGCTGGAGAAGGCTCTTCTAGACGTTCAGGTAGAATCTGAACCCTGAAGGAAGGCACTGAGTTGAGCAGGGTGGTGATGGAGATAGCTCTGCTAACAGCTCTAAGAGTTCCACTACCTAGCAGGCACCATCCAGTTTTCCCAACTACCTGAGCCACTGTTGGAATTATACCCAGTGCTTTGGCTTCCTTGGCTGTTCAAGATACTAGAAAGAAGACTCATAAGTTTGTTGTGTTTTCCAGTTACTGACCCACACATTTAAATCTGGAAAATATTAAAAGATTTTGAGGACCTCATCTATGACTAAAACACACTGGGAATTTTAGTGACACCCAGGTCATTCGAATCATCTCATTTAATTTGCCAGTGCAGGATAATATGCACTTGTGTGGATTTCATAAAGCTTCCAGATAGACCAACCTTTCTGTCCCACACAGTCAGACTGCCTTACTGGCTCCATGTTTTCCCCCAAATGCCCTGAATTTGCTTATAAGAGGCAACCTCAGATTCTAGCCTTTGTTCATAAGTAAGAAGGAAGAAAATAAGTGCAGGAGAGCGGATCTCTTTTTGCTTTTCCTTGGATAAATACACATTCTGACTGTAATTTAGAGGGAAGAGCAGTCCAAATAGCTAAATTTTATATTTTGTTAAAATACATGCTTATACTATCGCAGGAATAAGAGAGAACTATGTTTTTTAGTGAATTCAGAGACTTCAAATTGAGCTGGATTCCAGATTTTCAAAACTGTGTATAGGTTAGTTCAAAATATTTTAAAATTTCAGGTTTTAATCTCTAAATATTTTGGGGTTTTCCCGCTATCTTTCTCTAATTGATTTCTGGTTTAATTCCATTGTGATCTGAGAGCTATGTATATAAGAAGTAGAGAAGTAATTCCTAATGAGCAATTTTATTTTTGTCAGCAGCATTTGATAAAAGTGAACTTAATAAGATTTTGAAAGTTGGCTTTTGCTTTTGAGAGACTAAAATCCTTTCTTTTTATCCTGTTTTGGTGAGGGAAATATTCTTTTTAATTTTCAGCACCCCACAATAGGTAGAACTAAATTAAGTTTTAGGTTAAGATTTTTGAAATACATAAAGAATTTGTGAAGTTCATATTATTGAGATTTTTATTAAATACACCTATGTTCCTCTAGAAAAAGGAAGGGAAAAAAAGAAGAAAGCCAGAATTTAGGAATATAAACATATCAGTCAGGAAATGTCACATATTTGGGTAGACATGGAAGACTGAAAAGAGAGAATTTCTATGTCTTGCAAATGATCAATTCTGAAAAAGCATAGTGTTTGTTTTATTTCAGGTGGATATGAGCCCCCACTTACGAATGTCTTCACGATGCAGTGGTTTCTGACTCTCTTCGCTACATGCCTCCCTAACCATACTGTTTTAAAGATTTGGGATTCAGTCTTCTTTGAAGGTTCAGAAATCATCCTAAGAGTGTCACTGGCTATCTGGGCAAAATTAGGAGAGTAAGTGATTTTCCCATTCTGTTCTGTTCTATGGTGCTGGGGGCCTTGGGCAATTTTTGAACTCTAACATGTACAGCATCAATATATAAGTATGAGGAAAAGAGAAAATTGTGACCTGTGTGCAGCTGCTTTAGCTTTCTGAAATCTCAGCTGGCTCATTCTTGGTTGTTGGAGGCAGATGGGTTCTATTTTAGAGGAGGGACAGGCTTTTTCAGGCTTGTAATTCTCCTCCTCCTCCTCAGTGCTAATGTCCTGGCTGATTTATTCTTTGTCAGCATCTCTCTGGACACTAGCTGGGGAAAGGGAGAGGTAGAGGAACTTAGATAGATGAGGAACTAGAAGATCTGGAAATGAGTAGGTGGATTTTGTTAGCTAATATCACAGTTTGGATTATGTTTGTTCTGCCTTTCAGGGCTGAAAATAAAATGAGATAATATGTTTAGGGTGTCAAGCACGGTGCTTGGTACATAGTCAGTAGAACATATGGAACATATTTCCTTTCATCAAGAATTAATTCTGTGTGGAAATCTATTACTATCAAACACATTGCCAAATAGAATTTACTTAAATTCTTTATTAGTAGCAGGGCTGAATAAACTAGGGTATTTTCACCCATCACAAACATGTTATGACTGTTACATTAAAATTCTACCTCTTGGGTAATGGAAGAAATATTAGGATAAAATTGTTATAGTTAACTTAAGATATAGAGAAGTTTTCAGTGTTTCTTTTCTAGAGCTGTAAATGACTTGAGTGCATACCCGTAAAAGACATGTTAGAAAACTAATAAATCACTGCCAGTGTTTTGTTTTAAAAGCCTTTTAACTAATCTTTTTATTCGTGATAAATTGTTTCCTGGGAGACTTGTAGCATGTTTTACTTTTTGCAAGAAAGAACCACCAACTATCAATTCAGGGGATTAAAAAAAAATCACTATTGTGTGTAAGTATTTTTAAAGATCACATAGCTTCTGTGCCTTTGTTTTATTTACATTGCTTTCTAGATAGGTAAATAAATTCATCCGTAGGGGATTTTGTGTGCTATTTACATATCTTTTTTCATTTTCTCCCAATGTATACCTTTTTCTACAGTCATGTATTTCAAACCTACTCTACATCTTGTAAGCTCTTTGAGCTTTGGTAATTTTTCTGGGTGTGATAGTCCAGTTACTGAATAACCTGCTTATAGGATTATAATAGTAAAGCACTTTATTATATGCTGACTCAGTTATAGCCATCTTTGGGTTAGTTTTTAATTATGTAGTGGGAGGAAAAGAGGTGATTCTGGTTTTATTTCCATCTATCCATTATTCATAGGATTAGAATTTATTGGTATGGTCATCCCAGGGATGTCATACTGTTGAATAATAATAGCTATACTTAAAACCCAGTTTTCTTTTAGTGCTTGCAATGGACAGGCTCTAAGCCCTTTAGATATAAAATAACTCATTTACTACTCACCATCATCCCATGAGTTAGGTCCTATTATCATCTCCATTTTACAGGTGTGGGAACTGAGGTACAGAGATGTTAAGTAAATTGCCCAAAGTAACCCAATTAATAAGTGGAAGGGCCTGAAATTGAATCCAGCTATGCTGGCTCTAAAATCTGTGCTTTTAATAATGTGAATCTTCTCGTAAGAAATGGGTACTGTTTATGCAATTCAGGGGACATGTGAATCAGATTTGTAGAATTTTAAGTATTTCAGAGTCTTTGGTTGTTATAATTCTACGTGTTTTGAGTATGTGACTTCTTAAGCGAAAGAGAAGGCAACCGACATACACCATCAGGTGCCTACAATGCTGTCATTATGTTAGGTAGTCTAAGCACATTATCTCCTTTGATTCTCCTCATAACCCTGTAAAGTAGGTGGGGTTATTTTCCATGTCTTCTCAAGTGAGAAAACTACCTTAGAAAGGTTAGTTAACTGGTTCAAGTTCACACAGCTAATGAGTAGCAGAGCTAGGACTTAATCCTGGATCTTTTTGACTCCAGTGCTTATGATCGTTCCCACAAACTTTCCACTGGAAAAATCATAAACAGCATATAAGTAATCTTCAGTTTATGTATACCTGAGTAACATATGTGCCATCTATGTGGTAATACATGGGACCTCTTCTTTCACCTTACTTCTGCAACTTGAAATTTCTTTATCTTATTCACACCAAAGGTACTTTTGAACTGTGTAGGATATAGACCATTGGCTCCTCTTTCCTGGCATCTCTTTTGTGTGTCCTTTCTCCTCTGACCTTACTGTTTTAGCTTGCTCTCTCATTACCTCATGCCTGGCTTCTCTTGGTGTATCTTCCCTGGTGTTCCCATCATACCCATACTTGCCATGTTGCCTCTAGGCCGACCTTGCCAAGGGCAAATCTGTTCCCATATTCCCTATTAAGAGCCTTGCCTATTAAGATTCTTGCTCTGAAGGGGCTCAGCTGGCAGGCGAGGCCTTTGTGACCTCTCTTTGCAGCTTTTTACCCTGCACCCTCAGGGGCTCCTTCCGGCCATGCAGCCACCCCTATGCTGGTCAGATGGAGATGCTTACAGATCTCTGGGTAGATCATGCTCTCTCCTGCATTTGTGTCTTTGGAATGCTTTTTCTTCCTTGTCAACCTGGAGAATATTTTTCAAAACTCATCTTCAGTGTTATTTCTCTTCCTCATCCCCCAGGGTAAACTTAACCACCTTTTCATTTATGCCCACATGCTACGCTGTATTTTTCTAATAACACTTCAACAATTAATTTAATTAATTTATTTACATGATTGTGACAATGAGATTTGAACAGCACTCCAGAGCCTGAAGCTTTTCTATCATATTTTTTTTGGATGACTCTATGGAAATCCCCCAACATTAGCATATGTCAAGATGTGGTTGGTGGGCAAATACACAAAAGATGTCATAGTAGATAAAATAAATACACAGTGCTCTTTGCTTTGGACTACTGCCCCGCTTACTCTCCCCCCAAAAAGATTAAAGTCTACCCTGCCCCACAGGTTGCCAGGTAACAGATTCTTTATTTACATGTGGAACCAAATGCAAGGAGCAGGGTGTAATCTCCACTAGCAGCAGTGCCCTGAGAAGAACTGAAAAAATTCTGCCTGTAAAAACATTCTGTGGACTGATAAAATATGCAGATAAAGTTCTCGTATTTCTCATCTTTTCCTTCTACTGTGGTTTGGTTTCAGTCATCAACGATACCACAGTTTGTAGATAGGAGCAACAGATTTCCTACTGGGGATATTTGTTCTTCATAACCAATTTCATGGTTATGATTTCTGATCAGTGGGTGGTATGCTGATGTGTAAATGTGTCACATGGAAGCAATAAAGGTGCCACTGGTGGGGCTGTGAGGCTGGGGAGCAGTGTAGGAAAAGGGGAACTCGTTGTGTAATAAGTAGCTCTAAGTTGCCTTTGGTATTTTTTATCTTTTTTTCTACATACAGCAGGCTGTACTGTGAGTGTGTCCCCAGATTTTGATTTTTGTTGATTGCTAACTTGATTGATATAATGCAAGAGGCAACATATCCTATTGTACTGCAGCACATACCCAAAAGATAGCATGGGTGTCCAAAACAATTCCTTGTTCTGTCCTTTCTTCATCTAGGCAGATAGAATGTTGTGAAACAGCAGATGAATTCTATAGCACCATGGGGCGCCTTACCCAGGAGATGCTGGAGAATGATCTTCTGGAAAGCCATGAACTCATGCAGGTGAGTGGACAGCTCATCCTGCTTTGGCTTGGAATTCCAAGTACTGTGGGAACGAGCAGTGCCAGAGCAGTGGTCTTGGGAAATGTATTTAGCCAGCCCTCAGATTGAGTTTTTCAGTTGACTAAGAGCCTATATATAATTTGATAAGAATTTTAACTATGTCACAAAGGAAGGAAGAAATGAATTATGGATATGTGTTGTGGCTTTCATTCAAATTGCATTGCTTAAAAATCTGGAAGTGCAATACAAAAATAAATTTTAAAAAACTGACAAAAAAAAACCATGCTTATTCTGAATCTGATTCTTAGCCTTCTCAAGGGAAGACTTATGGAGTGAAATAATTATTTTATGAGAGGAATTATTGAGGATAAAAAGATTATTCAAGTCAGCATTTTGGTTTGTTTTTGCCACATTTTCAATTCATATTATATATGAATCATAAATTTCAATATGAAAGGCTTGAAGGATTTTGCTATTTTCTGGTATGTTACTCTATCTCGATCTTCACCAAGTCATTGAAATCAACAGAGTATAGAAAAGAGCAGATTTGTTAGCAATCTCTCTTCCATTAGGTCCTATAACATAATTATCCTCATTCTTCTCTAATGCTCCTGATCTCTTCTTCTCTTCCTGGTTCTTCCTTTTTTTGCCCACTGACTAACTGTGGCTCTTTCCAAGACTGTCCTTGGGCCTTAGTTCCTTCCTTCTCTGTCATTTTGGTATTTTCTTGGTTTCAAATTTACTTTTATGATGGGGTTCATGCTTGAGGTCATTTTTGGGTGCTGGGGCTCACACAGCAGGATAGGAAACAAACACCCAGGCCCTGATTTAGGCCTTAAGAAGTGTGGAATTTCCATTCCTTTGCTCATTTCCCTGCACCCACAGCTCCTTCTTGGAATCCCTTACATTTAGCAGTTACCCGATTTATTGAGAATATTGATCACTTGATATGATTTCCCTGACATTCATTTTTTTATTTCAACTTTTCTTTGCATTTCATCTCTTCTTTATTCCTTCTTATCTCAGAGAAGGAAGTATTCTATCTGACCCTGACATCTGTGCTTATTTCGATTCTTCTCACTTTGCCATTGCTTCATTACTCATTCTCTCTCTTGGAGAATTACTCATTCTCTCTCTCTTTTATTGAGTATTGCTCTGTGTGCCAGGTCTATGCTTGGCATTTTCCAAGTATGAAATCCTTTACATCCTACAGAACTATCCGATTCATATGCCCAAAGCAGGACTGAGATATCATCCCTTCTCCCTCACTCATGAAATTTCAGTGGCTACTCACTGCCTACAAAACAAAGCATGGATTTCTCAGCTTACCATCCAATGCGCTTAACTATCTGTGTTAACTTGTTAACTTATCTTTTCAGCCAGAAGTTTCCATTTCTCTGTTTTGTACCCTTGACTTATTCTATTCAAGCCAATCTATCGTCCTTGTTACCAGAAATGCCTGGAGATATGCTTCCTCTCTACCTTTGCTCTATCTGTTTGATCTTTCTCTTTTACCTTCAGATGTTTAAAGCCTTCTTCCTTGAGAAAGTTTGGTTCAGATGCCATCTACTTTATGAAACATTCTCTGATAGTCTCAATTAAAATAATCTTCTATTTCTTTGAATCACCACAACATTTTCTTTGTACCTCTCTTATAAACATTCATCTCTACTTTGAATTGAGACTATATCTCTCTTTTTCTTCTTTGAGACTATATTTTATTTCCTTAGTGGTATTTTAAGTTCCTTGAGGACAGGGACTATGATTTGCTTGTAACATGTAGCACTTTGCTTTTCACTAGAGGTGCTCAACACATTTATTCTGAGTAAACATCTTTTGAGAGTCTCTGATTAATTTTCTGTCTTCTCTTTTTCAATACATGTTTGCGGAATTAACCAACATTTGTAGGTGATGGCCTTCCTTTCAGATTCCTTCTGACTGTGTAGAAAAAACAATCAACATTTTGCTGCCAATAATAGTCAACGCTAAGTAATAGTCTACACTTATGACATGTTTAGCCATGTCATTATTCTTCAAAAAACCTTCAGTGCTTCCTTGTTGTTAACTATAGTAAGTAAAATGCTTCATTCTAGTTTCCTAGGCTCTATATTAACTTCTGCAAATATTTATTGAACTACTCCATGTGTTAAAAGCTTCCTTGAGGGAATTAATGTCTGATTTTACCTTTGAATACAAATAGCAGTTGGTCAGGCTCTGTGTGTGTATGCGTGCGTACATATACATAGGTGAATGTGCGTGCTGGGGCATGTGTGCATATGTGTTGGTGGCAGTGGTACAGAGCAGAGAGGCAGTTCCTGGTTGAGGGAGCAGCATGAGCAAAGGCATGGCAGTGGCAACCTTTATGATATATGAAGAAAACTATAAGGAGTTTGGTGTGCAGGGTTGGGTTGTAGAGAACCACAACCCATGGCAAGGATTTTGGACCTGATCTCTTAGGTCAGTGGTTGTGTGTAATATGCTTGCGGGAGTTGTAGGGCTTTTGTGGAGCCTTGGAAGGGGAAAAAGAGCTGTGGACCTGAAAGCTTTTAAGGAGACAAGGTAAATGGTCTGAGTTGTTTTTTTTTTATGTCAACTACAGGGGCAGTTCTGTGAAGGGTGAACTTGAAGGGGTCAAGTCTGATAGCAGCAGGCCTGTGAGGAGGGAGTGAAGGGTAGAAACAAGATTGGAACAGAGGCAATACTTACAAGGTGAACTTGATAGGACTCTGCAATGGAAAATGAGTGTGATGTGAGGGAGAAAGAAATGGAGGAAACAAGGGCAATTTTTATGTTTCTGGCTTAAGTAGAAGAGGGTAAGTTTATGGGGAAGGTTAAGTTCGTTTTCAGACAGGTTGTGTTGCAGGTGTGCTTCGGCTGCCCTGTTCCTTACCTATCCAGAGGTATTTCTCACTACTTCACAACCAGAACCTACTGCACTGTCATAGCTCCGTTCCCACTCGTTGGCCTTGCACATTCCTGTGAGAAGGCTTGTGGTTCCTTCTGACACTCACTCTGTCTGTGAAAACCTTACCCACCCACCTGGATCCTACTCAATCTCTTTTCTCCCCCACTCCCCACAGAGCCTCTGTTACCTCACCTCTCATTGATGAGACCTCCTCTGGTACTCCTCAGTACTTAGAGTTTTCAACAGTTGATTTAATGCTACTTATTTTATATTGTTTGTATTTCTCGAATATGTTAATCTTATTTTTCTACTGAAGTATCAAGTTCCTTAATAGGGGCCTCATATTACTCTGTATCCCCATAACACTGGTGCAGTGCTAAGAATACACCTGGTTGCTCAATGAATGCACAGAATTATATATAGTACATTAGCACTTGAGGCAATGGTGTTCAAACTCAACTTTGTGTAAGAAACATCTCAGGGGTGCATTAAAATGCAAGTGTTTGGTTCATGGGTGGTTCTGATGCAGATGGCTTTTAAACAACACTTAAGAGAAACTCTGGCTTAAAAGAAGCTTAAAGATCAACTAACCTAATGCTGTTACTTTACAGAGAGGAAACTAAGATTTTGAGTGAGCATCTTGCCAATTTCTTAGGTTGCCTAGTGGCAGACACAGGACTGGAACTCAAGTCCGTGACTCCTCGCCTAGAGGTTTTCCCCCACCACTCAACACACTGCTTCCACCTCATTCAAAACATGTCTGTCTAAAAGCTGAAATCCTCTGTAGAAGAATAAGGCAACATTTTATTTCACTTCAAGTTCAAACATTGCCAGAAAAAATGAGAGCTGTGTTGAGATACAACCCCTCTGTCTTTGTCTGCTAGGAAATTTCCAACCTTAGGGATTAGGAGAAAAGAGAACCACCTCATTACCTTACTTTAAGAGAATCCTGAGGGAGAAAACATAGGCTGTGGCTTGACTGATTAGATTCCATTTTAGTAGCGTGTCTCCTGCCAAAGAAAACATCTGGGTGAAGATAAACTGAGCCTAATTTTATACAACTTATGTTTTCATGTTTCTTGTAAAAGCATGTCAATAATGAAAAAAAGTATATAATTCCTTTTCAGCAGTACCTAAATATAAATGTCTATGTAAGTGTGTTGGTAGTTTGAATAGTAAATAGACTTGTTGGTTTTCCTTGGCATCATAGAGTATTAAGGAGAGAAATGCTGAATGTCATTTCAAGCCACTCTCCTTTCTGTATTCACTCAAAAAAATTATTGTAATGGCTGTGATCCAGTTATGGTGGACCTTAAATCTGTCAGCAAATCTGAAATGGCTTCAGATGAAAAATGTGGACTGCATGTAAAGTTTTTTATTTTTGAGCTGAAGAGATGAAAAGATTCTCTCCCTGTTTGGTCTTCCTCATTTCTTTCCAGTTCTAAGTGCCAGGCACAAAATAATCTATTTTTCATTTCTGTAAATCAGATCTTTTTTTTTTTTAATTATCAATGGCTATTTAAAAACATTGATAGTGTTAGAAAAAGAGATTTGGAGAATGCCAATAATATAGTGTACATGGATTTCAGCATGACTTTTGACAAAGTCTCTCGTGAATTCTTTGAGGGCAATATAAGAAAGGTTAGATACATTTATTAGAAGGGTTCATAGGTGCTTGGAAAAACCGAACCCAAAGTGCTAATCAATAATTTACTGTTTCCTAGGGGAGCTCTCAGGTGCCACAAGGCAGGATCTACGCTTAGACTGTTCATTATTTTCCATCAGTGATGGAGTTGAAATTATAAGGATTTGGATGCTTGTTCAATAGAAGGATAATGTTTGATTAATTAGTGTTGTCAAAAATTGAAACCGTCTGCCCTGCAAAATAGTGCGTGCTGGAAGTGTTTAGGCGGCGCCTTCATGGCCATCTGTTGGGGGTGCTTTAGGGGGAACTCCTGCGTGGGAGGGAGGTTGAACTAAATTATGTTTAAATTCTTTCCTTACCCTAAGATTCTGTTAGTGTACTACGTTTTGGCTCTAAGATGATGAGTAAAATTACTTTCCTGGAATTGATTGTGAGTCGCTGACTTACAAAGTTGGAAACTGGAGCTTCTTAGGTACCCTGAGCACTGTGGTGGTATGCCAGGGAGACAAAGTCATGAGCTAAACATGCATTCAGATACGTGAGACCTTCAGATTAGTGAGTGACTATATGCGAAAAAGTACTGTAGACGTTTGTTTCAGGCACACTTTGAAGGACTAACTAAAAGTAAATAATAGAGAAAGGAAGACCAGAAATAGAAAATGAAAGCTCAATGGAGACAATTTTCTTTTCAGTCAGATGCTTTTAGCTGAGTGGACCTTGAAGGAGCTTACTAGGAACCCAGGTCATGTGCCCTGAGGCAGGATGGGATGAAGTGGGGGCAGGATGTACTTTCTATTCCTTTCTTATAAACTTCTTTCATGAGGTTGGACAAGGGAATTTACTGATAACTTTCTATAAAACTGGCAAAAATAAAACAGCTTAGTTACTCATTAATTGTCTTCAGTGAGACATCGTACTTCATTTAGAAGGGATTTTCAAATTCCTAGCATTAATAATTTAATCTTTTGAGCTTAAATCCAAATGGCATGGGTTTCTTGAATATATGAATCAAGTTTCTAAATCGTTAAGGAAAAAAGGTGCTATGAGTGAGGGCAGGCTGACTCTTGGCTCAGCAGTGGGACCACATTTGGTTTGTGATGGTCAGAGGCCGATACTGCTCCATGGAAGCGCAAGCTGAGATGTCGTACTCTGGACCTAAAACTGGGGTGCTGAGGAGAGGATTTCACATCTCTCCACTTCCCTCAAAAGGGTATATGGAGATATAACAGCAAGGAAGGAAGAATTCTGTGCTGGCAATAAGGCAGCTTCTTGAGTGATGAGCTGTTGGCAACCTTTGCAAGATCAAAGAATGTGACAGTTCATTCTGGTTATGTTATTAATTAACTTATATGAAGTATTTCAGAATGTATTAAAATAATATAATGAAACTTACATATCCATCACAGCTTGAGAAATAAAACATTAACAACACAGTTGAATACCCTCATATTCCTCTCTCTGATCTCACCATGTCCTCTCCTCTTCTCAGGTAATCACCTTCCTGAGATTCATACCCTTTATTTTTCAGGTGAGGAGGAGCCCAGAGAGATTGGGAACTGGCTAGTCTCATACTCTAGACTAGTAGGAACCACAAACTGCCTTCTGCTTCTTTCCATGGGGGAACAGTTCATTGTTAGTACATTTGTACTGCTCCTCGGCCTTTTCAGTATAATCAATTATGTAGTGTATGAGACAGGAAAGTTTAGAGATGATTGTTATGATCCTTATGAGCTGTGTAGCTTTGCGTAATAATCAGTGGAGAATCGAAGGGAAGGGATGTTAACCAACACTTACTTGTTTGGAACCTTGAGATTGTACAGTGATACATAAGTAGGTACCACGAAGTTTGGGTATCCAGTCAGATGTACAGACTGATAAAAATTGCAGTTGGCTATCTCAGTGGTGGCTCTGAGCTGTAAAGGAAACAGTAGCACAGTTAAGCCCCTTTCAGAGCTCTCCTTTTCCTACCTATGCAGTTATTAGATATCTCCTCTAAGCCTTCAGAAATAGTCCTGCTGAAATGAAAAATAACACTTTAAAATATTTTCCTAGAAAATATCAGGGTATTTGAACAGCTTCCTGGGAGAAGGGAAAGTTAGTATGATTAACATGCATTTTTTTTTTTCGTGAATAAGAACCGTAAGGATTGAAGAAATAATGTAATTAAATTTTGGAGCAATTAAATTTTAATAGAATTGAGAGCAAATATGATTACCTTCCTCCTGATGATAGAATGATATATAATTTTGAAGTTCTGGAAGAAGCATAGGTGCTTTTCTCAATTTTATTTATAGATTGTTAACAACCTATGCTTTACATCATTACTTTCTTTTCTTTCTTTCTTTCTTTTCTTTCTTTCTTTCTTTTTTTTTTTTTTAACAATAACAGCTAACAATTTTCACCTAGAACTCATTTACAGATATTTGAAAAGGTGGTATCTTTGGGGAAGTGTGCAGTCGATCACATGACCATCCACTAGACTTAATTTTATCCAGCAGGCTGACATTAAATGTCTATAAAAATCATCAAACAAAGCTTTGAAAAACAAACACTACATACGAAGAACACTGATGGGTTCTTTATTAAGGAAATAAGGGAGCGGTGGATTTTTGAATGAACCTATCCCTGAAACAAACAGAAGGAAGTCACCAGTTGGAATATCAGTTGCAGCTGGGTTGATTTGAGAGCTCACTGTTGTGTTTATCAGCATTCTTTTGTCTTTCTCTGAAGCGGATATTGAAATAGAACCTTTCCACCCACTGTTTAAGAAGCAGTATTTACCTTTTCATGCTCAAATTTTAATGTCTTTCCAGGACTGATAAAGAGTTATTTAAGGCACCTATTTTAGGCTTGGCACTTTTACTTTTGTTTTTCAGACTGTTTATTCTATGGCTCCATTCCCTTTCCCACAATTGGCAGAGTTGAGGGAAAAATACACGTATAACATCACACCATTCCCAGCAACAGTTAAACCCACCTCAATTTCTGGGTAAGGCCTTTTGTTTTCAGTCTTGTTGTTTTCATGATAGAAGACTTAATACCTTAATTTGTTATTGTAATTTAATAGCTATTAAACCCTAGGGACATATTCAAAGTAATTTGGTACTTAAAATCTGAATGTTTCTTTCTCAAAGGTTTTGATTTAAATTCAAAAGAGATATTTTTAAAAGTGTACTTTCCAAGGAAGATTGGAACATAAACTGAAGGGCTATTTAGAAACCCCACAACTTAGTTAAAAATATCAAATATTAAAAATCTTAATAATTAAAATAGTGTAGAAATGGTGCATGAAGAGACAGATGAGCTAATTTAAACTACAGTAAAGATCAGAAATTGACAAATATATATATACAGGAGTTTAGTATATGAAAACTTAGCACATCAAATCAATTGTAAAAAATTATACTACTTAGTAAATGGTTCTGGGTCAATGAGACCTAATTTGGAAAGGAATAAAGTTAGAATCATGCTTCACACCATACATTAGGATAAATTCCATATAGACAAAAGACTTAAATGGAAAAAATGAAATACAATTAGCAGAATAAAATGTGGAAGAATGGCTTTAGTTGTTTGTAATTGGGAAGGCCTTAGTAACGGACTCAAAATGAAAAAAATAATAATAAGAGAAAAAAATAAGCACTTTAAAAATAATTTTCTATGAGACTAAAAACAAAGCAGAACAGAGTAGAACCTCCATAAGCAGATACAAAAATATTTGTGGAAAAATATTTGTAACTGATATCTCACAATATAAAGTTCCTAGAAATTAATAAAAATGAAAAGTTATAAAAGTATAGGAATAAGTAGCTTACATAAAAGTCAGCATCACTTGTAGTAAGAGAAATTTAGCTTATAACTAGATTGAGAGCCTTTTTTTTTTAAACTATCAGATAAACAAAAATTCAGAAGTTTGATGTGTACTCTTTTAATAAAGCTATATGGTAACAGATACACATTGCTGGTGAGAGGTTAATTGCTACAGGATTTGTGGCAAGCAATTTGTCAGTATTTACCAAAATTACCAATGTACATATCCTTTGACCCAGCAATTCTACATTTATGCATTATCCCACAAATATATTTGTACACATGCAAAACACAGTATGTACAAGGTTATTTATTGCAACATTGCTTGTAATATAGTGTAATATTGCAAACCACTCAAGTACATTATTAGTACCTGGCTCCATAACATGAGCTACATACATACAATACAGTATAAAAAGGATGAGGAAGTTCTTTGTATGAACATGGAGAGATTTCGTAGGTGAATGAAAGCAAGGTGCAGAAGAATATATATAGTATATTAGTACTATGCAAAAGAGGAGAAAAGTAAGACTGCATAGTCATATTTGCTTATCTTTGCATAAAGAAACTGAAGAACATGTAAGAAGCTAGTAACTAACTGGTCACCTCCGGGACCTAGGTGGGACAAGAACTGGGCAGAAGTTGGACCGGGATGAGAGAGAGACTTTCATTTAAACCATGTGACTATATTACTTATTTTTTAAAAAGTACCATTATTTTCTTTTAATATCTCTTTTTTTTCTTTTATGTTTTCCAAGGCGACATGGTAAGGTCAGAGATAGTGATGAGGAGAATGACCCAGACGATGAAGATGCTATTGTTAATGCAGTAGGGTGTCTTGGACCTTTCAGTGGGCTCCTGGCACCTGAACTGCAGAAGTACCAAAAGCAAATGAAAGGTAAAAATGTGGCTTTCTATTCATCACAGTGTGTTGGTTCACTATACAGAGGTATTATGATGTCTGATAAATGCCTATTGTTTCCTGAACTGATTATCACTATTAAAGATCCTTATTAAAAACCATCTGTTACTTTATCACTTAGTAGAATCTCTCTTTGTTATATACATAATATATGTTACATGCATGTTACATGCATAATACATGTCTTTTTTTTTAAGGTGATGTTTGCCTCTCTCCCCCACCCCCATCTGATTCAACTTTGTATGCTCATTTCCTTAGCATAGAGACTGGAATATAATAGTTGCTTACTACATTCTATATGCGTTTAATTGAATTCATCTAGATAGTTTCTTTTCTGCTATAGAAATACCCTCTGAGTCTAAAACATTACAGTAGCTTCTACTTGAATTTGAGTAAAAAGAAGCTCAATAAATCATGAGACATTCTTTTAGATTCTTTCACTTAGTCTGTGGTTTATAGTTGCAAAGAGATAACATCATCCACCAGTTCTATTAAGAGGTTTTGTTTATTTTTTATTTTTATTTATTTTTTAAAACAAAACAAAATGAGTTTACTTCCTCTTCTACTGGACTTTTCTTCAGATCTTTAAGGGCAGCCATCGTGTCCCCCAAAGCTTTCTCCAGGGTCCAAGTTCAGAATTTCTTTAAGCATTCCTCATAAGATATGACTTTCAGAAATTTTAATATTTTATAAATTCACTTCTAAATGCCCTGCAGTTTGGTAGTGTTCCTCCTAAAATGGGATGCTCTGAGTTCAATGTCATGCTATATTTTTTTCTTGTGCAGAATGACCTTCCTGTGGTCTAGACATCGATAAGGACCTCTTTTGAAGTAGTTCATGGTTCTCTCACTGTTCTTTCCCATTTTGAGTGGTAGCTCTTCCTTTAGGATATTTATTCTACTTCTAGTTTGAAGACCATTCTCCTTGCTAAAAGGGGACAGAAACAGAATAGGTGTCAGGTACTTTTGCATTCTCTTCGTCATCTGCTAACTTTATACCACCTTCTCAAAGTCATGGGGGTATCTTCTCATCATTTTTGTCCTTCTTGCTTAGAAACCTTTTTTTGTTTTTATTTTTGTCTTTTTTTGGTAGTGGTAATTTTGAGTATTTTCCCCAAGTCTTAGCATGTTTTGAGTTTAACCTGGTTAATGGTTTGAGTTCATGCTGTTTTATGTGTATGTCCTTGGTATATACTCTCCTCTCATCTTTTAAAAAGACTTTTAACAATATGAACCCAACAAGAGCCCTGCTTATTTTCTAATGCCTTCCATCCTCTCTCATGTTGCTTGGATTTCAGCTTTTGGTTTCTAGCCACAGGAGCAATATGTATTTTAACTCTAAAATTTTGAATTTACATTTCTGTAGTCTGCATCTATGGTTTATTTTTTCCCCATTTTTCTTTCTGTGCAATGATGTGCTCCAAGACGACATGATACTTTCTCCTAAGTTTCATCATTAGTCTTCTTGCTGGTTTTAATTAAGTTCAGATTAGCAGGTACCCTTTTCATTTTTTTCTCCTTACGGAAGTGTTTTCAGTAAAAAAGGAAGTAAATTTAGCAGGTGTTTAGGCTTTATTTGAATAACACTTTTAGTAGATAGTGTTCAGCAGATTGACACTTTTAATCATTAATCATTTTCTTTCAGCTGGTCCCTAGGTCAGTTTTACATATTGTCCAGAGCAGCCTCTTTCTGTCTTCCTTTGCCTGTGCAGTCTGTGAGCATCCTCTCACATAGTACTGGTTTCTTTCCCTTACATGTAATCTCAATTTTATTTAAGGGACGAATCTGCTACAGGAACAGAAACCACATCAGACGTAACACACATAATAGATGATCAAGAAATGGCTTCTAATGAATAAAAACATTCATTTCTAGTGGTACAGTGATCTGAAGTTTTGATAATTTTATAGAATGTGTTGCTATTTTTAACTTAAAAACTTACTTTTAATGATTGATTATACTGTACAAACTATCATTTTCTTATAATTTCTCATGCAGTTATATGGAAATCTATACAATGACTTTAGACATCTGGAGTTACATTTTTCTAAGGGAATTTTAGAAAATAACAGTGATTTTTATCTGAAAACAGTTGCTCTTACGTTTATACAATGAACAGAGTGGTAATAAAATCAAACAATGAGCCCACACAGCTCATTTCAGAGCTATGTAGTTAGGCTAATAAGAAAATGTAGAAATATTTTAAATATAAAATTAAATAAAAAATTAAATTTAAATAAAAAATTAAAACAAGCACTAGACAAATTCTAGAGTTCATTTTTTTGTGTGTGGTTTAGAATTTTTTGGAGATTAAGATACTATGCCACATTCTAGTATCATCTGTTCCTCTTTAATCCCATCTCCTCCGCTGATACCATCTCCTTGTCTCTTCTCTTGAATAAAGAACTAAATGAAGAGCAGAGTCTGAGATCTAATAACATTGCAGAGCTGAGTCCTGGAGCGATCAATTCCTGTCGAAGTGAATATCACGCAGCTTTTAACAGTATGATGATGGAACGCATGACCACAGATATCAACGCGCTGCAACAGCAGTATTCTCGGATTAAAAAGAAGCAGCAGCAGCAGGTTCATCAGGTGTATATCAGAGCAGGTAATGTGATTCTTTGAATCAATTGTGAAAGGAAGACCAAATATTTCTAGAATGACCTCAGAATTACTACTCAGTCAGCATCCACAAACAGAGCTGGCATGAGTTAATAGCATATTTAGCATCTTATTTTTAATTTATTTTATTTTACTTTATTATCAGGTTCTAAAGAAGAAAAAGACCACGAGCTCTTTTTAGGTCCCAAAGACCAGGCAATCGATGATATTAAACGCATCTTTACAACATGTGCTTGTGGAAAGGGGTTTACAGATGACTAGAATGATGCAAAGCCAACCAGTCCTTGGACTTGAGACATTTTGGAGCTATTGCCTCCTAAATTTCAGGCATTCAAAAATAGAATTTAGTGATCTGTGCACTAGCAAATTAAGCTATCCACTAGTCATTTAGGTAGTAATATAACAGATGTGATCTGAGAAAAAGGAAAAGGCCATTAGTACGCCTCACTGACAGGTTAGCAGTGTCTCGGGAGTCTGCTGGAAAAAACACAATTGTAATGCAGTTGAAAATGCTCTTTTCCAAGGATTGTCAAGCTTATTTATTCTTTTTCTTTGTAATTGCAAGAATCCCAGTGAATAGTGTCCTTTATTATTCAATGTACATTGATTTGGGAATTGGTTTGTCTTGTTAGAAGTGGAATCCTAAAGAAAATGATGACTGTCCAGAATTAACTGAAATATAAATCTGACATGTTTTTAAAAGGCTTGTGAACATGTGACTGATCTTGCACAAAACCTGAATTTACCTTCCACTTATCAGGGCGGAGTAGGCAACTTCTTAAAGATTCTTGCTTTATCCTGATTCATTAAGAAAGCAATCACAAAAGAAACTAACAAACTACTGCACTTTAATTTTCAAAGCATTGGCACATACATGTCCTAATTTTGTTCTTAAAACAAATCTGTGAGGAAGGCAAGGGTGGATATTCTTATATCCTTTTAAATGATAAGGCAGTGGTGATTCAGGAAAGCTCAACAATTGTCCAGGATTATATAGCTATAGTGAGTAGTCAGGCCTGGGCTAAAATCCCTGTGTTCTAATTCTTTGTATATTTCTTTTTCCACTGCACCATACAAACCTTTGGGTTAGGATGGTGAACAATTGCCATTGGGTACTAAATCAGCCCAGTACCTTATACTCTAATTGGAGTCAGCAAACTGTGATCTTTATGCCAAATCCTGCTTGCTGCTTGTTTTTGTAAATAAAATTTTATTGGAATATAAGTGTGACCATTGTTTACAGTTGTCTATGACTAATTTGACACTACAATGGCTAAAATATTTATAATCTGGTTTTTTACAGGAAAAGTTTGCCAACTCCTACTCTAGATCGTGGTTTATTGGTTCTTTTTAGGGAGAGATTGTTGTTCAAAGGTAAAGTTCTAGAGCATTGCCTCTCAAACTTTTGTGTGCGTAGGAATCACTTGAGGATCGTTAAAACTTTCTGTTTCAGGAAGTTTGGGATGAGGCTGAGATTCTGCATTCCTAACAAGCTTTTAGGTGATGCCTATGATGTGGATGGGGATCATACATTGAGTAGAAAGTTTTTGGAGAAGATGGTGTAGGACAAGATTAGCAGCACAGGTGGAGAAATGGAACTTGAGCTAGACGCAAAAGACCTCAGCTTCTGAGACTTGAAGGTGGTAAGGATGGTGGTTGAGGTACCAGCTTCCTAGGTTAGGGAAGGCAGAATGGCTTCTGTTTTCATGGAGAAATTAGAGGAAAGGTTCTTTGCTTGGGAGTAAGTTCAGGGTTGAGCAAGAGCTTAAATAGAGTAATGAAGCTTTGAAGAGGCTGTTGAAAGGAATAGGAAAGTGAAAGAAAAAGACTGTTCAGCAGCATTGAGGACCCAATACAAGAGGAAATTATGAACTTGAAGACCTATAAATCCACATGGCTGTGTGATTCCCACCCGCCTCCACCAGCCTTTAGTGGCTCCCTTTCGGAAAAGAGAATGTGGATTGTGGATCAGGGGTTAAGGTTTTGCCAGGCATGTGTGACAAAGGGAGAGGGATGCCTGGAATGTGTGGTTATTGGTGAGGCAGTGGTCCAAGTGATTAGCTATTTATCTAACAGAGTAGGGGTATAAGAGGGCCAAAGATAGACAAGAAGTTGTGAGAGGGTTGAGTTATCAAGGAACTGAAGCTTGTATGTCTCAGCACTAGGTAGAGTTAGATTGAGAACTAGAAGAGTCAAAGAGAAGAGTATTAGGATTATCTATTTCCCTTGTCTGGTAGATCTGGGTGATAAGTTTAGGATGGAACGGGGGAAGATGAGGAACTATTAAGATGAATCAGTCAGACAGTACATTCACTGAAGGAGGTCATAAAACCTCTGAAAGAGGGGTGAAGAGACAGTTGTCAAAGTTCCCATTGAGGATTGGGGTGTGACCAGAGGTAGATGACAGTAGTAGAGAAGCATGGAGGAATGGTCAGCCAGATAATGTGGATGTTGAGGATGAATGGCAAGACCTTCTCCCTACTCCTACCTGCTGCTGTTATCCTTGGGTCCCTGTGTGTTAAAACGTCATCAGAAATGGGGGCCCAATCACAGCCACAGGAGGAGGACAATAATACTGTCAACAGCGCCTTCCAGGAGAACAAAAATTTGATGATTTTCATTTTTCAATTTGCTTTCAAAGTCCATTGAGGACACAATGGTTTTTCATACCTGAGACCAGGCATTGGAAAGCTGTGATTTTGCTGCATTTTTTACCACCTTTTTATCACTTCTCTCATTCTGCTGTCTCTCACTACATAATATGCAGTGTGTTATTTTTCTACCTCTCCGAAGCTGGCAGCTGAAAATCCATATGGTCATAATGTTTGACTTATTATTTTAAAAAATCTTCAAAGATTTTCTGCATAGAAGACCTCTGAGGTTGCTTCTCAGAGACAAAAGCTCCCTGTAAAGAACATTAGGGCTCTAATTAGTCATGAAAGGTCAGGATTTCTGTTCCTTTTTTCCATTCTCAGCCCCTTGTCTCCTTCTCTTTGAAGAGGAGGGAATAGGTAGCCCAGGCTCTCTGGTTAAATTCAGATTCTGCTGCCTTCAGTCACATGACTGCCAGTTCCTGGGAAATATGTGGGATGGGATATGGAGACAATCTCTAGGTGATTCCTCTTCCACGATCATGCGTTTTTCTGTGGTACGTTTCACACAACCTTTCAATGTTTCTTTCAGACAAAGGGCCAGTGACCAGCGTTCTCCCATCTCAGGTAAACAACTCTCCAGTTATAAACCACCTTCTTTTAGGAAAGAAGATGAAAATGTCAAACAGAGCTGCCAAGAATGCTGTCATCCACATCAGTGGTCACACAGGAGGCAAAATATCTCCTGTCCCTTATGAAGACCTTAAGGCGAAGCTCAATTCTCCATGGCGAACTCACATCCGAGTCCACAAAAAGAACATGACCAGGACCAAGAGTCAGCTGGGCTGTGGGGACACCATTGGGCTGATAGAAGAGCAGAATGAGGGCTGCAAGACTAACAACCTGGGGGCAGCAGAGGCGTTTTCTTCCAGCTGTGCAGCGACAGCTCGAAGAGAAGGCGGCAGCTCTGAAGGCAGTTTGGGGAGGACAATCGAAGGGCAGTCTCCGGAGCCAGAGTTTGGGGATGCCGATGTGTCTACAGTCCAGGTGAAGTTAGAAACCTTGGAACTGAACCAAAGGGATGCTGCTGCTGAAACTGAGCCCAAGGTGCATCTGCCCTGTCAGCGATACTTCCCGGAGCTTCCTGATGTACCTGGAGAAAACAAAGCCACCAGCAAACCTCCTCAGAGCAGCCACTTGAAAACTCCCATCTTTAGCCCCTTTCCCAGTGTCAAGCCACTGCGGAAGTCAACCACTGCCAGGAATTTGGGGTTATATGGTCCTACAGAAAGAACCCCAACCGTGCACTTTCCTCACATGAGCAGGAGCTTCAGCAAATCTGGCGGTGGAAACAGCAGCACTAAGAAACGGTGATATCTCCCAGCACCTGTGTATCTAGATTCCCTTTTTCCTGGTGGTGTAAGAGTTCCAGCTGAATGGCTCCAAAAGAGCTTCCGTTGTCCAGTTAGCAGGGGTAGATAGGTTCAGAGATGAACCACACTCCATAAAGACTAGAACTGGAAGTTTTCTAATGGGAGCTGTATTAGAAATGTTTTCCCAGCCATTGATAACAGATACAGTGGATTCTTGGGGCAAAATAAATATTGAGGTTTTAAAGTGTAAAATTTTTCCAGTTTTTCATTGTGCTGTTTAGAAAAGACTCTGTATCTAGACTGTTAACCCTGCTTCCTTCCTCCTGTTTTGAGAGCCTTCAAGGGTCCCGGTGACAACTCCAATCCACCCCGCAAACCTTCCAGTCCTCTGGGTGTTATTAATACTCAAGCATGCACAACACTAGCTTGCTCGAACAGAAACTGTACAAAGAAAGTTTGTTGCAAAAAACTTCCCAATTTCCCTTTTCATGCCCTTTTGGGGGACTGTTTCTGTGTGTGAATGTTCCTTCAGCGGTTTCTATAAGCCAGTCTCAAAATTGTTTTTTATTCTTATGCTAAAGTGCAAGAGAAAAATCTAGATAGCCTTTTCTTCACTTTCTATTTCTACCTGCAAAATGAAGAAAACCTTCATCTGTTGAAATTTAGCCTCATCACCAACTTGAAGATCTTATGCAGAGAACACAAATAGGGCAGAGAACATAAATGAGACATGCATTCAGCAACTGCTCTGAACAGCTTGCTAATTCCACTAAGCTTTCCTCAAGGTTCATTTTCTCCTCTTAAGGAGTATTTTGGTCCTCAGTGGTGGGACGGCTTGATGGGCTCTACGTGAAGCTTGTCCTGTGTCTTCCACTATGCAGCCCATCTACCTACCAGCTCTCCAGGGCAGATGCAGCAAGGCCTCTGCTCAAAGCCAGAACATAGCACCTGCAACTCTGTTACTTGAATTTTGTGCTTTTTTTGATCGGAGTACTTTGTTACTTGCACACTGCCTTCCTCTGGAGAAGGCCCCAGGGCTTTTTAGCTCTCTCACCCACTTCTCACCCCGTCCCAGCAGGTCAGAAACAGACCTGTTATCTCCACTATGCAGATGGGAACCCAGCCACAGAGAGGTGAAATTGCACTTCAGATATTCAAAGTAAATGCTGCCAGTACTTAGCCACGGTTCCTCCAGTGCAATAGGCAGGTTTAATGCTCTTTGTATACAGATGCTTTGGGTACATAGGTTCTAGAAAACAAGACTGAGAAGCCATTCACTGCACTCCCTCCTGGCTCAAAGGACCTTTGTCCAGATCTTAGAGTCCTGTGCTGGTGTTTCATAAAACCAGCTCTAGCCTTTTTACCCGAAAGGTGGTTCTTTTTAAAAATGCTGTATGCAGCTGTCATTCGGCTAAACAAAATGATTACTCTTCTATTTCCTTCTCTCACCATCATGAGAAGAATAGGCTTAGCATCTTTATCTTCATCTCTGGAAGACCTTGGGTGCGCTTGCAGGCATATTGTTGATGCAGTCAATATTTGAGCTAATTGGATTGCTAATTCTGAAACCAAAGCTATAGTTTTAGACAAGGCTTTTACTATGAGAGGTATTAATTTTTATAATAAGATAATGTGGTTGTGTGGGCTTTCTGGTATAGGAAACAGAAGAATGACATATACAATGAGAAAAGCCATTTTATCCTTTCGTGGTATTTTTACTCCCAAGGAACTGAAGATGGAAAACATGACTAATAAGATATTGCAGTTTTGGTCTTCAATTGAAGTGAGCATGTAGCTTCTTACAAAGCAGCCACACTCACAGTCCTTGCCTTGGGAAGGGAGTAGGTGGAAAGTTGGGCTTACTTTGCATATCACCCTGGGGACAGACCCACTGTGTTTCCTAAAGTTAAGCAAATGACACGATTTTCTTCCATCTGCTAAACTTTACAGATGAGAATGAATTCCACCTCATATTCCTTTCTCCTCCCCCGACTCTAATGAGTCAGAATTGTCTCATTCCCCTTGAGGGATGTTTGATTTGAATAGAGAATTGTTCTTTCCTTTCTTGAGTCAGCTCCCAGCTCCCAGAAGGTCTGAGTCCAGGGAAGTGGGTAAAGGGTGGAAGCCACTGACAGCAGACCTTAGGATTGTGCCATTGCTGTCAGTCAACTGTCTCAGTGTTGGCAGCACTCACCATACTCATTTCCCGCTGCTGGTCTTCCTAAGAAAGGGATGGATGAGATGGCACAGGGTTCAGGACGAGTATTTGTTGAATGAATGATTGAATAACTGAAAGGATAATAATCTCTTGAGGTAAAAAAAAAAAAATGACCTTGTCAGGGTTTAAAAAACCAACAGATTCCTGTTAAAGCACTCTCTGTACCAATAACGTGCATGCATTGTACCATGTAATTACTTTCAATTATGAATCGGTCCATTTATAAGCCTTGCCTACTTTAGGAAATAAATCTGCAGTAGCCTCTACAGCACAGCATGTACAAAGACCAGTGTGAACTCGTTACCTTCCCTACGTATTGGACACTGCCTGCAGGCACCAGAAGTACTCGCGAAGTAGCAGTTTGTCTTTAGCTGTCTGTACCCTGTCAGTGTTTATATCAGGAGTGGACCCCTTCCAATGCCTCTGCTCCTCAGCCCTCTTGCAGAAGCCTCCAGATCTAAATCTAGTTTGTAATGCTGACCTACGGGCTGTACCTGTTTGGAATATTGTATTCTTTTTCTTGTCTCGTTCTGAAGAACTGTACTGATTACAAAGATACGCATAAAGATTCTCATTGTTGTAGCTGTTGTGCCTTTTTCTGTCCAAGCGCGAACATAGAATACTGTCATGAGATTTCCCTTTTCCTTCTCTTTTCTCTTCAGCTTTCTTCCACTTTAGTCATGTGAACCAGGGGAACAGCCCAGCGAGCCCCATCTCCCCTTATCTAATCACTGGGTTGGCTGGTGGCCTACCACTAGCCGATAATTTGCCAGATTAGTGGGTTCCTGGATATGAGTAAGCGAAGAGATTACTTACGAATGTCTGTAGATGTGTTTTAAAAATTGACCTTTAGACTTTCCTTTGTTTTCATAAACTAGAACAATAAGAATGCAACTTAGAAATCTGGTCTATAGATACTAGATGAATAGAGCTGTGATCAAGTGGACAGCTGCTGCCATCTGCCTTCCTAAAGTCTCCTTTTACTCATTCTGAGCCACTTTTTTTTTTTTTGAGGCCTACAGCCATCACCTGAGGAAGCATTTAAATATATGTTTCCTAATTAGAAAGCTGACACATGTTTTAAGAGAATTTGGAAAACAGGAAGAGCACATAGTCTGGTATAGGTCTTTCCAATATGTTATTATGGGTGTGCAGGTGTGTATATACACTATTATCTAAGAAAGGGTATATTGAGCATACTAGTTTAAGCTGTCCTTCCAGAGAATGCTTTTATACAGCATCATTTTCAGTGACTAGTATTCTATCATGTGTTCATGCCAGAATTCCCATAACCAGTACTTGTCACATTGGTTGTTTAGACTGGAGATTGTACTGGCGCAAGCAGGCATCCTAACACTTAACATCTTTGTGCACAGCCTAAAGTATTGTCTTTGAGTATGTTCACAGAGGTGGAGTTGCAGGGTCAGAAAGTATGTGAATATTTAAAACTTACATCTATTGCCAAATTGTCATCCTTAAAGGTCGAACTTATTATACAAGCATTGAATGAGAATGCTCGTTTCTCTACACCTCTGGAAGAGGCAGCAAGTTTCTTCTTTATTTTTCCCCTAAGACTGCCAGTGTTGATAGAAGCAGAGATAATGGGTATTTATATTTCACTCTGACTTTTAAGGGAACCATGAAGTAAGATGTTTGCTGAGATTTCTGGTAGGTGTCTTTTATCAGGTTAAGGAAATTACCTTTCATTTTTGGCTCGCTAAGAGTTTTTTTTTTTTATCATCAACAAGTATTGAACTTTATCAAATGATCTCTAGTTGCATCTTTTGAGAAGGAAGTACTGCTGCTTGAGACTTGGTACCCTGAACTTGAGAAAACTAACCATTACCAGGTTTCCTCAAAGAATATTGTATATTTTAGCACTGGAAGCGATAGCAGTAAGTTTTATGTGCAAATTTTCATTGCAGTTTTAAATTTACTAGTCATAACTTTGAAACAATGTAAATATCTGAGAACAGGAGAAATGGTTAGGTAAATTATGCTTCATTCGTGGGATGGAACTGCAATGGTCCACGAGTGTTTGGTCCATTGAAATGGCAGTTATCTATTGTCCGCCTGAGGCAGTTCAGATGAAAGTCGGCAAAGTCTGGAGTCACAGTCACTGCATGTGGCTGTGGATGGGAGGCCCCCACTGGATGGTGGCTAAAAGCAGAATGATGCAATAGAGTTGTCCCATAGTTGCAGCCTGTGTTCTATCAAGTGGGGACTAAAAGGAGACCTGTAGGCTGAGTCAGCTCCCATAAGGGTCCCTGCCAGCCACCTAAAGTTATGTCTACTTTCCTGGTGCTCAGCTCTGGTCAAACCCACTGGCCTCCTTCAAAGTCCTGCTCATCTCATTCTCTTCATTCCTTCCAGCACAGGAAAACCTCATCTGGTTGCTCTGCCCTGCACCCCAGGGGCTTCAAGAGTCTTTTTAAAGTTTAAAAAACAGAAATTTGACTGATTCTTAATATTTACATTTTTGCTATAATGATTCTAGTTTTCCTTGGCCAATGCTGATCCTTGGGAAGGCAGTGGATCAGTTTCCTTAAAGGGCAACTGCTCTGTGGGTGGGAACTAGCTGGTACCTGAAGCCAGGTGTCTCCTCACCCCTGGAGAGTCAAGGAATCTGTATTAAAACAAAACAGCATAAAGCAACAACAAAACAACCTCCCTTAGAAATTTTGACGTTGAACTAGATTTGGTAACTCCTGGTCAACCTAACTATTTTAATGGACTCTTAATTAGTCCCCCTACTCCACCCCACCTGTCTCTGTTGCTGTGGCTACACGCTGCTGCCAGAGTGATTTTTCTAAAATGAAAATGGATCAAACCATTCCTCTGGTCAAAATCCTTCAACTATTCCCTATTTTCTGGCAGAGAAAAACTAAAATCTTTATCTTAGCTTGATCTGGCTCAGGGTTATTTTTCTAGCTTACTTTCTCACCATTTTTTCCATTCCTTGCCTTCTGTGATTTATCATCGTTGGTACAGTAACACCCATCATTTGTTGAGATCCTGTACTAGCTGTTTTATATGTTATTTTGCTTATTTTTTCCAAGAACCTGTGAAGCATGTTATCCCTGTATTAGAGATGATACAAATGAAGTGAGCTGTTATGTCCTTGACCATGGTCACCCAGCTGCTAAATAGCAAAGTTTGGACCTTTTGACACCAGAGTCTGAGCTCTTTCCTTTGCTACAGTGTCTGACAACTTTGCATACAACTTGAAATTTCCAGAAAGCTCCTTGCTCTTTCATTGTCTTTGTAACTGTTCAAAAACCAATGCTGAGAGCACCTTCCTTGCTTCATTCTTTCTGAGAAACACCTACCCACGCTTTTTGTTTCACCACACACATTACTAGGTCAAATTCATTCTGTGACATCTCCAGTAGTATGATTTTGTGCAAGTTACTTAACATTGAGACTTTCAATTTCCACATCTGTACTATGAAAATTATAATTTCTACCTCCTAAGGTTTGTTGCAGACATCTGCTATTTTTGCTGCCTAGAATTAACTACCTTCCTTTGGCAGTAAAGCCATGATTTTGCTTGGGGATCCAGCACTCCTCCACCTCTGTCCACAAACATCTGGTGAGGTTGATGCCCCTGGAGCACAGGGCCCAAGCTAAGTTTCTCAGTGCTCTCCCTCTTCCTGGCCATGGTGTCTGACCCATGGTCAGACTTACAGGGAAAGAAACTCAGTTCCTTGGTTCTTGTTTTAAACTCTTGGGGAAGCTGGCTTGCTCATTTCTACTGAATTTGAACCTGGAAGGAAAAAACCCAGGAGTTGCTGCTGGCACCTGTCTTGTAACCATGAGGGGAAAGAAGTGAGTCAAGTGAGTTGAAGTGAGTGGAAGAAGTGAGTCAACACCGAACAAGACACAGAAACCAGGCCCTTTTTGTATGAGGTGACCTTCGGGTCAGGCCATACATAAAATGAAATTCACCTTTCCTCACAGTTTATTACACCAGCCAACATTCCAATTTTTGGGTTTAGTCAGTTTGGTCAGGAATTCTATCATTTGTATTAAAAATCTATTAAATGAAACGAGGATGTTATGAAGATTCCAGGCTGTAAAGGCAAAATAGTGGATGTATAGTCAATGAAAAGAAGCTAATATTTTTACCTTACAATGATATAGATCTCTCCCGAGCCTTCTCTACTATTTTGGATTCTATTCAGCCATTGAAATAATAGATAGTGTAGAGAGGTGACAGGAAGCATAGTTCTCATTTTATGAAGAGGGTTCTTTCCTTAAGCCTTTGAATCTTCTATGGCCTTGTATCTCCTCATCGCAAAAAGAGAGGCGATTCTGGGTATGAAATGGGTTTTTGCCAGTTTTGCCTACCATTCCAGCCCCATCTGTATTCATGGCTGAGTCCCCTGGAGAGCAGAGTGACTGTAAGCAAAACATGAAAGAGTTGTTTTAATCAAATTCCACAAATTTTGGGAGGCCAAGCAGCACATTTGTGGAACTCCCCTCACAGAGTGTAATGGAAACAGAGGGCGACCTTCTGTCTTCCTCAGGTGGCCATGAAGCTTTCTCACACAGAAGGAGGGCTCTAGCAAGTTTCTGGCGGTGTCTGCTGGGAAACAGCAGGGCCGAGTGTGGAGTGGGAGTCATAGGGACCCGCAGTGTTCAGCAGAGCCATGTGGGCTCCTGCTGGGAGCATGTCTATTTGGGAACACAGGTGAGGTACCCCCTGAGGATTTCAAGAAAACCTTACCCAGCGTTAAGGGAATGGGAGACTTTATAAGCACTGTTTCAAACATATCTGTGAGAACAGTGATTTGAGACCTTGCTGTTACAGAGACCCTATCTGGACCAAAAGGTTACTGAGGTCTGGGAAAAGTCAGGTTACAGATAACCATTATGTGATAAACCTCACAAATGTATATGCAACAGAACCAGCAGATAGTTAAAAGCTTAAAGGTTTCTGTTGCAAGTGGAGTTATGATCAGAATTTCTAGTGCATTTTTCAAGTGAGTAAAAAGTCAGTTACAGGATTATTTAATAAAAGTGTTTGTATTTGAATAATGGAATCAGTAAATGTTAGACCTGGAGATCATGTAGCTCAGTGGTTCTCAATATTTTTTAAGCAACAGAACGTTTGCAAAATTATTGTTTAAACTTGTACTTTAAAAAGGTAATTTTTGCACAGGTAAAAAATGTGAATGTACAAAAGAGCACATAGGGAAAATTAGGTCTCCTTCTTAGCCATACAGTTTTCCTACCTGTAGGAAACCACTGCTACCATTTTTTGAATGTCCTTTCAAAGATATTTTATGCTTATTCAAGCACATTCAGACACATATATTTTCATAAATAGTAGCATAGCTGTCCTCAGAATCTCTTGTCACTTACTATATCATGGAGGTCATTCCATAACAGTGCAGGTAGAGCACCCTCATTCTTCCTTACGGCTCCATCAATTTCCATTTTTATTCTCTTGTCCATTGTTAGATAATTTGCTTGCTTCCAATTCCATACCTACTGAATATGCAAATCTTTGTACATATGTCATTCTATTGCAAATGAGTATATTTAGCTTTAGGATAAATTCCTAGTATAGAATTTTGTCAACACTGTGCATTTTAGATTTTGATAAATGTTGCCAAATTACTTTCCACAGATGTTCTACAAATTTTTACTTCCATTGGCAATGTATAAAAGTGCCCAATTCCTTTTACCTTCATATTACTCAGTATCTTATCAAAGTTTTGATCAAATATTTAACATACATTTAAAAATTAAGCACGAGGTTAACATTTATTTGAAAGTCATTTGCATGTCCTTTGTTTATAGCCTTTACTCATTTTTGGCCCTTTCCCCCAATATTGATACAGGTTCTTTATGCATTAAGAAAAATGTTCTTGTATGTAATATGAGTTGCAGTATTTTTCTCATTTTGCTAATTGTCTTTTCGCTTTTTAATTCTAATTTGTTGACATATATATAGATTTATAAACATTCTTATTTAGTCAGATTCATTAGCTTTTTGTAGCTTCAGGATTTTGTGTGATATTTAGAAAGGCGTTTTCTGCATCTTTAGAATTCTTTGAAAATTCTCTCATTTTTTTCATCTATTACTTTTATGGATTTCATTTTTCATGTTTAAAGCTTTGATCCATCTGGAATTTACTTTTGTGTAAGATGTACACTAAAGTTCCATTTGAACATTTTTTCCCCAATGTAACATTAGCCAGTGGTCCAAACACCATTTAATAAATAATGCATCTTTACTTTATTGATTTGAGATGCTACCTTTATCCCATGTTCATTTCCTGTATGTTTTAGGGAGTATTTCTGGACTTGCAGATCCACAGCAGCACTCTGTATTCAAACCAAGCCTCCTGAGCAATATCAGAGATACTCTGGCTGAGGGTAGAGAGAAAGGCCAAAGCCCTTCCCGCTAGGTTTCCTTTCATTGCCTGAGGTCATCCCAAGCTGCTCTGTGGAGGCCTTGGGATTCCAGGGAGCAGAGTTTGAAAACCACTGCTCTGGTCCACTCTCTCTTTTTCACTAACAATAGTAGCTTACAGTAATTAAGTGACATTTAATGACATTCTGGTAAGAACACTGTGTAAGTCCCTTCCCTCCCTGTGTGCATGGTGTGTACATTGACATAGGTGCTGTGAGGGAGTCAAGGAAACCGGCTAGAAAAGACAGCCTTTGGCAGGGACCATTACAGTGTCATTGGTCCTCACACAGGTATTTGGGGGAAAGATATTCTGGGCAAAGGGAACAGCAAGTACAAAGTTACTGGGACACATGTGTACTGATAGAGATATAGGTATAGATATAGAAATAGGACCAAACACGATACAGATAATAAAGAGAGACAGAGGTGGAGATAGATCTAGAGATTAGAATGTGCTTCACCTAAGAGAAAGAACATTTTCACTTAGCATCCTGTTTTACAGTAGTAAAAATAAGTTCCTATGCTATGATTTCACAGCCAACAATCTATACATTATATTGTTTTTATTTTCAAAGCCCCGCGTACTGAGTGGAATCATTGCAAGATATTTTTAATAAATGAGCGTTTCCTCCCCAAATTCTTCTCTACTACAGCTTCATCTATTTGGGTCACAGTGCCAGCAACTCAGGGTTTTGACAGATAGAGTGACTTTTTTGGTTTCTAGAACTGGTGGAGTCGGGGGAGATAACTTGTGTTGTAGAGCCTTTTGGAGAGGAAAACATAAGCTCTGCATGCAACACAGTCAGCTGCAGAGAGCCCGGGTTCCAGCCTTGTTTTAGAAATTCTCTTGGCTATCATCTCTGGAACTTCCTCAAAGGGGAAGTGACTCCACTGGGTGCAGAGAATGAACCATCACTTGAATTTGCCTCATGTGGTTTTGAGTAACATGGAGGTACATAGTGACTGTTATGTTACTTCATAGATGACCCTTCAGTAGCTTGAAAAGTCACTAAAGTAAGGAATAAGTGAAACACTAAGATCTCAGTCAGCAACAAACGTTTGAATAAAAGCTCGCCAAACAACCATCATCCAAGCTGTAGTGATATAAAACTAACAAATAATGACTAAATCTCATACAACTATTGGACTTTTACAGTTTAAAAAGATAATTTCTAAAAAAGAAATGACATCAAGTGAACATTTTGTCTTTCTTGAATTGGCTCTCTTCCAAAACAAATTTAAAAATTAAAGCAGACAAGAAAAACAGTAACAAGAAACAATTGTATATCATCAACCCAAAGAAGTGGATGGATTCCAGTAATAGTATTATTAGTCACAACCAAGCTTTATCCATGCAACAGAGAACTGGGCATTTGGCCTTCTGTGTGGCCTGAGTTTCTGAACCAGAGGATGCATGGTAAGCTTGGGATGAAGGCTTTTCCTGACTACTTTCACCAGCAATTGTGTTTTCCTGTCCACATCCACTGGCCTTGTACTCCATGAAAATCCTCCCAGATTCTGAAAATGAGCTGATTCTGTTGTACTAATTTTGACAGCAGAAAATCTGGACTGGTGCTATGGGCTATAGCTGCAACCTCAAAGTATAATCTGGGGGACCCCTGTGGGTCCCTGAGATTCTTTCATGGAATCTATGAAGTCAAAACTATTTTCATAATAACATTAAGACATTATTTGCCTTTTCCACTTTCATTTTCTCATGAGTGTACAAGTTTTTCAGAGGCTCCCTGATGTGTGATAATAGAGCAGATTGAATGCAGAAGTAGATACGAAACCAGCTGTCTTCTTAGTAACCAGATGTTAAAGAGATTTGCAAAGTGTAAAGTAATGCAACTCTTTTACCAAATATCTTTGGTTTAAAAGTTTAGTTATTTTTTTCTAAAATGTTACTTATATTAATGAATTTATTATTGTCACTTAAAAAGAATTTATATATTTTGATTTGATTTATAAAACAGTACATATTGAAAAATAAAACATAAATAACCTTAAGTTCTTAGGGTCCTTATAATTTTTAATAATTTATGTAAAGGAGTCTTAAGACCAAAAAGTGTGAGAACTGCCATTCTATGGAATAATGAAAGAAGATAAACACAAGACAATAATTATTTACTGAGTGCTTCCTGCTTGATGGGCACTGTGCTAAGGGCCTTACGTGGACCTTTTTTAATTCTCATAACCACCCTAATTAGTTATAGTACCAGTGTTTCTTCTTGTGTTACAGATAAGGACACTGGGCTTAGAGGGGATAAATAACTTTCTCAAGGTCACAGACTTTGAAAGTGGCAGAGGGTGGAAGTGAACCCAGGGAGTGTGGCTCCAGCTTTCACACTCTAAATCACCTAGTGGTAGTGCTTCTAGAAGCCTGCACCTTAACCTGCCCTCATGTGGCCCCTCCTCCTGAATTAAAAATCTGATTTGATGAAAGAGGCAGAACTGGGATGTGACTGGAAAAGTGTGCTATGGACACTTACAAGATCTCTCATCGCTCAGTCAGGATTAGCCTGGAATCAACTGCTGGCCTTCCATGGTAGCGGACACCACATGGGCAACTAGATACCCAGATGCTGAAACCCACACGGGTGTATCTCTCCCTTTAAGTTAGTCTTGGAGCTGAAAGGCCATGATTATTAAAAATCAAGACAATGATCAGAGAAAAAAAAAACATAAAAATTAGTGGAGGGTGGAGATTGTTTCACAAATGTCTTAAGGTTCTCATCCATTTAAATAAACAAAAAACTGGACATTGTAGATGATGTACAATGGTGTGATTCATGCAGCACACACTGAACAACTCAGCGAATTTGCATTCAGAAAAGAAACTTTGGCTGTACATCAATGGTTGAATGAATGCATAGTGTGTATGTGTGTGTGTATGTATGTATGTATATATGTATGTATGTATATGTACATATTTAGTAAGCTCTGCATGCTTTATTTTAATAATCTCCTGTTTCACTGACTTTTTTTTTTTTTTCTCAGCAACTTCCCATTAGATCTAGTTGGATAAGATGTACAAAGGGAAGAAAGGATTGACTTCTTAACTGCTTTTCTCCCTTGAACTGAGGGCGAGGTGTGTGTGTGTGATTAACTAATATAACCACTAGATGACACTGTTGCTTCATGTGAACATCACCAGACTCCTGTTCTAGCGATAAGATGAGACATTCACTCTAATGTGTTCAGGGTGTTTGTGTGAAGAAGGGAGCAAGAAGGCTCCTACTGTTGCCCCTCACCCTGGCCCCAATACTACCATGTTATAAAATTTTAAAAATAAGTAGAATTGACTATTGAATAAAGAGCATTCAGGTACAAAATCCCTAGGCCAAAGATCATTATTTCTTTAAGAATGACTTCAAAAACTGTTTCCTTTTACAAGTGGAAAATTCAGCATGGTAATGGAAAGCAAAGCTATAGCTGGTTTAGGGCATAGGCACTACCCAGTGTCCAGTGCGGGTCACTCTGTCATAACAAGATGCCCCCACAAGGCTGTTTTTGGCTGTGCACGGGGTAAAGTTGCAGCCTGAAGCCCAACAGAATCCCCCTTTGAAGAACAGGATACACAGCAGGACTCATGCTGGGCAGAGGAGTAGGAATAGCCGGAATGAGTCCTAAGCTAGCCATGAAGATGCCCTCTGTCTGTAGCAGGAGAGCTAAAAGAGCTCTTGGAGGTCTCCCATTTCAATCTCCCACTTAGTGCAAGCGATTCTTTGGAAATATCTCCACTAGATGAGCATTCACTTGCTGCAATACCGTCCATGCTAAGATTCCTTTGTTGGGCATCCATTTTGTCTCGAGGACAGCTCTGCTAGAAAGTATATCACACCTCCCTCTACTTCCCTAAACCATTTCTCATATGATTTCCAGACTCTTCAATATCAGCTCTGGGTAATTTGGTACTTATTTATCAAACAACTTTAGTTCCAAGGCCCTGTGATAAGCAATCTGGGACATCCTCTGGAAACATTTGTAGTTGCCAATGTCCCTCCTACTCTGTCTTTCCTGGAATGAAGCATAACATTTCAGGTGAGGTCTGATTCATGCCAAGTATAGGAACAGTTACTGAACATGATCTGGAAGCTTCCATCTAATACGATTGCATTAACTTTTAATATATTATAACAATGCTGGTTCATTTGAGTTTGAGCTGGATTTTAATTCCCAGGGCTCTTTTCTCAGGCACTTTCCACAGTGTCCTTTTGTAATGGAAATTTTCACTCACTGCAAATCTAGGTCTTTATCTTTATTCCTCCATTGATTCAATTAGTGGTTACTGAGCACCTCACAGTCCTACATGTCACTTAGCTAGGGGATATGACAATTCTACCTTTTCTTTCATTTAGTGTAACTGAACCTACCAGAGATGTGTCATTCACAAATTCAGAATGTATGCCTACTCTGATTTTTTTTCTAATTGATAAACATGACAGCTTGTGCATGTTTGTTCTACAGGAACTTTAGAAGGATCTGAATAATTTTTATGGAATACGATTACACAGGAACATGAATGAAACTTAGCTTGGGTTTGGGATTCTATTTATCATTGTGTTGTAAAAATGGTGCTTTTCAAAATTTTTCAAATGGTTACTTAATTCCACATTTTTAGTAAAATTTGGTACATACAGATATTTGATTATGTTCAAGGACTTTGCAGAACAATAGTGTATATGAGGAAAATCAGAAATAGACACTTCGGAAGCATATGCTGACCTACATGTGTGAAACACTGCTGACATTTACTTTCTGGAACTCAGTTATTGTTTGGAGGAAATATGACCTCGAAGGCCCTTTTTGGTATAATCGTTAATGAGCTTCTGATTTAGAAGAGTGATCAGAAGCAAAGATCAGGCAGCCTCAGCTTTATCAGGGAGCAAATGTGTCTAAGAAGCCATCTTTTCTGAATTGGAAGTATGCTAGGCATCCCTTTTCTTACACAGATATTGACCTGAGTTCCATTTCCAGTTTCTTTTGTGTCTTATTGGAGTAATCGATAAATGCCATGCTGGCCCGACCAATACTTGTCTGTATCACCGGAACAAATAACCAAGTCACGTGGTTCCAAGTGAGTGTTGGGCTAAACTCTTAAAATGAACTAATTGATATATTGTCTGAATAAATACTAGATTGGTTATTAAAATGTAGCTATTTTATATTTTGATGGCTTTGTCGTGATAAAGTTTAGAGTGAGAAACAGCTCTTTCCCTCCAGCTTTGGTTACTTTTGGCTGCTCATTTTGGTAAATGATAGGATTAATAATTAAATAATGTTGCAATTATTACATTTCAGATATTAGTCACATGTGTTGATTTGGTATTTCTACATACATATGCTCTATTCATATAACACCTAAGCTTTCAGTTTATTTAATTAAATTGTGAAATCATCATAAGTAGGAAAACATGAGAATTAAATGAAGTTGAGACTCTGAACTCCAGATACTGTATGTGATAAATTAATGAGCTATTAAGCACAGTAATGAAAGAAATGTTTACATTATGCTGCATTTTGTGTGCAAATACAATATACATTTCCTAGAGAAGTCTTTAATGGATCTAGGTTGAAAGAGAGACTTTTGACTCACAGATTTCAGTTTATTGACAGATTGTTTTCATAAGATTGTAGGACACACACTCTCTTGGTTTCCTGCCTGCCTCACTCATGGTTGTTTTTCAATCTCCTTTGCTGCTTCCTCATTTTCTTTCCGCTCATTTAATTTTGGGGGTCTTGGTCCTCTGTATTTATATTTACTCCCTTGGTTACCTGTTCCAGGCTCATGTTTTTAAATACCATCTGTGTGACAACAACTCCCAAACTTATACCTCTAGTCCAGAATTCCTCCGAGTTCCAGACTTACATATCCAACTGCTATATAATATCTTCCTTTAAGAACCTCCAAACATGAACTCTTGGCTGTCCTTTCCAAACCTGCTTCCCTCAGCTTGCTCATCTCAGTTGATAATAACTGAGAGTAGCAGTTTATAAGATCAGAGAGGTAACAAGCTGCCAGATCACAGAAAGACTTGTAAGGATTTTGAGTTTCCTCTGAGTAAGATGGGAAGTCATTGGAGGGTTTTGAACAAGGAATGAAATGATCAAACATATTTTAAAAGGCTCATTCCGGCTGTTTTGCTAGGAACAGACAGTAGGATACAAGGATATAACTGAGAGACCAGTTAGGAGGCTAGTGCAATAACCCAAGTGTGAGATCACAGTAACTTGAATCAGTGTAGTAGTGAAGATGGTGAGAAGTGGTTAGATGCTGGATATATTTTGAAGGTAGGGTTAATAGGATTTCTTGGCAAGATGTGTGTGGTATGTGAAAGAAAGAGAGAAGTCAAAGACAACTCTAAGACTTATAGTCTGAGCAACTGGAAGGATGGAGTTACCTTCACCTGAGATGGGGAAGACCATGTATTGAATTTGGGATATCTGTCAAATATAGAAGTGAAATATATGAATGGGAAATTGAATATTCTAGCCCAAAGTTCAGGAAGGAGTTCTGAACTGGATATATGAATTTAGAAATCATTGGCATATAGATAGTATTTAAATCCGAAAGCCTGAAAAAGATCACTAAAATCTAAAATATTTAAAGGAAAATTTTCTATAGGGCTAAAGCAGTGGTTCTCAGCCAGAGGTAATTCTCCACTCCATCCAGAGGTATTTGACAATGTCTGGAAACATTTTTGATTTTCAAAACTGAGGAAAATGTTGCTACTGATATTTAGTGGATAGAAGTCAAAGATGATGCTATATATCCTACAATGCATAGGATAGCTCTCTACAACAAAGAATCATCTGGGCCCAAATATCAATAGTGCCAAAGTCGAGAAACCATTGTGTAGATGGAAGGACCAAGGACTGAACCTGGGATACTACACAATGTTTACAAAGTGAAATAGAGAGAGGAAGCTGCCAAGCAGACTGAGGAGCAATCAGGCAAGTAGGACAATATCAAAAGTTGTGAATCCTGGAAGCCAAGTGAAGAAAGTTTGTAAGGAGGTGTGTCACATACTTCTGATTATTTAAATAAGGTGAGAACTGAACATTAATCATTGTGTTTAGCAACATACATGCCTTTGGTGATTTTGACAAAAATAATTTGTGTATGTGGTGGGTGGCTTTGAAATAGAATGAAAGGAGAGGTATTGGAGACAATTCGTACTGGAAAGTTTTTTGTCGAGTTTTGCTGCAAAGGGAGCAAAGAAATGGGGCAGTGGCTGAGCAGAGGTTAAGTAAGTGTCAGAGAACTGGGCATGAGCTTTGAGTACTGACTTAGGACCACAACCAGGAAATAAGGCAGAAGCCCCCAAATCAAGGAAAAGGCAGATCTAAGTTGAAAAATTCAAGACACAGGTCAAGAATAAGGCAAAGGTCTAGGGGTGAATTATTTTGGGGTGTTGGCTTCATGGGTCAGAGGCAGTCTTTTTGGCTTGGCCAAGTGGGACTTTACAGTTTTCTGACATTGTATTCTTTATATGCTATCTTGCAAATAAAGGACTGGAGTTAGCTACATAAATTCTTCACAATTACTCTACACAAGATCCCATGTTATCTCTAACTTCTAGCTGCAGACTTATTTTGTGTTGCTTTGAAAGTGCAGGTAAATTTCAATGCAACTGATATCTAGACTATTGCAATAACCATTTATCTGGTTCCAGCTTGCTCTCCTATACACTTTCTCTACTTCCAAAATGATCTAAATGCTAATTTGACTATATCATTCCCTTCAAAATGACTGTAGCTTCTCATTGTAGTTGAGATAAGAATTTAGGCTACCTTGTGTGGCATACGATGTTACCCTGGACTTTGTTCTTACTATATTTTCCAGCCTCATATTCTGCTTTTTTCTGCCTTGCAATATGTACTGGATTTTTTGATATCCACCTTTCTACATAAACACCATGCAGTTTCACACCTCCATACCTGTGCTCATGCTCTTTATCTTTTTGAAACATTCAGCTTTTCTGTACTTGGCCAACTCCCGCTCATTGTTCAAGACTCATTCCCTTTAGAAAGCTACATCAATTAGAATTAAATTTGGTTTTAAGATATTAAAAACAACAGTGGTTTTGCTGCTGTTCTGGAGGGGGAACATGAAGGCAGGGTTATTTAGAAGTTCATGGAGAGGAATATCAGACACTTCCACAATCTTTTCTTAGAACAACTATCACCTAACTGGGACCACCAAATCTCAGCCAGGCCTTTCTTAGATTCTGAGACTGTAATACTATTGCTGTGTTATCTGCCTTCAGCTCTATCATACATTTTTGTTTTGTTTTATTTCAAAAATTGTCCTGACCTTTGTTTTAGATGAATTCATTAGTTAGTTAATTCATTCGGTGACCATTTGATTCACATGCTAGTTCCCTGTAACTTACTAAATAAAAAGCCTGTTTCTTCTAGTGTAATCATTGGGGCTGCAGACATATAGAATAGCAGACTACTATCCCTCTGTAACCTACCACATTCTCAAAGTGAATTACCCATAGCCTTAATTCTTCCCTGCTCATTCTTACAATTATTTATAAGAATAATTTTTAAAAATGATAATTATATAAAAAAAGAATTATCAAGCACTTGTCACTTGCCAGATACAGTACAATGTTTGGTGTTCTGAATGCCAAATAAAAGATATTCCTTGTCCTAAAGGAGCTGCAGTCTAGTGTAAGGGTAGGTAAAGAAAGCAACAGAATGGAGTATGATGAGTGCGTAGATCAAGGTATGCCTGAAGTGTTATTTGAGTCCAGAGAGAGGTGTGCAATTGAGATTAGGGTGTCAGGGAAGTATCTTGATAAAGTGCTGTTTAAACTGAATGATGAGAGACCAAGTGATGAGGAATAAGCAGGAAGCTAAACTACCAGGGATAGTTTGATGGGACTAGAACTCACCATAATTTTCATCAACCCTAACTCACAACACCCCAAGAGAATATACAATAGAAGCAAAATAACAACAACAATAATAATAATGTGCTTGGTGGGCAAACACCATTTTACTACTACTCCCCTAATCTATATCATCCCACCCCAAGTAATTCCAAATAAAGATATAACACAAATTCCCTAATTTTAACTGAATTCCTACCCGAATCTCCTCCTATAGAGACTTCTGGAGGTGCTACTGCCATATATCCCTCACTTCACTCTACCCTTCAAACTCATCTTTATCAGTGATACCTACAAATTCACATCATTCTTGGGCTCAGCTGAAGAGAGGGAAGAGGGATGTGTGGAGCTGAAGGACTAGGCAAGGCTCATGGATGCGATGAGACTTTGGGATGAGTAAAGATGAAGAATGGGGTGGAGATGACGATTGTACATATTATACAGTATTATGTGGCATGTCTCCTCTGCCTTATTCTTTGACAGAACTCTTTCTCTGTCTGGTGGTAGTGTGGAGGAGAAAGTGGAGAGGGTCTTATTCACTAGTCAGGGAGTTATGGAAGCAGTCCACGTGAAACATGATTAAGGGGGTCTTGCTGAGTGCTATAGTGAATAAGGGACAGAGTTGAGAAGTGTTTTTTAACTGTATTTTTGGATTGTATAAGAAATATATACTCATTGTATAAAATTTGGAAAATAAAGGAAATTATAAAGAATAAAAAATATTACCAGAAATTTTAACATCTAGTGATAAGACCTGTTCATGTCATAGAATATTTTCCAGTATATTTTCTATGCATATTCAGATGAATTATATGTTATCTATTTATTTTATATAATAGGGATCCAAATTTATGTACAGTTTTCACTGGTACTTCTTTTTTATTGTTATGGTAAAACATGTATCACATAAAATTTGTCATTTTTACTATTTTTTAGTGTATGATTCTGTGACCTTAATTACATTTACATTGTTATGATTCCTGGTACTTCTTGAGTATGTTCTACCTGTAGGTCTTGGTCCTTCTTTAATTCATAAAAATTATTTTCTAGCATATCTTGATTATTTCTTTGGTTCCATTTGGTGTGTGTGTGTGTGTGTGTGTGTGTGTGTGTGTGTGCACGAGTGCTGTCTGTGTTGGTGTGTCTGTGTGACTGTGTGTTTACCAGCAAAATCCTGTGCAGGTAAACCAAGGACTTAGAATTCAAAGGGCTTGTGGTAGCCTGGGGGAAGAACCAGAGCCCCACACATGGGTGAATGCCCATGAGCAAGAATGTCCTTGTTTTTCCAGGTTATCTGCAGAGAGAGATACTTGCCTCTCAGCAGTGAATTGTTCCTCTGTTTGATGATGCGTGCATCTTGGCATCTGGAATTCAATTGACTGTTCTCTGTCTTAGAGCCAAGAATCTGGAAAGTGGGTGGGAACAACAGATGTGATTCAGTCTTTCACAGCAGCACTGAAGAAAACTTATCAACACTCATTTAACAGGCAGCAGCTTAATGGGGACAATGATGAAGGCTGAACATATGTGAGGGTGTGAGTGAGGAAGAGGGCTGGGCTTGGAGATTTTAGAAGGCTATTTCAGTTCTTAGCTTAGTGCTGGGCACATGTTATTGCTAACTCTAAGCTAGATATTTCCTCATTGAGGGAGGGTCTGATTGAACCTGATTTAAAATTAACTTTTTTTTTGGAGGATAGGGGGTTTCTAATTCTCTTAGTTTTAATAGGTTTTTAGCAAACTAAATAGAATGTGAGTCATATGCATTTACTAGCCACTTCATTAATAATAAAACACAAACATTAAATACTTGTGTGCTCCAGAGATAATCAATTATTGTAAAAAACATTTAGACTAAAGAGGTAGTTCAAGACTAACAAAATGTTGAGAAAGAAAATTGTTTAAGTTAAAAAATAAATTTGATTTTCAGGAGGCAGTGTGCTGTGAGGAGAGAGCTAGAGCCCCAGATTTGGATATTTTAAAACTATAAATGTGGGTTGAATTAGATAACTTGGAAGAGCTCTTCTTTCTCTAAAATTCTTGAAAACTTCTATTTCTTTTTCTTATTTAGGCCAATGGCAGCTCCATCCTTCTAGTTCCCTAAGCAGAAAGTGTGGAGCCATCTTTGAGTTGTCTCCATTCCCTAACCTCTCCCTCCCCCATGAATGTAAGCAGGCATAGAAGAAAGAACCAGGAGTGGACCCCAGACAGGTTAGGGGAGATGTGGCTTTCCTGCAGACACAAGGAGCTCCGTGGCCTTGGTCACATCACATATGTCTTCAAGTCTATTTTCTCATCTGTTATGTAAAATAAAGTTAAAACCACTTGTCATCGAGGGTAGAGATAATGTATGTAGAGCTCAGCACCAGACACAGAATAAGTCCTCAGTACATGATAGTTGTTATCAAATAAGAGCTAAGGCTTACACTATGGAAAACAGTATGGAGGTTTCTCAGAAAAACTAAGAATTGATCTACTGTATGATGCAACAATTCCTCTACTGGGTATTTACCCCAAAGACTTGAAAACTCATATCCAAAAAGGTATTTGCACACCAATATTCATAGCAGCATTATTCATAGTGGCCAGGACATGGAAGCAACTGAAGTGTCCTATGAAAAATGATGGGCTAAAGAAGCTGTGGTACATATATATCATGGAATATTACTGAAGAAGAGATGACATACTGTCATTTGCAACAACATGGATGGACCTTGAGATAATGATGCTAAGTGAAATAAGCCAGACAGAAAATGTTGAAAAATCACATGATATCATTTATATGTCTCTGTTCAGCCATCAAAGTCTTGTGATTCCACTCTGAAAAAATGTCTGTTGTTTCAGTCCATCCTTCTCCATTCAGTGCTCTTACTTAGGTTATTGTCATAGCCTTCAGACTGGCCTTAGAGTAAGTCTTTCTCTAGTCAAGTCTCTTCCCTGCTTAGAGATGGCTTTCTAAAATACACGTGTATTCATAATTCACCCCAATTAAAAATCAATGGCTTTTATCTGCTTACAAGATCAAGTGAATGGTCCTGAGTGTGGCAGTCAAGGCCCTGCTGATGTGGTTCCTGCCTATGTTTCCAGTCTTATTTTCTCCTGGCCGGCTTTCCTATACCAGCCAGTCTAGCCAAAGGAGACCATCGCTGCCCTCTGTGTGCTTGTGGGTACTTTGGCTCATGCTGTTCTCTGGACTTGGAATTCTCTTCCCTACTTTAAGCTTCTTTCAGGGTCTGATTAAAATATTAGCTCCTCCTCTTCCAGTCCTCTCAGGCCCCATAGTGGTTCCTTCCTCACTCAGAGTGGCCAGATTTTCGCACGTCTAATGATACTACACACAGCTACACATTTACCTGAAGCAGGGAAAGCCACCCTGATTTATTTTTGTGCCCTGGCATGAAGTGGAAACTCACTAAACATTCGGTTATAATCTCAATTTAAAAAAGTAAAAGAAAAGCTTAATGTTTTGCTAATTTTGCTAATAACCAGGCTCAAAGTGCTTTGAGATGGAATCAGATAATAAAATCAAGAGTCAATTCACCCCTCAGCCCATCACTTAGAGACAACCACTATGAATGTTTTAGGATATTTGCCTCTAGACCTTTTGCTAGGTGTATATAAACATAGAAGTCTTTTGGCTCAATGTGCCATAGGCATCTTTCTGTGTGAAAACAATATAGAGCTGTACTATTATTTGTTTAAACAATCACCACATGCTGGGATTTTAGGTTATTTGCAATATTTCCACACTACTATAAATAATACTGGGATAAATATCCTTGTACACACATCTTTGTCCCCTTTTCAATTATTTTCTTAAGATAACTTCTTAGAAGTAACTTCATGGGTTGTCCATTGGACAAAGAGCATGTATTTTATATAGATTTTATATACACATTACCAAATTACCCTACAGAAAGGTTGTGTCAATTTACACAAACATTACCAGTGAGTGAGGGGTCCCCTTATATTGCTATCTTGCCCACATTGAGGTTTATGAATATTTGATAACTTATTTAGGTATTCTTTGTGATCTGGTGTCAGGCCTTAACCACAAACAGCACAGTTTCTTAGGGAAGTGTACCCTACCTAAATGGCCAACTTAGAAATAGCCTTCCTCCACAAGTGGGGGGTTACTTGTGAAAAATACCCTGGGATCTGTCTTTAACACCATTCTTTAGAAAATGTACCAAGGTGTGAGGTGGGTACCTCCAAGTTGGCTATGTACCAAAGGACCCCAGAGGAAAATAACTTCTTTTTTTTAAGGAACTTTCACAATATGTAGCCTCATGACAACATTATCATGTTGCTCTAGGGGATATTTATTATGCAATAATGGGGTAAATGGGTCAGTGTATTTAGTACCATACCCAAGACCCTTTGAAATGATTCAGGACAGGAGATTAATTGGTCAGGTCCCTCCAAATGTGGCTCTTAGTCCAGCAAATTATATTTAGACACCCAGCAGTAGAAATATGTAGACAAATTGGAGAGAGTTCAGAGAAAAGCAATAAAAAATGATGAAGGGAGTAAAGGGACTGATTTATGAGGAGAGATTAAAGAAACCAAAAACACAGAGCTGGGACCCAGAAATGACTTCAGGGAACATGATAATAGACAGCAAATATTTGAAAGGTATAACCACCAAAGTGAGGACTTATTTAGCTTTGTACCGAAAACACAAGCAATGGCAATGAGATGAAATGAAAGAGGAGTCGGACTCAATAATTTATTCAGGACTGTCTCTAGAGAGAGGTTAGAAGTTATCTGACTGGAAACATTTAGCAACAGACAACACTCAACCCCCCAAGCAGAGGATTCTAGACCGGAAAACAAGAAAATAGACTTGCAGGTTAGATCATGTCAAACTTTGGATCCCTTCCATGTTGTTACCTCATGGTGACTGTATAAATACACTATCTGGGGTCCTAAAGTACGGCTCATCTCTTTTTCATTTCCTGCCTTTAATGCCTCTTTAAGTTAGCAAGTTTAATCATGTCTGAACATATGCTTCTTCAATCAAGGCTCTCCACATGGTGTCTTAGTGATAGAGGTGGGGTGCTGAAGCTATTGTTCAGGAAGACAGCTGAGATATCCTGAGTGTCCTTCAGTGCCTGTTTGAAATTGTGAAGAAGCACAAGAGGAAGAGCTGAACAAGCTCAGAGCCTACCTGTTCCAAACCAGGGAGGATATCTCTCACCAGTTAGGCTTCATAACTTTTGTCCCAAAGTTTACCTTAATCACAGAAATGCTGAGGCTTTGTCTCTCCAAGAATTCACACAGACTAGCAGTTCCCAGGGGGAGTGGAGAAAGCATGTGAGGGCCTATTTGGGGCATATGGTCCTGATTCTGGTCTCCTTGTTCTGCTGTCAATAATAGAAAGTTAATTTGCTTGGATTTGTTCCAGCCAGTACTCAATTATCATAAAATGGGGAACAGAACAATAAGGATCATTGAAACGAACTATCACACACATACATAGGCACGCACGTGGGCGCACACGCGCGCACACACACACACGCGCATGCACACGCACACACACACACACACACACACACACACACACACAGTTTAAAGCATTTTGCCCCTCCGTGACAAGCCAAAAAGTATCTAATAAGCAGTTATCATGTGCTCAGTGCTGGCTTTGGTGCTGTGAGTAATGCCGAAGTAGGCTTTTTGTGTGATATCCAGAATCAGTGCTGAGGCCACTAGAGGTGGCAACAGAAAGTGGGAAGGACATAGGCAGACAGTGCTGCCATCCCTCATTAGGGGTTCATGTGTGCGCGCGCGCGCGTGTGTGTGTGTGGGTGTGTGTGTGTGTGAGAGAGAGAGAGAGAGAGAGAGAGAGAGAGAGATTGAGAGAGAGAGAGAGAGAGAGAGAATATGGGGAGTGTACCAGTCTTTGTAGCTTTGGCCGTAGACAAGGGTTTCTCTGCTTACTAAGTAACCCTGGTCAAATGATTTAACCTCTCTACGTAAAAGCAGAGATAAAAGCAGTACCTAGCTCATAGGTTTTGGGGAGGCTTAAGTAAATAAAACATACAACATGTTTAACCAGTCTTGTATAAAGTAAGCCAATTCAAAAATGTTAGCTATAATATACTCTCACTCTTTCTGTGTACACATATAGCAACTCATATCTCAAAGTCCACGGGGTCTACCTGCATCTGTCTGTGAGAAAGGGAAAGTGATCTTCACCTCAAAAGTTATTTCTTAAGCTGCCAGTCACAAATTCTCAGGAGATTTGTGAGTTCAGTGAGAAGTTTTATATTTCTATTTTTTTATGTCAACATTTTAACTTGAATGTATTTCATGTCTTAATATTTTTAAAAAATCAATATAATCTGATTATAAATCATATCTGTGATCACCTTGTAACCAAGCACTGCCATTTGCTTTTGGGTTCATAGCTACTGATTGCAGAAAGTGACAGCATTAAACTTTCTCTTAAAGTGGAATATAAGTTCACCCCTCATTTTTCTCTAGTTTGAGAAACACAGCTATCATGAACATCACAGCCAGTAGGGATGGGGAAGATGAGAGGGCGTATGTGGAACAGTCAGCAATACTTGAAGTTCGAGAAATAGGAGGTAGCATCAGGAAATAGTTAAGTATAAAGTATGAGCCAGGCTGACTTAGGTTCAAATGTCAGCTGGCTGTGGCCTGGAGCCTAGAGGCCATCACAGGTTTGTAAGAATTTGAGTCACTTATGGAAAATCCCTTGTCCTGTCCATCTGTAGACAATGACTCCTTGCAAATGCCAATATCCCTTCACTTATATAGCACCATGCATGCATGAAAGGAGTGAATTTGGAGTCCCCTGTGGAAGATGCTGGCACTAATCAGGGCAGCAGAAGTGCTCCCTGGGTGAAATGGCCATGGCCATGAAGCCATCACCTAGTCTGCTCACCAAGCAAAGAAACTGTGATGAGAACAACTTCTGTATAGTGAACACAAAATCGGCAGGGGCCAGTTACTCACCTGGAATGGCAGCAGCAGAAGAGGTTTTCTAGTGAAGAAGATAGGACAATGCCCATGTGAGACTTTCAGAGAAAGGGGTGAAATCAATTGTATAAAGTATCTAGTATTGGGACTTGGAACTGGAGCTAATGCAACTGCTGCGACTGGCCATCCTGGTGTACTGAAATCTAAGTCTTGGTTCCACAAGCTTTGTCATCTCTCCTCCAACCCCTGGGGCAGAAAACATCAGATGCACTTGTCTCAGTTTCTGGACCTGCTGTCCCATGGGCTCCTGATGGCTCTCCCTCCACCATGCAGAGAACACACAGAAGTGCACACCCCTGGTTGACTAAAATGTGCCTAGGAAGGAAGCATCAGGTTTTGGAGGGGGACCAATGGGTTAACCTAACTGAGTCCCAGTTGTCTCATCAGAAAGATGGAGAATGTAAATGTAATGTAAGAAAAGCACCTAGTCTACACCCTGGCATCTAGTAAATTGTAGCTATCAATCATCATAATATAAACTTAGCAATAAACTTAGCAGTGGATAGAACAAAGTGAGGAAGTTTGGCTTTCAGTCCAGAGAACATACCCTGAAAAAAACTTCAGTTGCTCTACCATCGAACCTGTCTTTCTTTTTCTTTTTCTTTCTTTCTTTCTTTCTTTCTTTCTTTCTTTCTTTCTTTCTTTCTTTCTTTCTTTCTTTCTTTCTTTCTTTCTTTCTTTCTTTCTTTCTCTCTCTCTCTCTCTCTCTCTCTCTCTTTCCTTCCTTCCTTCCTTCCTTCCTTCCTTCCTTCCTTCCTTCCTTCCTTCCTTCCTTCCTTCCTTCCTTCCTTCCTTCCTTCCTTCCTTCCTTCTTTCTTTCTTTCTTTCTTTCTTTCTTTCTTTCTTTCTTTCTTTCTTTCTTTCTTTCTTTCTCTTTCTTTCCTTTCCTCCTTCCCTCCTTCCCTCCTTCCCTTCTTCTTTATTTCTCTCTTTCTCTCTTTCTTTCTTTCTCTCTTTCGTTCTTTCGTTCTTTCATTCTTTTCTTTCTTTTCATTTCAAAAGGATGCCCTGAGGATCTATAGAAAAATACAACTGTCTCTTACATCAGGCACATGTATGCAGCTGAAGATTTTGCTTTCAAGGCTGTACTCGGTTTACCAGGACCGGCTGTGCCCACTTTTCCTCTCCAGCTTACTTCTGGGGACTTGGACATGAAACTACCTGGCTGTAGAATCCCTTTTTCATTTTTGTTCTGTCACTGATTAAGATGAACTTAACCTCTGTAAATGGTAGATTTTAAATATATGTGTGGGGACCAGTAATTATGTATAATAAATGTAGCTCATCACCTTGAGAAGAATCTGAATATTCAGAGTCTAGCCTGGCCCATTCATTGTTTGGGGCTCGATTCCTTCATCAACAAGTTCTTCAGGAAACTGGATTAAATGCTGTCTAAGGAAGGACTGTAAGCATTTTCACTTGATCTATGAATACATTACTGTGGTGCCCTGGCAGTTTCTGATTTTCTTAAAGATCTTGGAGCTGACTCCCATATACTGAGAAAGGCAAATTCAGGAGACTGTTTTGTAAAACCTTCTCACTTACAGGGAACAAATATTAAATCTGAGAATCATCACAGTCTTTAAATTTACCTTTTCTTTTCTACTGCCTACTTTTGGGCTTACTCTACTGTGGTATTTCCATGATCCAATGGAAGTAAGAGGAGGTGAATACTCTGTGTACAGCCATTTTCTACTTTTGGTTAAATTATAATTATAGTACATGATGACACTTTAAGCCCCATGAATTACATTCAGAGAAGGGACTGCCAAGACCTGGAGAAGCAATCAGAAGATAGAAATCACATGACCAAAGCTTCCTCTTTACAAAGCTGGCTCTCCAAACCAAGGCTCAAGGACCTTAAGGATGATCCTATGTGCCTTGAGAAAAATTAAATCATGTTCTCAGTGGGGTCCGCCAGGACTGCACACTTCTTAGGTATTGCTGGGACTATTGTTGGAGGGCTAACCCTGAGGTCCTGTCCTCTCCTTTTGCTCAATCCCACTAAGTCATATTCAGCATAGGGGAGAGATGGTTTATGATGAAATTGATAGCTCCAAGAGGGATGTGGAAGTGCACTTCTATAATAATGCCACCTTAGGTCTAGGAAGCATGAACGGGATTTTATTTGGACACAGCTGGCTCTAACGTCTAAGGCACAGAAAAAAGGAGCTACACTTTCTGTAAGCCGAGTTCGTCTAAGTGTTTCTGTGCAGTATGAGGGGTCATAAAAGCAGGAGGCTAATGCACTCAGTGGTCTTACTAGCTCCTTCACGGAAGCAGACAGGCACATTTCCAGGGGTAACCAAGAGCAGAATGTTGGGGGAGGGGAGCCAGTATGTGGGAACTCTGTACTTTCTGATCAATTTTTCTGTAAGCTTAAAACTCCTCTAAAAAAATAGTCTACTAGTTAAAGAAAATGAATAAACTACAATTGGTACTGAGTATGGTAGTCCCCCCCTTATCCACATTTCTCTTTCCATGGTTTCAGTTACCTGTGGTCAACCCAATCTGAAAACATTAAATGGAAAATTCCAGAAATAAACGATTCATAAGTTTTAAATTGCGTGCTGTTCTGACTGGTGTGATGAAATCTCGCGAGGTCCTTCTCAGTCCCACCCCGGATGTGAATCATCCCTTTGTCCAGCGTCTCCCCGCTGTAGACGCTTCTTGCCCAGTAGTCTCTTAGTAGACGGCTCCGTTATCAGATTGACCGATAACTGCCGTATCTCGTTGATACCTAGAGGTCTGCAGTGTCGGTGGACTCCACTGTGAAAGCATTTTCAATTTTCTCAAGTTCAAGTAACCCTTATTTTACTTAAAAAGGGCTTCACAGCACAACAAGAGTAGTAATGCTGGCAATTCGGATATGCTAAAGAGAAGCTGTAAAGTACTTTAAGTGAAAAGATACAAGTTCTCCACTTAATAAGGCATTTTATCATCTCACAGCATCTCAAGAAGGGTGAGTACGATACAATAAGATATTTTGAGAGAGACTACATTCATGTAATTTTTATTACAGTATAGTGTTATAATTGTTCTATTTTACTTTGTTGTTTTTAACCTCTTCTTGTGCCTAATTTATAGATTAAACTTTATTATAGGTATGCATGTGTAGAAAAAAACATAGTATAAATAGGGTTCAGTGGGTACTCAGGTATCCACTAGTTTTTTTTAATGTACCCCATGTAGATAAGAGGGGACGACTGTAGACCACTTTAAAAACTACCATTTATCTGTATTTGTCCCCTTTTTCATTGTTACTGAATCAAAAATTATTTTGTAAAATAATAATAATAATAAAGATGTATGTTAAAACAAAGAGTAGAGGGATAGGCATTGCTATTCTGGCTTCTGCTGGGGTCACCAAGGGCAGAGATGAGCCTGGAACATGACACATGATAAACATTGAATAAGTATAAAATTGATGAATGGATAAATGAATAAATGAGGCTGGTAGCTTTTGTTAGGATACCTGGATCTTTTTAATGCTATGCCCTGGGGTAACATTCAGGCGCAGGCTGCTTCTGGGGATCAGCCCTGTGCCCTGCCCTAGGCACACCCTAGGCACAGAAGCTGCCACCACCTACTCTATTCCTGAACTTATTAAAATACAAAACTATCAGCTTACACTTCCTCATTGTCCCCAGTGGCAAATGATTGGGCCTTTTTTTTTTTTTTTTTTTTTTTGACTTAGGGTTTTGCTGTCAACTGTGGGGGAATAGAAGCAAATGAGAATTGTTCTCTTAAGTTGTTAGAATATTATAAAATTCATAGTGCTCTGGGCACTTGCACATGGGTTCTTGCCTTGTATCTGCAGTGGCAGCTGGATGACCCTTTGGTTTCCAGTGGTTGGCTTTTATTTATTGTCACGTCACCTTCTTACCATCTAACATTGTTTGTCTTCTTGGTTCTTATCTGTCTCATTTTCTCTGGATGCAAATTCCTTAAGAGAAGGATGCTGCCTATCCTATCTACCACTCTAACTCCATGGCTTAGAAAAGGGCTTCTGCTGTAGTGGGTGTTCTTGCTGGAGAGTGAATGAATAGAAACTTAAGAGCAGAAGCCAGTTTGGAGAAGAAATTTAAACCTGTGTTGGAAATATTGTAGAACTCAAGACATATTTGGCAGGCAATTGGAAATATGAACAATCAACTTTTTTATTTATTCAGAAATTATTACCTAAGGCACCTACTGTGTGTGCCTGCTACCATGTAGGGGCTTTAAATACAGGTTTGGCTTTCAGCCTCAGACATCTAAGCCCAGGAACAGAACTTCTAGACTAAGTTCTCAACTTACTTCTGCTGCCAATTTGCTGTATGGATTATACCAAGTCACTCAACCTCTCTGTGTACTGAGTAGGTTAATCGATATTCCATCACCTTTCAGGGAAGTTGTAAGGATTAATTGGTATTTATAGAGTTCTTTGAGATCCAGAGATGGAAGGTCTATTGCTTCTGCCAAATGGCATGATTACAGTAGTGTGGTGAGGATGAATAATTTAGAGCTTATGAATGACTTTGAAGATGAAATGAGACATAGTCCTACTATGTTCCTTTTAGCTCCTGGGCAGTACTGACCTGGAGGTTCATGTGCCGCTGAGCCTTTCTGGCACTGCTAGGGTTCTGTCTCTTTTTCTTATCCTTTTCAAGAAGTTAAATGGACCCTCAAATTTTTATTCTGCATAGTTTCCAAAAGAAAAATCCAAGGCATAATCCTTAATTATAGAAACACAACTTCAGTCATCCTAGAGCTAAGGAAGATGAGGGAGGCACAGAGTAAAATTTTCTCTGATGTTCTCATCCCTGGATTTATATCCAGTTGTTCACTGAGTATTGGCACCAAAGACTTCTAACGAAGGACAGAGTGACTCTCTTAATATAATAAAGCTGAGGACTAATGAACCCAAAGGGTGTCTTGAGGCATCAATTTGTTTGATGTTAGACTGAGAAATATGTTCAGAGATAGTCTCCGAGGACACACTAAAACTGCTTTACATAAAAGACAGAATATTTACCAATATCTTGTGTCTTTCTGGAGTTTCCCTCCCTCTTGGGGACCCATCAGACTCATTCCTGGAGGTGGAAAAATTCTACCTGGTGCTGCAAGCCCCCTCACAGCTTGTTTATGGGTTCCCGGGACTCTGGAGGAACCACCACTGGAATGTAGAGGGAAGCAAGGTCATACCTTGGAGGAGGTTCCTGGGCCTGAGGCAACAAAACCTGCTCGGGATCTACCCCAGATAATCTCACTTGAAAGGAGTCTACTCTGTCAGCATTTTTCAAAGCCCACTAGGGACTGAAAATTTTCAATGGATGTTAATGGTATTCTGAAAAGAGGATATGGAAATGGTGCAGTACCCTAAGGCTTCCTGCCTACCTACCCTTCAAATGCTGGGTCCAGAGTCACTGCCCACCTTGTCCTACCCACAGACCAGGCCTGCATAGGAGGATGCAAGGATCAGGTGGTGGGTACCTGCTGCTTTCCCCTGGCCTGGAAGGTTTTTGCTGCAGATGTTTAAGTGGAGTTGCTGACATGAAAGAACTTGTTCCTGGAGGCCATACACCAGATGGGACTTGGATCTTGGCTAAATTCATAATTCTGTTCAAAAGAAACCTATAAGACCAGAAGGAATGTTCAGTTTCTTAATTCCAGAAGGGAGACAAAAGCTTATCTTTATCAGCATTTTTAAAAAACTAGTCTTGATCTTTTTCTGCTCTGTATCTCTTATCACTTAATTTGCTCACAGTCTGTGGGTCTCTTTATTGTATTATTTTAAAGTGTATACTAGTTGGTATCAGCCAAGAGGTGGCGTATGATTTAATTGACACATTGCTTTATTTTCTAGCATACTTACAGGTGAATGAAGGTTTGGCTTTTGAAAAGCACAAAATGTGTGCAGTTTAAGCCAACAACAAAAATATGATTTCTCCCTGAGACCCGTTTCTGGGAATTCTTATCACTGTTCAAAAATCACTACTGTGCTAAGTTTAAAGGAAAAGCTGTAATTCTGTGCCATGCTCAAAAGCAAGGGCATTTTTGGACAGAACAATTTGTATCCAAAAGACATGTATCTCTGTGCCAGGAAGAGAAAGCACCATATCTGAGTGAGAGTGGGTCTGAGAGGAAAGTTTTCATCTATTCTTTCAAAGCCTTTTAGTAATTCACAAACAGGCCATTCAGTAGCATAACTGAGTTTTCTATTTCTAAATAGCAATATAGTAACAAAGTAGTTTGATCCAAAAATCTGTCCCAGAATGTCCCATTTCTTGGCAGTTATTTTCAGTGGCACAACTGAGCTTTATTGGGTTCGGGGAATATTTCCCATTCTCTATTCAGTGCTTTCTGAGGTTGCGAGGTTGTTTGATGAAAGGTGTGCTTTGTGAAAACACTGCCTGGTCTTATGTGATAACTTTTCTCAATATTTGCGTTAATGAGTTACACCCTATGTATATCTAGAGTTGCATGGTTTTAAAGCACAGTTTCTCTATATATTTATTATTACATATTTTTTATTGTCTCTGAAGATTGTCCCCAGTAGTCTTCTATATATCTTGTTTTTGTTATGTCTGATTCTAAATTTATCCAGAGACGGCTGTGGTTTGATGAGTTTAAATCACAGGAAGGACATGTGCCAAATTCAAGTCTTATTGGTAATTTTTTTCTTTTTTAATGCTGAGTATTTTTAATCCTCTGTTCTTGCCAAGGAGAAATAGGTTTTTCTAAGAATGTATATTTAAAAATATTTTTTAAATATTTAAATATATTTTTTGATGCATGACTTCTAAAGAAGTTTGAGAGTACTACAATGCAGGAAACGGCTGAGGGATCATTTGCAAGAGAGACATAAAAGTGATACATTAATGCAATCAGGCACTAGATTCAAAGCATTCCTCACCTAGAAAATAAATGCTGCTACATTTCATTTCTTTAAGCCTGCTGTCTAACATAGTTGATATCTCTGTCTCTGTTATTTAATTATAGACCTAAGGAGTTGCTGGAGAGGGAGGGCATCTGGTCTTACAATTGATTTATTTATTGATTGTGGTCAGGTTGGAGACTTCTGGGAAGCAGGCAGTTTTTGAGAAGAGCAGATTTTAGATGTTACTTAGTCTCTCTATTCAAAGAACCAGTTATTTAACCAGTGTTCAGTAGCTGTCTGACCGTCCTCAGGTGTAGCACACTGAAAGTCATTGTCCTTATAGGGAGTTCATCAGAAATTATCTGGGTACTCATGGTAAAAATCTTAGTTAGAATTGGGATGGGAAGTGTGGTTTGACTAACCAGCTGAACTCCACATACTTAGAGTTAGGATCTTAGTTTTGAATTCAGTTTGAGTTGAATTGTTAGATTTAAGTGTCCTATATCTACTGAAATGATAACTGACACTTTGTGTGACTGTGCATTTTTCAGAGGAGAGAGCGAATAGGCTTTATGAGATACCCCTAAAGAACCACACCCTGAAAAGCTGAGAACTCTTTCCTAAGCAGATGGCTCACACAGTCTTCGCTGCACTGCGGACGGGCTCCTGAGGTCTCCAGCATATGGTCCCAGCCAGGGAGGATGCCAACTCACGATGAGTGCAATGTTGATTTATTGGGAGCTGGAATGGCAGAGCAGGGGGCACATTCAGACCTTTAAAGGCCCTGGCGCCTAACAAAAGTGAATGAAGAGGGACTGGGGGCATGGTGGTGACCAGGGAGGCACACCCCCTTTCAGGAGGGGGTTGTTTCACCCTTGCTAGGGTGAGTTTTTGTCAAGCAGCTGTGTAGCCTGCTGCTGCTGGATGCTTAGTGTCTCTCAGTGTTCAAATGTCAACAACTAATTCAAAATTTTGAAGAATACTGAAGAAACCCCACAAAAATGCCTACAGGCAAATTTGGCCACATCCTTCAGTTTGTCACTTTTCTGTCAGAACAGTGGTTCACATGGAGAGCAAACACAATTCTCCGTTTCCATAACATATATTTGGTGACAACTTTTTTCTCTTCTACTATGAAACCCACAGGTAATATAACCAAAACGCATGATTAAAAAAAAATGAATATGTTGTTTTAACTGTAATATATAGGACAAGTAACTAAAAACTTAAAATAAATTGGGTATTTTAACTTGTAAACACTCAAGTGTGATTGTTTTTAGAAGTCTAAAAAGCCCCTATAAATTTTCAAAATGTTCCCTAGAGGGCACGATTTTCACCATTGAAAGCAGCAATGCTTGTGGCTTCTATTTATATAAATTTTGCTTTCGTAAACTTCTTGCTCATTAGTCTTAGCTCTGCCTTCTAGTGCTACACAGATTACATTCAAATTTGCCTTTATGGGACATCTTTTAAAAAACATAAAGTCAATACGACATAGTTGGCACTAGGGACTGGTGCTCCCGTGAGAATCTAAGGCCATGTGATTTGAGGTGGAGCTGAGGTGGTGATGCTGGTGCTGGGGAGCGGCTGCAAATACAGATGAAGCTTTGCTTGCTAACCTGCCGCTCACCTCTGGCCGTGAGGCCTGATCCCTAACAGGTCACAGACGGGGACTGGTCCACAGCCTGGGGGTTGGAGACCTCTGCTTTAGAGGAGTTGTGAGAAGCTACTATTTTTGCTCTTTTGCCCTAAAGGGCTATTCCATCTCTCTCCACATCCACTCTAATGTGAAACGTGGCTTTGTCTTTAAATCTACAAAACATTAAAACTGCTTACTTTAAAAACTCATAAATTCAGTTTTTAAAAAAATTTTAGAGTGTCAATAGGAGTTAGCAGATTTCATCGTATGTAGACTTTCATCATCTCCCTGACTTATTTCTCTCATCTCCTCCTCACTCCTTTTTCCTGGGTTGCCTGCAAAACTTCACAAATGCATTCCTCTTTGATACAGAATAATTTAATTCTCATTTCTGAAACTTTGATCCTTGACAACATATACGACCTAATTAGGTATCTTCATTCATTCAGGCTGCTATAGCAAAATACCATAGACTGAGTGGCTTATAAACAACAGAATTTTTTTTTTCTTACAGTTCTGGAAGCTGGCAAGTACAAGATCAAGGTGCTGGCAGACTGGCTCTTTGGTGAGGACTAGCTTCCTTGTTCATAGACAACCACTGTTCCTCATATGAAGGAAGGAATGAGGGAGCTCTCTAGGGTTTCTTTTATAAAGGCACTAATCCCAGTCACAAGGGCTCCATCCTCATGACCTAATCACCTTCCAAAGGCCCCATCTCCAAACACTATCACACTAGGGATTAGGTTTCAGCATATAAATTTTGGGGGATGTAAACATTCAGTCCATTGCACCAAGGGAGAGGGGTGAAGTGGGGAGAGAGGAAAGTAACTCACTGTCTTTATAAAAATTATTTTTCAGACCAAAACATTCCCCTTTCTAAGATAGATTCTCATCCCAGCTGTGAAAAATTATAACATGTTTTCTCTATTCTAATACATTTGTATGCTTTGTTCCACCCACCTCTTTGGAAGGAATACACATTTATCACTTTTTTGCATATGCCTTCCACACCCATTATTGAGTGCCTGTCTTGTTCTAGGGAATGGGCTAAGCACTGGGACACACAGGCCTTACCTCAAGGAACTGGTATTTTGGTGACAGTCAGAAAATCACATTTCACAGAAAATTCATTTTAGCCATGTTTGAATGGCCTGCTGGGGATCATGGTAAGGGCTCTTCTTGTGAATGCGCAGTGCCCCTGACTAGTTTTATCCTAGGAGCAAAGGTTCATGTAGTTTGCTTGTGGCCTTTGTCCAGTAAAGTCTTTACCTCTGGCATCAAGAACTTTATTTTTCTCATTTTCCCATTGAATCCAGTTTTTCCCTCCTGCTGTCTTGGCAGCTCATAAGGAAATAGAGATGTTTGAATAGACTCTTCTGAGATCTTATCTCTAAGTTAATAAAAAGCAGGATTCTGGAAGTATTCAAGATAGAGCTCCTCTATCATTCTCTGTCCTGATAATTTGGAGTTGAGAAGATGTAGGTTTATATCCCAGTTCCACCATTTCCAGCTACCTGACTTCAGGCAATTATTGAACCCCTCTGAGTCTCAGTTTTTTTATGTATAAAATGGGAATAGAATAGTATCTACATTAAAGAGTTGTGGTGATGTGAAGTAGTGCCTGGTGTAGAAAAAGCATTCAAGAAATGGTTGCTTTTGTCTTAATCCTCATGAAAACTTAAAATCTCACTCTCTGGATGGGGAGATGGGAGCTGCACAACTTCGTGCCTCTGTAGAAAAGATTGTTGAGAACTGAATAAATGTGATAGGGAATGAAGGAAATCCCCCAAACAAAGGCTGGTTCCACTGTCTGTTTGTGTCACCAAAACAAGAAAATAATTAACTAATAGAAGGAGGTTGCTGGACCTCAGTGTTCCTCTCTGCAAAATAAGGGTTGGAATAGATGATATTTTAATTCCCTTTCAAACTGTAATTGTTCATTCATTTCAGTTTCAAGAATGATTGTTAAATGAGGAACATCAATTATAAGGTTCAGGTCTTTTAAATATGGTTACATATTAGAGTCCCTTTTACAAAATCCTGATGTCCAGGTCCCACTCAGACTTATTAATCAGAGTCACTGGCAGGTAATAATTCTGTGGGGCAACCAGGATTGAGAGTTACATTAATGGCTACAGAAAGATTCTTGTCTTTGATTTCCAGCTTATAAAATCATTTATATTAAATCACTTAGGTAGAAGAATTAGATGTTAAAAGTTATCGCAATTTGCTTTTGCTGCTTTTAATTTTTTTTTTGTTTTCATCCTCAAAGTGAATAATAAGGCTTCTTATAGATATATGTAATTGAGCTTCCTTCACCAAAATAGTCATAGCATAAAGACGTATGTTACCAATTATGTTTTTAATTAGAATGGAAATGTGTGTAAAGCTCTTTCATAGAAATACAGACTAAATCTGTTTCAGAAAAACTTACTTGTGAGGCGCTTTTTTTTTCTTTTTACTCAATTCCAATTCATACTTTGGTATTCAATCAAGAGAAGCCATTTCAATGAAATATTTTCTGACACTATGTGGAAATAGCTGTCCTTGATGTGTGTCTTTATTTATGTCAGGGTTCCTAACAACTCCCACAAATAAAATCTGTTTTTTCGATGAAAAGCATCAAAATGGAAGATGGATGTATGTCATGTTGACCCAAAATAGCTTGCACATAATGAGCCCAACATGGAAGAGGCTTTAAAGTCTCAAATCTTCATGGAAAATACTTGTTGATTTTATTTCGCTATAATTGGAAGAGAAAACATAATGGATTTTAGCATAACAGTTTCTTAATGTGTACTGATTGAACTTCAGTGTGTGTGGTCTGCTAAAAAGAATTTTATAGGGCAACTTCATAAATCATATACATGTATACATATATATATATAACTTTAGAGTGATAACTACAGAATTCTTCCTTGTCAAAAACTTTGACCTTCAATGTCATTTTAATGACTGTATAACATTCCTAATTACCAATACATCAGAATTTATTTAACCCATCTCATAGTTGGACATTTAGGTTGTTTACAACTTTTCCTATGCTGCAGTGAACATTCTTGTTCATATAACTTCTTGTCCTTGTACAATTATTTCTTTAGAATGCATTAATAGAAGTGCAATTACTAGGTCAAAGAGTGCTCATAATTTTAAGGATTTTCATACATATTGCCAAATTGTACTGAATGAAGCCTGTACCAATTTATATTCCTACTGGCACAATTGTTTTTCATTCAGCAAGTTTTTTTCAGCAACAGAGTGTTGTCATCTGCAGAGTAATTTGAAATCCAAAATAAAACTCTCCCTTACTAACTCGGCAAATAACTTCTGAACTCCGCAAACTCACTCTGCAAAGTAAAATGCTAGAGAAAGCTACACACATATTGAAGCAACGAGAGTGGAGGCCTGGTGAATGAAGAGGACAAAGAGGTTGTCAACAATGGGTTTAGAAGAAATTAATATGTTTTTCACTTGCCTGGGTTTGACCCAACCTCTGGGACAATGAGCTTCCTCTTAAAGAAAAGTTGAGGTTGGAAAGAAGGGAAAACCAGAAATTCTGCTTAAAATTCCACTGAATCTCCTATTTGAGATTGGCAGCACTGAGGCATTCCAGATGGCTTTGTCTATTCTTTTGAACCTGCCTTTTGATCTTATTTAAATTTCCTCCTCATTTCACCTGTTCTGGGTTTATTGCCTGGAAAACAAGCAGGTGAAAATATTAGCTCCTCCTTAAGGCACCACTAGACTACAGGAAATTTATGTTCAGCTCAGGAATCGTATAACATGACTACATGCTCCACATTTATGGGCAAGTTAAGCAACAGGGAATTTTATGCTGGGATTTATGACACAAACGTGTAACAGGCACATTGTGAGGTGGGAGGGATATTTAAACAAGGGAAAACTCTGCCTATATTATTGATTCAAGTTCTCCCATTGATGGAAAAAACATGGAAGGATTTTATCATGGAAATGGTGAGTTTCTCCTCTTTCAGACAAAATCATTTCAGTTTTCTAGTCTGTCTGTGCACAGAACCAAATTATCCAAAAGCATTTAATTAGATGCTTTAGCAACCGCTATCCCCATAATTCCAGGCAGGAGTGGGGAAGAAAAGAGAAGCATGTGTTGAGTCGAGAGGGCAAGACTTCTACATTCTCTAAACAACTGACCTACACCTTATGTATCCGTTCTTGCAGCCCATAAAAGCTTGCACAAAAGAGAGCGCCAGCTGGAATTGTTCAGTGAAGGCAATGGCTTTCAAAGACCTGGCTAGCAGCAGGTGGAATATACATCAAGGGTCTTTTTATTCTTTAGTACTTATTTTCAGTGGGAAGCAATATGGTTCTTATATTGTCAATAAAAAGCAAATCCAGGGTGTTTGCCCTTTAGCCAGTGTGCCTGATGATTTGTGATGACCCCAGCATCACATCATCACCCAGAGAGTTCAAACAACTTTGGACTAAGATACTGAAAGGCGTGGGTCCTGGCTCGGCAAACCTGATTCTTCATATCCACTCAGAGGTCTGGAGACACACGGCCTAATGGCCAGAATGAATCTGAGCCTTGGGGCTACTGGTTCATTGTTTGCTTGGAAAACTGTTTCTTCATGCTCGACCAGTTTCTCCCTTGCTAATTTGGTCAGCTACACTCCTTTGGGCGTGTAGGCTGTGTATGGCCCTGGTGGGTTTTGAGTAAATTGTCTTGTTTCTCCTAATAACATCTTTGCTTAAGAGTTATAGTTATTCTCATACTAAATGTAGATGGGTGGTGGTAGGTGGATGGAGGAGGAAACTTTAATTTGTCCACCTGCTTTGGGCATTCAGGGATTGAGGACAGGTCGACAGTATCTAATTCTGGAAGAAATCCGATTGTAAGCTTCTTGAGGGAGGCTTTGCTGGTTCTGTCCTCCACTATTCTCTCAGTGTCTGGCACATAGTAGGAGCTGGATAAATATATTATGATGCCAAAGACCAAGTGGCATGGTGAGGAGTGACACCATAGTTTGTGACAACAGCAAGAAGGAAAGCTTTAGTGTTCTCTAAGGACAGATGCTCAAGAAGTTTAAGAATATGAAAAATGGCTCTGTCATTTATTTCCACTTCTTTTCCTTGCGTGCTATGTGGGCTGGAATGGGGCAAAAGGTAGCTTGTTTAGGATTACTTGAGTCATCATTGCTGAGGAGTTGGTGTAATCTTAAATTCAGAGACCAGGGCTATCTTCCATGCTCTTTGTCAAATACAGAATAAGGAACTGGATTCCAGTTGAAGAGGGAATGTGTAGTGCATAGTGCAGTGGTTCTTGAACTGAAGCGTGCACCAGAATTACCTGGAACACAGATGGCTGGGACCTACTTCCATAGTTTCTGACTCAGTGGGTTTGGGGAGGGGCTGAGAATGTGCATTTCTAAAATGTTTCCAGGTGATACTAATCTGATCCTTTGACACCAAACATTGAGAACCAATGGCTTAGAGTAAAAAACACTCACGCTGGAGTCACATAGAGCTGGATTCTTGTCTTGCTTGCTCTGTGACCTTCAGCAGGTCAGTGTTGCTTAGCCTCAGTTTATTTGAAGAGTGGTGATAATATCCACCTCACAGGACTGTTGTGAAGACTAAATGAAATAAAATGAATAAGATGGCTGGTCTATGGTAGTCACGCCAATGATATAAGACCTTTTTTAACTCCTTTTGTGGGATCTGCATGCGATGCAGGGCCTGTTTGAGGGTTTATTGCTATGTGAACTGAGCTTCCACTTTATTATCACTTATTTGTATATCCTAAGTTTTTACTCTTACTAAACATTTACTATGTGAATGGCGTCGTGTGAGATAATTTTTACATTATATTGTACATAACACTGGGTATTTTTTCTCTTTAACAGATGAGAATAAGTAACTTGCACAGAAACCCACAGCTTGTGAGAGGCAGAGCTGAGTGTTCAAACCAAGGCATCCTCCACCAGCCTCTTAATTTCTTTGTTATAGTGGCTCTCACGACTCTCTGAGTAGACTATGTTAAGATTATTAGGTACCTTTCTCTAGTTACTCACTAATAAGCTATATCTATCTATGTAGATAACACATCTGAGAAGATTAAGCAATTGTCCTGCAAATGTAAGTGAAAGGGATAGGATTTCTTGTGTATCTTCTCAGCCAGGCACTGTCTTATTCACCTCATCATGCTGCGTTGTGCATAGAGGAGCTCAGCAAATGCTTGTAGAATTAACAGATGAATTAAAGATTTAGATCAAATTACTGAGGTAATTACTGAGTTTCCTCCTTAAATGATCAATATGACTTACCTCATTATCATTTATACATACCAGTTTGTACTGGTTCTTGAACGCTTGAGTATCCTCTCAAGTCTTGGATCTAGAACCTTTGATAAAATGAGAAGCTGTTGTTATGAACTTCCTTTGCCTAGATAATTTGCACTCATGGTTTGATTTACCAGAATAATTTGAAAAAGAAAATCAGGGACCCCTGCCATGACCAGACCCATTCTGAATACTCGCAGGTTAAGTTTCAGTTCCCCTCTGCTGAGATAACCTTAAGCACATCTACACTTGAATCTGGTGCCCCTAGAGAGATAGTTCTCAAACTTTTAAAAATCAGTCACTACTCATGATTTTTTGCTTCGTTCATATAAAAACCTCCAGCAAATCAGAATACAAAATTGCTCTGTACAAAGAAGGCCACAGGGATGGACTAGCAGGGTGGCAGGGCTGCAGACAAGGCTTAGGGCAGGGCTGTGGATTGGTAATCATCCAAAGATGCATGGCAAGTTTCTCACTCCTGCTAGTTTGCATTCCTGGGGGCAGTGGTGACTTCCCCATGGGGATGGCTGCAAATAGCAATTAGGGATGTAGAGGGGGCAAGTGGATGGTGACTGAAAAGGTGGTGACCTTTATGTGATTTTTGTCACATGTACTCTAGGTCATTGCTTCCTACCTTGGAGCAGACTCAGTTTTACTATTTTGTCAACACAAATGTTTTAAGGATAAATACTTGTGCTACAGATATTTGGGAAAACAATGAAAAAATTTTCTAAAAAATATCAGTTTTCAAAAAGCAATATTTAGTATGTACCAGTTGATTACTGCAGGTATCTGTACTAAATGGTAACTACCTGTAACTTACTTGTTGTTAACAATTTGAATATCACCCCAGTCAACAGTAATAGAAACCACTAAAGCAATTTTATTTCTACATTTTGCAAGAGCAGTGGGCTGTTGACATGACATGATTTCCTAAAATTATACCAATACTATATTGCTTGTTTGATACTGGGTAGGTGAGAATGGGTTAGGTGGTGATTATACTTGAGCAACTGGACTTGTAAAATGTCTAGTGGTATGACACAGGCCATGAGATATATAAAGGGAAAAGCTGGTTTTAACTCAGACTCCCAATCAGAAAACTACTCTCCTGCTGAGCTCTCTTCCCCTGTTCTTCTCTCCTGCTTCCAGGTCACAGAGGGCAGAAGGCAGACCCAGAATACTCACATTAGAGAGAGAATCCATTCCCTGGCTAACACATAAAGCAGACAATCAGCATTTTATGGGGGATATTAGAGAAAAGTCATTTTCTGTAGAAATCAATTGGAAAAGATGATTCTTAAATTGAACTTCAATCAATTATTTTGCATATAAAGAGGCTGAGAATATTTGAGAATAACTGACAGAGCCTTCATTCAATGTCATACTCATCTCTGCACAGACTGCATAGGATGAACACTTTGTGTGGCACAGTATCAGATTAGCAGATCCTGGGAGAAGAGGAATCCAGTAGAGGCCCACCCAAGGACTTGTCTCTCATTTTCATAAACTGCTTTTCTTGACTATTGCAACAAAGTGAGTTCCATGCCTAATGCATTACTCCAGGCTAGCAACAATTACAACAGACAATTTATTGGACAAGATATTGACCCTAACTAAAGCAAGCAGAGTAAGATACATTTTCTCTTTTTAATAGAAATTAATGAAAAGTGGAAATCAGAACTATTGACATGTAAATAAAAAGGAAATACATTCATTTCTCTAAGAGTACAAGACAAGAAAATGGCATTTCTAAATGTATATGCTCATATTTAAGGTTTTTACTCACATATACAAGGTAATTAATTGCCCATGAATTAGTTATTTGGAGATTCTGTTAAATTGCAGCATGACTTCAATTCTTAAGAGATATGTGGAAGCAAAACACAAAATTATAGTATGCACCATTTTTTTATTAAGAAAAGTGAACAGATTTAAAGTTCTCTCGGCTTTGTAACTTTTTTTGATAGTTTACACAGTGGAATATTTTTTAGCTGTCCAGTAGGCATTTATTGGACTCTTGCTATGTACTTGGAATCGTGTTAACTGATAAAGATGATTGATAAAAACTACATACACATATCAGAACCCTTTGCAGTGCCAAGAAATCTTATTAAGGTGTGTGTGTATGTATATATCTTAGTTCTTGCATTAGTTTTGTTATGTGTGGATGGTCACAGGCGTGGAGAAAATGCTTTTTATTGTTTTTTCTTTTGTTTTAAAAACAAAATACCATTGACGTTCTCTGATTGCAGAAAGGTTAAGAAAAAAATTTCTGAATAACACTGGTGGAATTTTCTTAAAAGATAAGTGGAACTCACAAAAGGCTTCCCAAACCATTCCCTCTTGTGCTTTCCCTCCTCATGTGCCCCATGACACAGCAGTCTCCTTGGGACTACATGCCTCCTTCTGGCCTAACACAGGTGCTTTTTGCACTGGGAGTCAATCCAGAATCCCACACCCAACTCAGCCAGTCCTAGCAGGGTCCACTCAGCCTCAGGTGAGACTGGGTAGTGTCTTCTCAGATTGTATTCTCTCTAGCTCTTCCTTTCTCTTACCTACCAACCAAAATAAACCCCAAAGCGATTTTAAAGGAAAAGAGAGTGAAATTTATTACGTTCTGGAAAAGCAAGAATTTTAAAAGGGAAAGAAAAGGAAACATTGGAAACCATACCTATCTGACAAGTACGAACTAAAGAGTAAATAGAGAGGGAAACTGGGTCAGTCCCCAGATTTGATGAGGAATAGCTATGACTGGCAAGATGAAGCCTACAGTATGTGTAGTCATTTTGTATCAATTCATTACTTAATTATATTTTAAAAATCTGAGTAATTTGGGGGTGAACTGAGTCAATAGAAGACACCCTTCAGTCTGACAATTGCTTTACACCTAAGTCCCTGTTGGCCACCTGGGGGCAGCACAAGAATCCTAGGCCTTAAAATTCAAGCATCACCTGGTTTCCTTGTCTCTACAGGTTTGAGAGACCAAAAAGTCGAGAGAGAGAGAGAGAGAGAGAGAGAGAGAGAGAGAGAGAGAGAGAGAGAGAGAGAGAGAGAGAGAGAGAGAGTAAGAGCTTGCTTTGCTGCCACCACAACTGAATATAAATTGTATAAGATTTCTCTATGAGCATTTGAGTGTTAATCTCATGCACAATTACTGATAACCTTCATCACATCATGCCTGGTTGGATATGGGGCATCATGATAGAGTTTCGTTTATAACCTTTGGTGATCAGATATGAAATCATAACTCCTCAAAGAAAATCTTTGAGGGCAGAGTACTGAGCCCATTGAAAATTACTAAGAACAATTAGGAACTCTGAGTTCTATTCTTAGTATTTCCGACAATAATACCAAGAGACTTCAGTGTTCTCAGGCAAACAGTTTATTGGCTTGGAGACTTGGCAACCTCACCCTAATCTAAACCCCATTAAAGACATTTGGGAACTCAAGTATCCCAATGGTTCTCATTTTTTCAACATGTATTGCTGAATGCCTACTGGATAGTAGTCCCTGCATGGGCTACCGGGGTGGGTGGAATTAGGGATTAAAAAGTAAAAATGTACTCCTTGCTCTCTTATAGGAAGGAACAATACAAATCTTGAAAGGCTGTAGAACAATGAAAGTTCTCAGCACATGGAGTAGGGCTTGATTCCCAGTAGGTGATCAATTAATGTTAAACTGAACGAGCATCTGATTTTCAAGCTACATCTAAGTTTCATAACTTTCTTTAAACATCACTGATAATCTCCAGTGTATGTGAATCTTTTTTTAATCCTGGAATTCTTAGAATTCCTGAAATTCTGGGGAACAAAGACAAGACTGGCAGGCTACTTGGTGGCTCTCTGTAGACAGTTCACAAAGTGGATGGCTCTGTGGTTGACCAAACCACAGATGAGTTCCTTAGGGACCAACGTGGAATGCATATCTAAGCCTCACTGGTAATTAGGACCGTTACAAAGTAATTCACAGTGTTAATCGCTGTGCATAGAACATAGTATTCCAGAAGTCTATCTTGGAGCCTAGAGTGTCTTCAGAAAAAATTTCTCTTCATATAATAGATTCTAAACTGCTTTGCAGTGAAAATGTGAACGTTTTTAAAAAGAGAATCCATCTGTGTAAGGATCCCCTTGGAATAATCCTTAGAGATCCTGGACCTGACCCTCAGGGCTGTTAGGTTCCTCGTTGCATCCTCTTAGCGTCCATTTTCCTTTCCTCCAGAGCACAGATCTTGGTGTGGAAGTTGCAGTTGTCCATGTGATCGTTTGATTATTGTCTACCACCCTCTTCTATCCTCCATCAATGCAGAGATTGGGGTGTGCTTTTACTCATTGAGTTCCCAGCACCTAGTATAGTATCTGGCACAAAGTTAACACAAAACAAATAAACCAGAACTTCTGTGAATGAACTCACACTGTATTTGAGAATCATAACATCACGGGGTCAATAAGTACACCTGCCGCTTTTAGCTCTGTCAACTTGCAATTCTGCTCATACCCTGACAGTATTAAAAATATATGATATATACACATGCACACACATATTATATACATATTATATGCACATATATACACATTATATGTACACCCATATGTAAGTGCATGTATGTGTATGTATCTGGAATGATCATGAAGACAACAAATTGGGACAAATATATGCAGTACATATAAAAATATGTTAATATCCTTATTATATAGTGGCAAACATCAGTTAAATAAAATGAAAAGAGAGAAAGAATTGGGCCATTTCAAAGCTGCTAGTAGATTTTTTTGTGTACAATATAGCTGTATACCATGTAGGGATTATTTTGGGAGCATGAACAAACACTGATGCCTGGGTCTCACCCACAGAGAATCTTTCATGAGAGAAGGGAACAAAATTTATAGCAGTAATGATAAAAACAGTGACAGATTGTTCTAGAACTCTTTTGCCCAGAGTGATTTTGTTGGCCTAGCTCAATGTGTTTGGCTTAAAGTAGGTGGTACATAGTGATTGGCAGTCCCATCAGGATGGCATGGGCTGGGAGAATGTCAATTCTCTACTGGAAAGATAGTAGGTTGGCAAAAACCCAGCAAATGTGCATCTTTTTTCCAGGTGGTTTGCAAACTCCTTGAGGGCAACGACTCTGCTTGGCTCCACAGCTTCATCCTTCTTTGAAGATATTAAGAATGTGGTTAATTATTAGCTTGCTCCATTTTTTTTCAGCTGAGGTCTAGCCTCAGATGCTCAGTTTCCTTGCCTCTAAGTAATTTTCTTATATTTGTGAGTGATAGCTCATTGAAATGAGGAAAAGTCTTTACACATGAGTACCTTCTATGTGCTGAATGAGAAAGGTTAAGAAGTACCTCGCATGGTGTTGAGCCTCCGGGAGGGAGCGATGGGGGCAGAGGCTGCTGGCATCACCACTGGAAGACAGAATTCAATTCAAGTCTCAACAAGTCTTGAAGTCTTTTGCATGCTCTTTAGGGAGTCTGAATGAGTGTCACTTCAGATGTGGCGAGAAGCTGAAATGGAAACTATTACATGAAAACATTTCATTTGGTCGGGGTGGGGGGGACTGTTTGGAAAAATCCTAATTTTTTTAAGGAACAAAGAGAAGTTGATGAAAGGATTTGAGGTTCTAATGACCAAAGTCTCTACTGCCTCCCTTCACTCCCTAACTCTTCTTTCAAAATGGAGAAGGAAATGAAGCCAGAGAAATAAATGTCTTAAATATTCTAAGTCTGGCAGGCCAAGCTTTTAGCTAGGATAACATGTAGTAGTATAGTAATACCTTTTAATTATAGTTATATAATTATAAATAGGAAAGAAATTAAAAGATGAAGATGTGGTTTGTAATGAAATTACCATAAATACCGTGGCGAGCTTTAAAGTCATCACAAAATTTCATAATACAAAAGCATAATGTAGAGGTTAACTTCTACCAAGACTAGAAATTAAAATTCTGTGGAATCGTGGCCTGCCTTGTTAGCTTGGTATTTCCTCCTCAGTACACATAAGCACTATTAGTCATGCAGACACAAACAGGCCTTGAGAGTCAGAGTTCTGGTTGGCAGTTCTTGTGTCCTCTGAGCCACTTGGGCAAGCTGACATAGAAGTGACTTGGGCTCCAAAGACAAATGGTGGAAACATCAAAAGAAATCTAGTCCAACTGCCTGGATGTTTTTGATTACTTCTTCTTTTGGAAGCAGGCATGTATTTTGTTTGTGATACACGAACTTATTGCAGTTTTATTTATAGACCCATTACTTCTCACTGAACTGACAAATTTTCATGATTGAGGATAGGGTATCATAATCACCAACTGCTGCATTGGTCCTGGGGACAGTAACCTAAGCTGTTCAATCAGAGCACGTAGACAGGTTACATTGTCACAGATTAGTTCCTGTTTGTTAAAATACTGCTAATAAGAACAACATCATAGGTCACTTTCCACAAGCCTGTTCCATAGCTGCATACTACTAAGACATCTTGAAAACATGACACCTTGATCAAAAGAGATTAAATAAATGAGTTTGGCTTGCTCTATTGCAAACTGTTATCCAACACTGTGAAAATGATAAACACATGTCGTAATGATGGTAGATTGTGATCTCTTTTGCACATGACAAGAGACTTCTTTATTTTTCTAAACCAAGAACAATTATTTTGCCACTTTTCTACTATCATTAGCTATGGCTAGCACAATCATTTAAGAGGTATATTTTTGTGTCTCTGCTATAAATAAGAAATTATGCTATGATGGCAATCTAGGATTAAAGGTAGGGCAGCAAAGTAATTTTGAGGATGCCAAATCGAGGAAAATATTGATAAAAAAGAGGCAGATTGGAGAAGGCCTTGTATACTGTTTTTTTTTTTCTTCTCTTTAATCCAGTAAATAATGAAGGTGTTTGAGCATGGAAGTGACATAATGAAGTGGTATTTTAGGATAAATAAAAAGAGAAATAAATTGGAAGTTGATCACTGCCTGCACTGAAGACATTGTGGGACAGGAAAAAAGTGACAATAACTTTTCCTTAGCTTGAGGCTGTGGAAAAGCTGGAGCCTAGCTCCTAATACCAAGGGTGGTGGGAAGTTTGGTTCCTGAGAATTACTTCTTTCTCCCATTTTCCCCAGCCAATGGACTATGTGATTTCAAGTGAATGATGTAGTTCTCCAAGTATTGCAGTACCCTAAGTAGGAGGAGAGAAAGGTTCTTGGAGGGCAGGGCCACCTGGTTAGGGATATATATATATATATATGTAGTTGGGCATGGTAATGGTAGTGGAGTTTGAAATGGCCAAGAAGAAGTGGTCTCATTCCTCTATTCCCCTTTCTAAACTCTCAGAAAAGGATCTAAGACCTGGGTAACTTTAATTAGCCCCTCCATTGCTAGCCAAGATAGCTGATATGGTGAATTCATTAAGGGAAAATAAGAGAGATTAGAGGAGTTTAATGGCTATAAAAGAAAAATGGATCAGAGAGCATAAGAATATAAAATAAGCATAATATCCTCTAAAGGGGAAAAAAAGGAAAAATATCAGAAATAGAAAAAAGTAATAAGTAGCCCTAGAGCAGATCCAACCCAAGATATTTGGTAAGAAGAGACAATAGCTGAAATGACAACTCAATAGGGGCATTGAATAACAGAATGAAAACCTTGGATAAACTAATTAATGAGCTGGAAGACCAAGCCTTTAGGCATCAGAAAAGGATAATAAAGAGAAGGACTGGACAAAAGAAAAGTTAAGATATATGGAAGATAAAAAAGAGAAGTGCCAACCTAACAGGGTTCCCAGAATAAGAAAGAGAAAGTAGTGAAGAAATATTTCAAGAATTAATGACTATATAGATAAAGGGTCTAGGTTAAAAGGCCTTCAGAATGTCATACAGAAGAGATAAGAAAAAAATTAATACCTGCCACATTATGAAGAAATTTAAGAATGTAGAGACAAAGGAAAAATTCTAGAAGATAATTGAGAGGAGTAGATGACTTCAAAAGGAAAAGGAATGAACTATCATCACACTTCTCAACAGCAACACTGAATGCAAGGAGACAGTGGAGTAATAATCTCAAAGCACCAGAATATTGCTCCTGGGTTTTATACCCAGATAAATTATCTCTGGAATGTAAGGAATGAAATAAAGATGTTTTTAGAAATACAAGGTCTGACAATGTTTACCTTGCAAAGACATACATCGAAATGCTGTTGGAGGAAAAACAATCATTCTAGGAGGATGGTAAAAATATGGGAAGTGTATCAGTTAATGCCTAGTCAGGAAAACAAATCATTTTAGATCATTTATCTGAGAGGGAGTTAGTGTAAGGAGTTGATTAAGTAGAAACTGGAAGGCCTGGAGGAGCAAAAGAGAAAGTGTGTTTTACTCAGAGCTCAAGGAGCTTCTTTTGCACTTGGGCTGGAGCCCGTGAGCCCACCGTTGCTGCCACAGTCACCAATGCTACTGGAACCAATGGGCTGCCACTGAGCAGGAGCCACCACTGCTGCTGCAGTTGAGGTGCAATCAAAAAGACAATGGCTTTGACCCTCTTTCCATCTGCTAATTAGGTAGAGGTGCCTCTGGAAGGCTGCATGGTATCCTCTCATTATCAGCCAAAGGGGAGAGAATATCTCCCACTGAACTCTCAGTGCCACAATGATGCCACTCCAGTCACTTCATTAGACAGGCTTGCATGTGGGCACCAGCTGTTATCCAGGCCAAGCTCTTTCTGCCTGTCCTTGGTCATATTACACTCACAGTATTTAGGTTTTTGTTACTCCCTGAAGGCTAGAGCCACCAGAGAAGACATAATCCAGCTTTGTTCTAGCCTCTATTCACCTCTCCTCTCATTGGGTCATTCTCTTAAACTCCTATCTTTTCCTGAGGCCAGCTTCATATGACTTATATCAGTTTGCAACCACATTGTGAATGCTCCTCTGAAGCAGGTTGAGTTTTTTAACTTTTATTTTATAGATTTTTAAAGCTGTAACATGAGGTTACTGTCAGTCCACGAGGGGTCCACAGTGGCTGGAGCCTGCCTTGTGAACTGTGCACTGTGCTCTTCTTCCTACACCGTCCCCCTTTTTCCTTTAGAATCTTTACCCTGTGTATTAGTTACCCATTGCTGGATAATGAATCACCCCCAAACTCAGCAGCTTAAAACAACAAACATTTATTATCTCACAGCTCTGTGGGTTAGGAATCTGCATGGTGCCTCTGACTTATTGTTTCTGGTAAGGCTACAAATCAAGGTGTTGGCCAGGGCTGGAGTTATCTCTAGGTTCAGCTGGGGTAGAATCCACTTTTAGTTTCACTCAAATGGCTGTTGGCAGGCCTCAGGTCCTCCTTGTTTGGAGACATGGTAGCTTGTTTCCTCTAGAGTGGGGAGTGGTGGTGGGGGGAGAGAGAGACAGACAGATAGACAGACAGGCCAAGAGGGAAACCATGATCTTTTATAATCTAATCTTGAAGTGATATCCTGTCACTTCTCCCTATTTTATTCCCTAGAAGCAAGTCATTAAATCCAGCCCACACTCGAGAGGGAAGGGATTTCACAAGGAATGGATACCAGGAGTCAGGAATCACCATCTTAGAGGCTGCCTAAAACACCTCAAGAGTTAGTTAGAGAAACAGAGTGTTACCTCTAGAAGACTAAAGATTCTAAAATTAATTTCCCACCCCCGAAGTAGAAAGAACATAGCCTATAGAGCTTGATGAACCTCGTTTTAATTTCAGTTCTACCATTAGAGTGACCTTATGCAAATGAATTAATCAGTGTTTTAGTTTCTTCTTCTGTAAAAATCAGGTAATGATACATAATTCTCTGGATTGTACAGGGTTAACAGAAACAATATATGTGAAATGCATATAGTTCAGTGCGTGGTGCACAGGTGGCCTTCCACAGAGCTTTGTACCCTTTTCTTCCATTCACTTTATCATCCAGTTATCCGGTAAGTGTATAGTGCCAACATATTTTGGCATTTGCTGAACCATTATTCGGAACATCCCAGTGTGAATAGAAAGAAAACAGCTCAGAGAGAACGGCTGTCTTTGTAGGGAGAGTGTTGGTGTGTGTGCAGGGCTGGCTCTCCGCCTGGGATGCAGGGGTCAATGGGGCTGCCGCCAGCTGTCTGCAATGTTAGCCAGGGAAATCAACTCCCAGCCCTGCTGGCACCTACTGCTGGATTTGGGTAAACATAATTACAGTCTTTAAAGAGAGGAGAGGGAAAGCAACCAAGACCCCCACTCACCATGTAAACAGGATGTCCACTGAATGGCGGCCATGGAGATGTTTATGTTCTGTTCAGGGGAAAATTGACAAAAGGCCTCTGGGAGCCTTTATTGCTGCCTGGGGCTGTAGTGTGCCCGCAGTGGTGCTGGCTGGGTTCTTCCCAGCAGCTGTGTCTGTGCTGTGAATGTGGAGCTTCAGCGGAGAGCTCTGGGGCTGTGCTGTCTGGAGTGGAGATATAATCCTTTGAGATGCTGCGTCTGGTTATCTGATCAAGGCCCTTTATACATGGATAGGGGCATCCTGGTGTCTAATGCTAAGTTTCCAGCGTGCCTCCCATGATCTGGAAGCTGGCTGGTTGAGGCCTTTATGAAATAATAATCTTAACAATAGCTACTGTTTACTCAGAGCAAGGCAGTGCACCACCAAATATTTCACATTGCTTATCTTATTTAACCCTCATGATAAGCCTTTGCAGTAATTTTATCATACTCATTGAACACCTGAGGAGGCGCTGCAAAGATAAGCAACTAGACTTGAAGTCAGATCAGTTAGATTCTCAAGCCTGTGCTTAAAAAGTAGGTGAGGTAATAGCAAGGACCATCTGTCAAGGTCAATACTCTATCTCTATGGCCCAGCATAGTGTCTGAGAAAATATTTGTTGAATGAATGAATTTTTTTAAAAAAAAATCTACCAAAATGCTGTTCTCCACTGATTTTATGGGGAGCACATTTTTCCCCAGTGAGAAAAATAGTGGGAGCATGTTGCATGGTTTATTCCACATGCTTCTGTTTGGAAACTCAGGGCGACTCAGGGCACCTACCGATCACCACTGGCTGCAGTTGGGTCTTGGGTATAGGCTGAGGCACCAAGACAGTGACTCATTGGCCAAGTGTCTAACCAAGAAGCCAAGTGCTACTTTAGTCCAGTCTTCTTTGGCACTATAGTCAAGGAAAGCATCGTTTGAGGCCATTCAATCCAGCCTGCTTCTAAAGCAATAGAAACAGTGAACACAAATGCTTGTCTCAGCTGGCCTTTGTCTCTAGTGCACGATCCCTGGACAATGGTTTTGCTGCCCCTCTTCTAGAACACAGGGGGGCTTGAATGAAATTGTGAAGATAGGCTGAGCAGATTTCCCAGGAATGCCAGGAGGTGGTCCCTCTACCTTTATCATTGCAAATGGAATTAGTGGAGACCTAGGAGCCCTAAAGAAGCTACTAATTCTTGAATAGAAGGGAGGAGATTTGCTCTTTCTGCAGGATGGATTTGGACATCAACATGCCCAGCTCTAGAATAGAGCACAGCCTTTATCCAAAGACTGAACTTCCAGATTAGAGGAAGATGCAAATTTCTCCCTCTCTATCCAGGTATCCTTCTGGACAGGCACATGGCTGGTGGCAGAGACTCTCCTGCAAATGCTCATTTCCCTGCCCAGACCTGGGGCCATAATTGCCTCCACATTGTAGCAAGTTATTATTAGTTAGCAAGAATATGTTCTTTTCTTTGGGTCAGCACTTATTAGTTTAACAAACAATATTCAAGAGACATATAAATAATGATCCAAGTTTGGAGATCTTTTTCTTCTCAACATTTCTCCCTTTAGTTGCTATTGGGTATGTATATGACATCACATTTCAGAACTTGTTCCAACTTTCCAGGTGTGAGTTTGACTGAGCTTCTGCTGAATGTCATGTTGGTCTGGCAGTAGAGATCATATCAGTATTTACCTTTGGTGAAGGCTTTCCTGCTCTGGAATAAGTTTTTTATTAGTAGCAAAGTGATTAGGAATCATTTTTCCATAAGTAACCCTTTTTCGCCCAGATCACATCAGCCCTTGTCATACATGGAACCCAATCCTGTACTGGTCTCTATTATTGCATCTGGGATTGTAATCCCTTCCACTGCACCAGCTCACTTTCCCTGCCTTATAGGTCTATTGCAGCCTTCCAGGTATGAGGCCAGAAGGGGCCATGCTCCTTCCCATTGCTTTCCCTTTCCTATAGTTTCCATATGGCTAATGCTGCTGCTGCTTCCACCGAGCTCTGCCCAGCTCTAACCACCTTCCTATGACTGGGGCCACTGCTTGCTTCTGCGGGGTTTCTGCCATGCTGGATGGCTCCTTCTACCAACATTGACGAAGAGTTACAGTTCTTTACAAATCAAATTGGAAGGACATTTTTGTCTACTGAAGTGACATGTGTTTCAGCCAAACTATTAGCTTGATAATTCAATTTTATATCTAGAGAAACCTAGGGGATCACTCTACGGTTCAGATTCCCTAAGTTCAGGTGCCCTAAATTCAGGTTCAGGGAATGAGACAAGATCATTCAAGTGTCTGGGATCTAGGGCTCTGACTGTCAGCCCCCAAATTTTCTTCACCTTTCTCTTAGGGAGGCTGGAGCCCTCAAACAGTTGGAACTTTCCCTGGTGGTCTTCCTGGACACTACAAATACCCACAGGTATATATAAAGCTCCTGTCAGAGCATTTTCATTCACATGGAGCTCCATTGGGGCCCATGTATATTGCATTTTTTTGCAAAATAAATATTGCAAAAATATCGGAAAATATAAATATCAGAAATATTGCATTTTTTGAAAAATAAAGGTATTAGCTGTAGTTATGTTTTGGAGGCAAGAATATTTATTTTTTAAATGCTTTTCTGTGTTTTTTTTTTTTAATTCTTAAAAGAAGACAAAGTAAGATTCAAGGAACCTAGCAGATATTTGTTGTTAAACCTGTAAACATTTCTCAGTCTTGTTTACTGTCACTCCTCTCACTTAAGAATCTGTGTAAGAAGAGTTACATTTTCCAAGGCTCTAAAGTGTCTTAAAATTTTCCCTATTGGTTATTGCCTAAATAAACATGCACATGTGCTATTTTATAGATCATAAGACTTACCAAATGGGCCCTTTCATTCTCTGTATTTCACGTGACTCCTTGGCCCTGGCTTTCAGAGCTGAGCTCAAGTTCCTTGTCAACCTGAACCATGGTAGACAGAGACTCAGTCTGAAGAAATAAATGACAGTTGTAGTTCACCGATGGGAGACTTTGCCAGCAGAGCTAATCCCTCCTGGCCTTGCTGGGAAATTGGGTAGGAGGGGGAAGTAAAGGCAGCCATGAAACTGGGAAGTCTGTGAGTTCAACTGACCTTCACTGAGCTCATCAATAGAACAACAAACATGATAATCAAATGGATGCTTTTGATTGATATACAGTGAAACAGAGTTCTGGTGAAGGATGTGGGAAGCAAGGGGAAAAGGGTTAAGATCTGAATAGAAAGAGCTTGAAAACAGATTCAAATTCATTAGGGTTGCTGCTCAAGTCTTTTAATGATTCAAAGTGTTTTTTTGGATAAGAGAGTCATGGGGCTCTTTTAAACTGAGTATTTCTTTATTTACATAAAGTAGTTAGCAGATTCTTAAAAATATATAAATTGGACTTTGGCAGGAAACCTGCTTCTTCTTGTCATCAGAGAGTCCCGCAGGTCTCAAGAATGGCAAACATCTGTTTGAAGGGCATCTCGACCTTGGCTTGGCAGAGAACTCAGAATAAATGGCACTGGGATTTATAGTTTTTATTCAAGATAGCAAGTGTGGTGAATAGCAGAGTGGCCAAGTATTAAGAACAGAGCAACTATTCAATAAGTATTTACTGACTGCTTAATATATGCCAGTTACTATGTTATATGTGTGCAGATACAACAGTTACTAAGACACACTGAGGACCCAAATAGTTTATTACTTCACATGGACGCTAAGAAAAAAGTTCACAGTGTGTTGTCATGAACATACTGTATCTTTACTGTGGTTCTTTCTCGTGCAGCTTAGAATTCGGTGTGCAGTTATGATGCATGTAATGTACACCAGTAGGAGAGACTAAGCCTGGTTCACTATCATGCATGTGAACTGGTAGCTAGTCATTTTTTCTCTTGACCATTTACTTATTAAAATAGTGGAAGGTTGTTTTGAGGTTAAAACTATGAAAATAGTCCAAGATTTATAAGTGCAATTTATTCTTACAATCTTTATGCCACATATTTTTCAGAATTCATAATTTTCTCACTTAATGTAGATATATAATATTCCCAATAGGTACTAGACAGTGTCTTTTAATGAAGCATTTTAATATCTCTGTCATTATATGGATATGTATGAATATTGACACTAACATGACAAAGACTATAAGTAACTTTATATCACCACAAGTCAGAAATTGCTGCCCAATAACTAATAAAGAAGATCCAGGTTTTACAGATTTAAAAAAAAAAAATTTGCAATCGTGGATAAGGAATGATGGACTTACAGTATTGATGAAAATCATTCACTATGACCCAAATAGTTTGTTGATTCATAAAGACGCTGTAATAAAAGTTCACAAAATGTGTTGCCATGAATATATCGTACCCTGGTGTGATTATTTCATCAGATTTACCTGGAAAACAATTTTGACTTCTCTCTACAAACAAGTTGAATAAGAGGAAAAATGACACCACCTCCCACTGAAGATCATTTGCCATTTGTGTTTGGGTTCTTTTCACAGGCTTCAAGGCTGGCATTCTATTAGAATCATTCTTCTTATGAACCATAATGTGAAGTAGGAAAGAAAATTCCACTAAAACTTCTGAATTGGAGCCAGGATGTATTTTATCTGATGCACTAAACAATATAAAGCCAATATCCTGGCCCATGGTGCCAGTGACATCGGCATCAGTGGCTGGATACAAAGCAGGAGTGGTCGGGACATAAGGAGGGGTTGGTGAGTATAGCCACACTGGCTCTTTTTTGTATCTATTTGTCCACTCCAAACTTCTTCCCAGCCTGGGACTTTTACACTTTCTGTTCCCTCTTCCTGGAACATACTTCCTTGTGACTTTTGAAGAACTAATTCCTTCTCATTATTTAAGCATTCCCTTCAATGGCACCTCCTGTGGGGAGCATTCCTTGACCACCTTTTATAATGCTGTCCACTTCCAGTCACTCTTTATAACATTACCATATTTTATTTTCTTCAAGCACTTCTATGAAAGGACCTTGTTATTTGTTTACTTATTTACTTGTTCATCATTTTTCTCCTTCACAGAGCAAAAACCTTTCTCACTTGTTGACAGGATCTTTAGTCCCTAGAATAGTGCCTGGCATGTTAAGGGAATCAATAAATATTTGTTGGATGCATGAATGCTCCCTGCAATATCACTAGTTCTCTTATTTTATAATGCCTCTACATCTCCCATTCCAACATCCCAGTGTTCCTTTTGTGACAAAAGTCTCCAAAAAAAAAAAAAAAAACAAAACTGCAAATGTGGGAAACATGATAGAGCATGAGGCATGGCAGAATATTAAATTAGCTTCATAAACTGTGAATCATAAATCATGGTTCCATCTGTTCTGTAACAGTGAAAACAGTAAAAATTTCCACCAGATACAAACTAAAAATAAAGAGAAACCATGAGTTTTGACTCATGGAGAGCCAGTTACTATTATTTTGGATCGTTTATCTCTCCCTCTGCTTCTCAGTAGCCATTCTAGTCATGCTGTGCCTTTCTGGAACAGGCCCAGGAATCTATTCATAACAGTCATTGGTTTTCTCCAATCTAAAAGTTTCTGCCATGTAGCTCCGTGCCTGGCACATAGAAGCCACTAAACAAATATTTGTTGACTAATAATGTAATTCCACTGGTACAGATTTATTCTTGATTCAATTATTTTTTTTCTAAAATGAAAATAACATTTAGAAGAGGTAACCTACAAAAGGAAGATTTTTCATTCACAATCTGGTATTTATTGTTGTTATCTCATTGAAAGAATTGATGAGATCTAGAGTTTTTTGAGCATGGATCATTATTTGGGCAGGCGAGGTCTGGGTGAAGCATGATTATAGGAAGCACCAGGGCACTGACCTGAGAAATGATGGGACATTAAGAGGGGCCAGAGGAACAAAGAAAACGTTTTAAGGTGAGTGGTTCACATTGCGGTTTTGTCCAAGGTCAACATGGTAGAGAGTGCTATTCTGGGAGAATTGGTATTTTCAGATTATGCCTATTGGCTAAAGGCACAGTGAGGGTAGTAGGTCACCAGGACATCCCAGGACCAACGGAACCAGTTTTGTTTAGGGAAATTAGGTTAAAATAAACATCAATACACAGGCAACATTCTTAATAAGCTTTCCAAGAAACCGATAGCAGTGACTGCCTCTGGGGAATGGAAATGAGGGGTGGAAGAGTTTTAATTTTTTTTCCATGACAGTATATTGATATCACAAATATAAAAATCAATCTTTTAAAGATTTTACCAGATTAACATGCTAGCAATTAACAATAAATAGAATAGCAATTGTAATAAAATGGTAGGGGCATGTCAAGATAAAGTTCACATTAACATATTAAGATAAGAAGAAAAAATTTGAATTTGCAAAACATCATTATTCATGTGTAATTTTTGTTCTTCCCTATAGAACATTGTTCAGCCTCTCAGGACACGAAAGCAGCTCCAGAAGCAGAACCAGCAATGATTCCAGAACAAAGATCCTTAGACTTACTTCTCTGACATACTGCCCCATACTCTGTTCATTCTATGCTCTTCGTGACTCAGTTTCCTTTATTTTTTTCTTTCTTTCTTATTACTAACATAGATGGTTGCCTCTTTGAATATTTTAAATTCAAACCCTGAAAGAAAGGAATTGACTATCACAGTGCAGTACTCAGGGTAGGAATAGGCTTCTTTACTCCTCTCACATCTTTACCAGAAAATGCAGTCACCTGAGGGTATGTGCAAATGCACCTGATCTTTTCAACCTGGAGGTGTTTAACACATTCCTTAAAAATCCAGATGCTACTTTCTTATACTGATAGCACACTGAATAGATTTTCAAGCTCTCATCTGCAGTCCCAGTTCATCTCTAGCAGAGAGAGGGACTCTGCTGTTGTAATCCTCTCATATAATAAAGGGGCCGTTTAAGTGACAATTACACATAGGGAAAGAAGGTTTGCACCACAGGTATGAGGGTATTATAATTCATAGCTGTAAGGGAGTAAAAGGTTTTTCCAACTATCATCTGCTTCTGAAACAGTGTACCTTGTTTAGTCTACAGAACACTGAGTGAGCAGGGCACTATGGTTTTCCCCAAGCATTAGTCAAGTACTTTGATAAATGTAGTTTGTGTAAGAGCTGCAGTGATAATGGAGTTGCATAAGTTTTGGGGGGCTTTCTTTTTCATTTTCTACTCTTGTCATTTAGAAAGGGCAGGAGACTCTCATTTGGAAGAACTGTAGGGTGAAACCTTATTTGTAACAGTGGAGAAGATCACAGAAATTGTTGAGGCATCTTCTGGCTCTGATTTTTTTCCATTGTTGACCCAAGTTAACAGTTATCTGATTTTCCATAACTGCAATAAGTTACAGTCCCTTCCCTGGCCTTTCAAGTGTAATTTGTTTCTGAAAAACTCCTTGTATCCAGATCCCTTGAAATAAAAAATGGAATGTCCATTGAAATTATTAATACATAGTTACTTTTAAAATTAACAAAGTTATGTATACAGTTGATTCTTGAAAAATGCAGGGTTTTGGAGTGCCAGTCTTCCAGCGTAACTGAAAAGTCCCTTGTAACTTTTGAATCTCTAAAAACTTAACTACTAATAGCCTACTGTTGACTAGAAGCCTCACTGATAATTTAAACACCCGATTAACACATATTTTATATGTTATATGTATTATATACTGTGTATATATGAATTACTTTATATAATAAAGTAAGCTAGAGAAAAGAAAATGTTAAGAAAATCATAAGGAAGGAAGAAAAAGTACATTTATAGTATTTATTGAAAAAAATCCATGTATAAGTGGACCCACACAGTCCAAATCTGTGTTGTTCAAGGGTCAACTGTATATGTAATTGAATCTTGGCAGAGAAATCTGTCCACCAAAAGTATGTTCACAGAGAAGGCCTGTGCACTGACATGCAGTATAGAAGGGAAAGTGTAAAGAGCCAGATAGTAAATATTTTAGGTTTTGTGGGACACATATGTTCTCTAGATATTTAAAGTGTACAATATGATGATTTTAAAGATATATGTGTATATCTTCTTTTAATTTTTTTACAACCATTGAAAAATGTAAAAATCATTCTTAGCTCATAGACTACGCAAAAATAGTTGCAGGCTTAAAATAAGCTTTTAATACAAAACAAAACAATCTCAATTCCTCACCACATCCCCCCAAAAAGCCACACAACAAAACAGAGACTGTTGAGGCATCTTCTGGCTCTGTGATTTACACAAAAAATAGTGTAAATGGTGCACGAGCTATTACTACTGTTCACTTGAAGCCATGAAGACTGGAAGAAGACCTTCAGGCTACATGGGCCAGCCATTCCACCATGACAATGGATGCATGCGGCTTTCCCACTGAGGCACCCAAATGCTTCCAAGCCATATTAAGCTACAAATTCGTTCTCATAAATGCAAAGAATGCCCCCCAAAGTTGAAGTTGGCGTAGTACATCCAACTGCTAGAAAAGTTAAAATCTCATAACCCCAATTAGCCGATGTTAGCATATGACTGTATTATGGCTTCCCCTCTCACCTTCCCACTTGGACATCATACAACACTTTTCATACGACTCCTTGTATCTGGTTTACTACTAGATACGACTGGAGTCTTTGAACAGCAGATCAAAGCAAGTACATGATTCCATAGTGTAGCGGTTAGCATGTCTGCTTTACACACAGAATGTCCTGGGCTCGCACCCCAGTGGAGCCACGGTCCATGGTTTATAGCCATGACACCCTGAATAAGTCCGATGAACAAGCTGGATGTCTGATCTCGAAAGCTAAGAGGGTCGGGCCTGGTCAGTACTTGGATGGGAGACCACCTAGGAAGACCAGGTGCTGTAGGCATAAAAACAAACAAATAATAACAACAAAAAAAAACAACCACCAGATCCTGAAGTTCTGCATGAAAAGATTACAAGAAGGCTTCTTCCTTTCCTTGAGCCCCAGTGCCACAGCCATTCTCATGGTTGCCAGAATTCACACTTGAGAGGGTGATATTGCCAGCCTTGGTGACTTCCATTCTACCTAGGCCCTCATCTCAATCAGCACAGAACCCAAGACCACTCAAAACTTCAAGAAAAGTTATCATTCAACAACAGGATGAATAAGTACAATTGACTCTTCTGTAACAACTACAATGAAGTTTTCAAAATCATAATCATGTGGGAAAATGCTTGAGAGAATATTAGATGAAAAGACCAGAATTTAAATTATGTATTCAATATGATCCTACTTGTTTGTTTAAAAACAAAGAATTGAAGGAAATACACCACAAAGTTAACACTGGTATTCCTGGGTGGTGGATTATGAGAGATCAAAAAAATTCCATTCTATGTTTTTTTTTAACATACGTACAAATGAGCCTTTATAATTTATTTTAATAACCAGAAAAAATTAAAGAAACTTCTTCCTACAAAATCTTTGGAGAGCCCTGCTATACAGGGTGAGTTCTCAGCCCTAGTCCTGTCCTCTGAGTTTCCACTTTGAGAGGTTCTCAAGTAACCCTGAAGCCCAAGTTCAGAACAAGAGCAGGAAAGAGAAGAGGAGAGTGAATGGAATAGTTCTGAATATGAGTCAACCTCAGGTTTAAACCAGGAGAAATCTGGAAACCCAGAGCAACCTTTGCTTGGTGAGCTCTGTTTCTTCCCTGCCTGCAAGCATTCACCTTGTTTCAGATCCAGTGTCTTATGTCAAAATATGCTCTGTCCACTCTGATTGTTCTTCATCCCCAACTCTTTGCTCCCTCAGTCCTGGCATGGGAAGCAAAGGAAGCAGGAAAGGCTTTCAGGCTAAGTCTGTGCCCTTTCCTCTCATCCTTACCCTTCCATGTTAGCGTCAGAGCAGAAGCATCCCCATGTTCTGTTCTTGTGTCCCCACCCTTGCAGTTCAGACCCTTCATTCTTCCCCGAGTGATCATTGTGCGGCAGTGCTGTGACTATCCCCACACAAGTCATCATTTTGTTTGTGCCCATGGACTCACATGTACATGTGTACTCCCTAGAATATTTGTTGGTACTCTGCTAGACGTGGTTAGGTTTTGCATTAATTTATTGAGGCAGTCAGCAAATTGCCCTCTACTCTGTGTCAGGCTTTACTCTAAGTGCTGGGGTACATGAGAAACCAGACAGAAAAGGTCCCTTTCCTCTTAGAGAAGAAATTCCACTGGAAAGACTGATAGTAAGCAAATACATATATACTGTAATGTAGAGTAGTGATAAGAGCTATAAAGAAATAAGGCCTAGGAAGGGGCTAGCGACCTGGGATGGAAGGTGTCTTTAGATTGGTCAGAGAAGGCTGTTCTGAGGAAGCTCCATTTTTGCAGACTTGGAGTGAGGGAAAGAGCTATGTGAAGTATGGAGACAAGTGTTCTGACTGAGGAAACAGTAAGCACAAAGATCCTGAGTCAAGAAGTAGCTTGAGTTCTGGAGTCAGGAACTAGCTTGAGTTCTGCTTCAAGTTTCTCCCATTCTAGTGAAAAAGATACATAAGTAAACAGGCAATTACAATATTGTGTGATAGTCATTCATCACTTAGCTTTTGCAACTGTCTAACCTTTATGGCATTTAAAATTGTATGTTTCTTTAGTTTGTGTCCCTCAATAGAAAGTAAGTTCCATGATGGCAGAGGTTTTTATCTTTTTCTGTTCATTATAGTATCTCCAATACCTGAAACAGCTACAGGAACATAGTAGATACCCAATATTGTTTAAAGGGATGAAAGATTACCACATTTGTTCCTCTGCTCCCAGTTCCTCTCCCTAGAGGCAACCACAATTTTTAGGCCCTGGGCAGAGCATGTTACTTAAACAGACTGCCATGCTCTCTCCACTTAGTTTTCCCTTGGGGGCTACAGGTGAGTCTTTGAGTCTGCCAGGAGGTGAACCATTCTACCCGCCACCCCAACTGTCACGTGGGCTGCAATAGACACTGGTTCTCTGAGGCTCATAAAGACCTGGGTGTCCTTCCTTGACTGGGGAGCAAAAGAGAAATAGGGCAAATCTGGATAAAACTTAGTTTCCACACTCAGGCTTTTGCGGGGACTTGGCATTTAGGAAAGGACATACCTGCTGCCCCACACAATGAGGCCCACTCCTTCAGTTCATCACTGTATTTAGACACAGGGGATCTGGCAGCAAATATTGTTTCTGTATTTGAATATGTAAACCCAGAGCTGCATACATTTCTCAGTGCACAAATGTTTAGAGCCTTGGCTTATGCAGTGGACTCAATGTACAACCCTTAAGCAAGACCCTGGCCAGGGACCAAGTTGAAGGGCAGGAACTTAGTTCTCATCTTGAAAGAAACTTCTCAGAGGTACTCAAGAATCTAATCATCTACGCAGATTATCTGGGGATTAAAAATGAATTTTCTATTGACAAACAAGGCAAGACTATCCCTAAATTTTATACTTGGGGTCATTTACAATTTACAAGTATTAGGGAGGGAAGAAATGAATAATTACTGAATATTTATTATTCTTGATGGATTAGTCAGAAAACATGGTCCAGAAGATTTAAATGTGCCCAAGACCACACAGATAGTAAGAGGGTGATTACTTAATTAGTTTTAAAAAATTAGGACAGGATTCCTTGCCTCAAAGCAAGTCCCCATTGAGGTTTCATTCTGTTTTTTTTTAAATATCTTGGGTCAAGTCACCACATCTTTGGATTTTGAGTACTGACCACAAAGCCATCACATCATAAATGCAATAAATGTTTGTTAAGAAATGGAAGAAAAAACTTAATTAGTCACTAACACTTTTTGTGAATCAGAATTAGCCTATTAATTATTTTTCCTTCATGTGGGAATAGTATATTCACTAACTGTAACAGTTACAGTGGCTTCTCCATCTCAGCTAAGGGCCACTGAGTTCTTCCCTTTGCTCAGTCCAAAAATCCTTGGAGTCATCCTTGACTCTTTTTCTCCTCTCTCACCGTACTTCCGATACACCATGCTGTATATTATGCCTTCAGAACTTATCTTTTAACTGGAAGTTTATACATTTTGACTATCTTCATCCATTTCTCCCACCCCAAACCCTTCAACTCGAGAAACCACCAATTTATTTTCTGATTCTATGAGTTTTTTTTTTAAATTCCACAGTTTTTGTCTTTCTTTATCTGACATATTTCACTTAGCATAATTTTCTCAAGGTCCAAATGGCAGGATTTCATTCTTTTTATGACTGAATAATATTTTATTTTACATAAATCACATTTTTAAATTTCTTCATCCTTTGATGGATACTTAGGTTATTTTCATGTCTTGGGCTGTTATAAATAATGCTGTAGTGACCATGGGGGGCTCAGACAGTGTTCAAGGAATATTTGGTGAGATGAAATTTTCAGAAGCAGAATGAATTACATTGAACGAGAGAGCTAGTAATATTTTCCCCCTGGACTGAACTGACCTGTAGTGTATTTTAGGGCAAAACCAAAAAGCTTTCCGAAAAAATTCTGTTTTATAGTAATTGAACTATAAATCACTTCTAAAACAACATAAATCTTCGTTTCTTGAGATAAAAGTGTGTGTCACAGACCACATCTTGACATTTTATATGTGAAAATGTGGTTAGCCTCTGTTTTTAAACTTAGTCATTTTATTGATAGAGATTTTCCATAAAATACTGTATATATGAGTATGTGAGTATGGATGTTTGTATGAAAGAGAGAAAGAGAGAGATTACAGAAAAAAATGAGAGCAGAATTACATTAAGAATAGAACAATGTAATATCCAAATACTTTTTATTATAAGCTGAGTGTTTGTGTCCCCCCACCCCCCACGTTTGTATGTAAACTTTCGTGTGGCTGAATTTGGACATGGGCCCTTTAAGGAAATAATTAAGGTTAAATGAAATCATAAGGGTGGGAGCCTGATCCAGTAGAATTAGTGCCTTTATAAGAAGAGACACCAGAGAAATTGCTCTGTCTCCCCATGAATACACATGAAGGAAAGGCCATGAGAGGACATAGCGAGAAGGTGGTCATCTGTAAGCCAGGAAGAGAGTTCTTACCAGAAATTGTGTCAGCTGGAATTTTGATTTTTGGACTTCTAGCTTCTAAAACTTAGGGAAAATAAATTTCTGGTTTTTCAAACCACCATCTTTGGTATTTAATTATGGAGGTCCTAGCAGACTAAAACACATCTTTGGAAGAGTATTGGTGGCTGTAAAGACATGAAAATGCCATTTGTGTGTTGGAATTGCCAGTCACTAATCCTATGCCAAAGCCTTTTAGTGAAGCTCATTACCAGAAGCTTAACTGGAGAAAACATTCAGAAAGTAGTGTGGAGTTTATATGAAACAATTTTTTTCTAGTTAAAAAAAGCAGATTAGTGCCATCTACGAATTTGCCTATTAAGATGGGTTATAATACTGCAAAAAGAAAATGGCTATACAGAAGCATGGAAAGCTGTGGGTGAAATTGCTCCTTATGTCAGAGTAGAAAAGAAAATGGCTATACAGAAGCATGGAAAGCTGTGGGTGAAATTGCTCCCTATGTCAGAGTAGATGCATATTGTGTAGGCTAAGAAGATTTATTAATTAATTTATTTTTTATAGTGACATTGATTAACAAAATATAGTAAGTTTCAAGTGTACAATTCAACAGCATTTCATATATATACATATATACATATATGTGTATGTATGTATGTATGTATGTGTATGTACACACACACATGTAGCGTATGTGTATTTACCACTCATAGATTTTTTTTGTCACCACATATTTGACCCCTTTTGTCCCATCTACCTCCTCTTCCCTCTGGTAACCACTAGTCTACTATCCATGAGACTCTGTTTGTTTGTCATATTTGTTGCTTTTAGATTTATATCCCACATATAAGTGATATGTGGTTTTCAACTTTTTCTGTCTGGCTTATTTTGCTTATCATGATTATCTCAAGATCTATCCATATTGCTGCAAATGGCAGTATTTCATCTCTGAGTAATATTCCATTGTATATATGTACCACATAAGAGGACCTCTGAATAATAAGATTAAAATAGTTTTTCTGCATGGGGATTAACATCAAGATGACACATACTGAAGTCTTTTCTCATCTCTTGTATCCGAAGGAAGCTGTTGGTTTAAATTTCCTTTTGACAATGTTTGGTGCAGTAAAACACTTTACTCAAATGGATGGTAGATTCAGTTGATCCAACCAGAAAGCAAAAAGTAGAAGCTCAGAAACAGGTGGAGAAATTAATGAAACAAAATAATGTAAAAAATGTGAAGCTTTCAAAACATGAAATGGGTATTTCTTCTCATCTTGTAGACCCTCTTAATGTGCATGTTAGTTGGAGTGATTTAGCAGGTTTAGATGATGTCATTACAGATCTGAAAGACACATCTTACCCAAGAAAAAGAAGCATTTGTTAGAAAATTTCAGGCTTCTGTAGCCTCCAAAAGCTTTTCTATGGTCCTCCAAGCTGTAGTAAAATGTTGATTGCCAAGGCTATAGCCAAAGAAGCAGGTTGTCAATTTATTAACTTTCAACCTTCAACTTTGACAGATAAGTGATATCGAGAATTCCAGAAATTGGCTGCTGCTGTTTTTTCCCCCTTGTTATAAAGCGATAGCCTTCCATTATCTTTATAGATGAAATAGAGTTCTTTCTATGAAACTGTTCAAGTTGTAACCATAAAGCTACAGCCATGATGAAAGCTCTGTTTTGTGAGTCTCTGAGATAGATACCAGATCATAGTGAGGGGAGCTACTGATTGTCCTCAGAATCTTGACTCAGTTGTACTGATAAGAATGCCTGCAGGGTTTTATACCAACCAGCCTGCTCTTAAACAAAGAGAAGCAATCCTGAAACTCATTTTGAAAAATGAAAATGTAGATAGCCATGTGGACCTGCTAGAAGTTGCCCAGAAAACTGATGGGTTTTCAGGAAATGACCTAAAAGAAATGTGTTGAGATGCTGCCCTCCTCTGTGTCAGAGAATATGTTAACTCTACTTTAGAAGAAAGTAGTGATGAAGATGAAATTTGGCCTATGCAACAACAGGACCTGCATTGGGCAATTGAAAAGGTGTAGTCAAGGAAGCAGCATTTCAGAATGTCTTAACATGTTTGTTTAGATTAAGAGTAAATAGTCATTTGTACAGGTCAGTCTGACCTGCTTTAATGTGTCCTGTTATCTATCATGAGTGGAAATAGAATGGAAGAAGTGTTTTTTAAACAGCAAGGTTGTTGAATGACACTGGTTTTATATTCTGAATTCTAAGTTACTAAGATATAGTTGTTATATAAATGATATTACTACTTGACAAAGAACATGAGGAAGACCAATTTAATCCAGCTTGAGTGTGGGTGTTTGTGTTTGACCTCTTTAACCATGTGTTGTAGCCTTATAGCATCTAAGCTGGCCTTAAAGTAACAAATGACTCATTAAGTTATTAGTGAGAAAAGGGAATGAGGTTAAGTGCTGGATTCTAGATATATGAGTGTGTGTGTGTGTGTGTATGAAATGCATATATTCACACATTTTATATGTGATACATTTGAATACAGAAACTTTTTTTTAATCCAACTACTGAATCAAAAAGTACCAAATAGCATATAGTGAAACAGATAGAAGGTTTTGTCTAAATTGTACAATGATTTAGCCATTTTCAGTTGTCACTCATTTCAACTTTTATTTTTTATTTTTTAAACTTTTATTTATTTATTTTAATATTTTATTTTCTATTTGCCCTCCTTCCCCTCCCTCTTCCCTCTGGTAATCACTAACTAGTCCATTGTCCATGTCCATGAGTCTCTGTTTGTCCTGTTCATTTGTTGCTTTCAGGTTTATATCCCACATATAAGTGATATCATGTGATTTTCAACCTTTTCTGTCTGGCTTATTTCACTTAGTATGATTATTTCAAGGTCTATCCATGTTGTCTCAAATGGCAGTTTTTCATCTCTTCTTATGGCTGAGTAATATTCCATTGTATATATGTACCACAGCTTCTTTAGCCAACCATCTATTGTAGGACACTTTGGTTGCTTCCATGTCCTGGCCACTGTGAATAATGCTGCTATAAACATCAGTGTGAAAATATCTTTTCAGATATGAATTTTCAAATCTTTGGGGTAAATACCCAGTAGAGAGATTGCTGGATCATATGGTAGATCAATTCTTAGTTTTTTGAAGAACCTCTATACTGTTTTTCATAGAGGCTGTACCAATTTGCAGTCTTCTCAGCAGTGTATGAGGGTTCCTATTTCTCTGCATCTTCTCTAACATTTTTTATTACTTATCCTGTTAATTATAGCTATTCTAACAGGTGCGAGGTGGTATCTCATAATAGTTTTGATTTGCATTTCCCTAATAGCTAGCGATGTTGAACATCTTTTCATATATTTGTTGGCCATTTGTATGTCCTCTAGGGAGAAGCGTCTGTTCAGGTCCTCTACCCATTTTTTGACTAGATCATTTGTTTTTTGTTGTTGTTGTTATTGAGTTGTATGAGTTCTTTGTATATTTTGGATATTAGACCCTTATCTGAGGCACTACTTGTAAATATATTTTCCCATTCTGATGGTTGTCTCTTTACCTTCTTGACAATTTCTTTTGTTGAGCAGAAGCTTTTTAGTTTGATGTAGTACCATTTATTTATTTTTGCTTTTACTTTTCTTGCCTTTGTGGTCAAATTCATAAAATCCTCTTTAAGGCCAAGGTCCTTGAATTTGGTTCCCATATTTTCTTATATGCATTTCATTGTTTCAGGTCTTATATTCAGGTCCTTCATCTATTTTGAGTTAATTTCGGTATGTAGTGATAGACAACAGTCTAGTTTCATTCTTTTGCAGGTGGCTTTTCAGTTTTCCCAGCACCATTCATTGAAGAGGCTTTCCTTTCTTCATTGTATATTTTTGGATTTTTTTGTTGAAAATTATTTGCCCATATAAATATGGGTTTAATTCTGGACTCTCGATTCTGTTCCACTGATCCGTGTGTCTGTTTTTCTGTCAATACAATGACATTTTGATTACTGTCGCTTTGTAGTATAATTTGAAGTCGGGCAGAGTGATGCCTCCAGTCTCGTTCTTTTTTCTTAGGATGGCTTTGGCAGTTCAGGGTTTTTTGTGCTTCCATACAAATCTGATAATTTTTTGTTCTATTTCTTTAGAACAAGCTGATGGGATTTTGATGGGGATTGCATTACATCTGTATAATGCTTTAGGTAATATGGTTATTTTAACTATGTTGATTCTTCCAATCCAAGAACATGAAATCTCTTTCTATTTTTTTGTATCTTCTTTGCTTTCTTTTAATAGAGTCTTGTAGTTTTCATTATAAAAGTCCTTCACATGTTTCAGTAGATTTATTCCTAGGTATTTTATTCTTTTGCTTGCAATTGCAAAAAAAATTATGTTTTCCACTTCTTTTTCCTGACACTTCATTATTAGAGTATAGGAATGCTATAAATTTTTGAATATTGATTTCGTATCCAGAAACTTTACACGATTTGCTTATTGTTTCTAGTACTGCTCTTGGGAGTCTTTAGGGTTTTCTATATAGAGAACCATGCCATCCGCAAATATTGACAGTTGACTTCTTCGTTTCCTATTTGCATGCCTTTTATATCTTCCTCTTGCCTGATTGTACTCACTCACACCTCCAAAGTTATATTAAATAATAATGGTGATAGTGGACAGCCTTGTCTTGTTCCTGATCTTAGAGAGAAGGTTTTTACTTTTTCATCATTAAGTATAATATTGGCTGAGGGTTTGTTGTATATGGCCTTTATTATATTAAGGTACTTTTCTTCTATACCTATTTTGTTAAGGGTTTTGATCATACATGGATGCTATATCTTGTCAAAGGCTTTTTCTGCATCTATTGATATGATCATATAATGCTTATTTTTAAATTTGTTTATGTGGTGTATCACAATCAATTTGTGTATGTTGAACTATTCTTGTGTCCCTGGGATGAAGCCCACTCAATCATTTTACATAATCTTTTTAATATGTTGCTGTATTCAGTCCACTAGTATCTTATTTAGGATTTTTGCATCTGTGTTCATGAGAGATATTTGTCTGTATTTTTCTTTTTTTGTGTTATCTTTACCAGGTTTTGGTATCAGGGTAATATTGGCCTCATAAAACGAGATGGGAAGTATTGCCTCCTCTTTAGTTTTTTGGAAGAGTTTAAGGAACATAGGTATTAAATCTTCTTTGAATGTTTGGTTGAATTCACTGGTGAAGCCATCTGGTCCTGGACTTTGACTTTTTGGTAGGTTTTTGATGATTGTTTCAATTTCCATAAAGGCTGATCGGTCTATTTAGATTTTCCAGTTCTTCTTGAGTCAGTCTAGGAAGGTTGTATTTTTCTAAGTATTGGTCCATTTCTTCTAGGTTATTAAATTTGGTGGTATATACTTTTTCATAGTATTCTTGTATGATCCTTTGTATTTCTGCAGTGTCTGTCATAATTTCCCTTCTTTCATCCCTGATTTTGTTTGTGTTCTTTCTCTTTTTTCTTTAGTGAGTCTAGCCAGGGGTTTGTCAATTTTATTAACTTTCTCAAAGAACCAGCTTTTTTGTTACATTTATTTTTTTTATTGTGTCTTTGTTTTCAATTTTATTTATTTCTGCTCTAATTTTGATTACTTCTTTCCTTCTGCTGACTTTAGGCTTCATTTATTCTTCCTTTTCTAGTTTTTTAAGATAAAGCATTAGGTTTTTTTATTTGGGCTTGTTCTTGTTTTTTGGAGGTAGGCCTGTAATGATATGAACTTTCCTTTTATGATCACTTTTGCCATGTTTCAAAAGTTTTGATATGTTGTACTATTATTATCATTCTTTTCTATGTATCTCTTGATCTCTTTTTATTTCTTCTCTGACTCAGATTCTTCAGTAGTATGTTGTTTAATCTCCATGTATTTGTGGTTCTTTCCTCTTTCTTTTTACAGTTGATCTCTAGTTTCAAAGCATTATGATGAGAGAGTATGGTTAATATAATTTTAACCCTCTTATATTTGTTGAAATTATCTCTGTGTCCCAGTATATGGTTGATTCTTGAGAACGTTACATGTGCACTAGAAAAGAATTTATAAACAGCTGTTTTGGGATGAAAGGCTTTATAAGTGTCAATTATGTCTAGTTGGTCTAATGTACCATTTAAGAATGTTATTTCCTTATTGATTTTCTGTTTGGATGATCTGTCCATATCTAACAGTGGGGTATTTAGGTACCCTACTATGATAGTGTTTTGGTCTGTTTCTCCCTTTAGTTCTGTTAGTAACTGCTTTATATATTTTAGGGCTCTGTGATTGGGAGCATAGATATTAATAAGTATTATGTCTTCTTGGTGCATGATTCCCTTTATGATTATCAAGTGTCCCTCAGTATTTTTTTTAACATTTTATATTTTGAAGTCTATTTTGTCTGATATTAGTACTGCTACTCCCGCTTTTCTCTGAATGCCATTAGCTTGAAATATCATTTTCCACCCTTTCACTTCAAGACTATATTTGTCTTTGGAGCTGAGATGTGTCTCCTGGAGGCAGCATATGTTTTTTTTTTTTTTAATCTATTCTGCAACTCTGTGCCTTTTTGTTGGTGAGTTCAGTCCATCTACATTTAGGGTGATTATTGAAATATGACGTCTTATAGCCATTTTATCTTTTGGTTTCTGTAGCTTGGTGTTTCTATTGCTTCCTTGTCCTTGTGTTTCTGTACTCTTTATTTTGGTTGGCTTTTGTGGGTTTTGCCTCTGGTTCTTCTTGTTTTATGTTATATGCTTCAGTTCTGAATCTTTGGTGTGTGGTTACCATTTTGAATATGTATAGTTTTATACACACACACACACACACACACACACACACTCATTCCATTTCTTCTGCATGTGTCTTATCTCCATTCTCCTTTGCAAATTTGGATCTTTGAATCTTCCTCTTTTCAGTCATTGCTGCCTCAAATTGTCCCTATACAAGCTGAACATTCATTACTATCTTTCTTTTGCAAATCTCTTCTTATTTTAAGCTTATAATGCCCTGTTCCTAGTAAGGGTTGCACTCTTCTGCTTTTATCAGCCTTATAGTTACCTTACTCCTAATTTTGTGTTTTTTCTTTGTTTGTTTGTTTTTGTCATTTTGTTTTAGGTGAGCTGACCCCTCTCAGTATTTCCTGTAGTGCAGGTTTTGTAGTGAAGAATTCTCTCAATTTTTGTATGTCTGGCAAGGTCTTTATTTCTCCTTCATATCCAAAGGAGAGCTTAGCTGGATACATTATTTTTGGCTGGTAGTTCCTTTCATTTAATAGTTTGCATATTTGATTTTACTTCTTTCTGGCTTGTAAGGTTTGTGCTGAGAAGTCCAATGATAATCTAATGGTTTTTCCTCTATAAGTTACCATCTTCTTTTCTCTGTCTGCCCTGAGAGTTATGTCTTTATCATTCATTTTTGATAATTTTAATCCAATATGTCTTGGTGAAGGCCTTTTTTGGGTTGAGATAATTGGATGTTGTGTTAACTTCTTGAATTGTAAGCTCTAGCTCATTCCTTAGATTTGGAAAATTCTCATCCACTATTTGTCTGAAAATGCTTTATAATCCTTGCTCTTTTTCCTCCCCTTGGAGAATTCCCATTATTCTTATGTTTCCTCTTCTGATGGTATCAGCTAGTCCTTGTATTTCTCTTTCATTATTTTTCATTCTTCAGTTTCTCTCTTCTTCATCCTGTTCTAGTTCTAGATTTTTGTCTTTGATATCATGGATCTTTTCTTCCATTTGGTCAGCTCTATTTCCCAAGCTTGTTATTTGAACATTTTTCAATTCTTACAGTGTGTTCTTTATCTCCAGAAGGTCTATTCGGTTCCTTTTGAGGGTTTCAATCTCCTTACTAAAAAACTCATTCTGTTTATCTAGTAGTTTTTTTAATTCCTGAAATTGTTATTTGTTTTAAATCTCACTGAGTTTTTTCAGAAGTACCATCCTGAAGTCTCTGTCATTTAAGTTGCATATTTCTATTCCTGTAAGTTTATTTTCTGGAGATTTTTCTTTTTCTTTCTGAGACGCCTTGTCACCTTGGTTGTTCATGGTGTTTAATGGACTATTTCTCTGCCTGGGCATTAATGGAAGTGTGTTCTGCTTCCCCCATCCCCTCCCCACCCTAGAAAGAAGATGTATTATATAATGGTCCCTAGCCTGTTGCAAATAAGGTGTTTTTTTTTCCCCTTGGTTTCCAATAGATGGTATCTATGCCTCTTGGGTCTCTGCTTTATATAAAGTCTTAATAATGTCTTTTTTTTTTTCCTCTTATAGATGTTTAATCACACTTGCTACCCTCAGTCTCAGTTCCTGTCAGTGTTAGTGACAGTTTTGGTAGCGTTCGTCAGATTCCCCTGGGGCTCCATGGTGTTCTGTCTCAGAGGGTATGGAGGAGGAGCCCTCTTAGTTGGGTGATGGGGGTTGTGGCTCAGCCTGGGTTTTGCAACTGCAGCTGGTTAAAATCAACCTGTTGTTTCCTTGCCATCCGCGCTTTTCTGCCATCCCCTTTTCTCTGCCTTTTGCCCTGATGACTGGACACTGCTTTTGGCTGCATGAAGCTCACAGCACTCCCAGGCAGGAATGTTCAAGGAAGTCGCTGCACCTTCTCCCCTCCCCTCCTCCTACAGGGAGCTCCAACTGCAAGAAACAGCTTCTTTGTTTCTCTCAGTCCACTGCCTGACACCCAGGATTCTGACCTGTAGTAGCTCTTATGCTCAGATCTCATACTCAGATGTACTGAAGTGCAGTTTCAGTGTTTTTTGTTGAGTTTTAGATGTTCAGCTATTGTTGTTTCAAAGGGAGAAATCTGGGATTGTCTCTCACTCCTCCATGTTAAATTCAATCTCTCAGCTTAATTTTTTAAGTTGAGCATTTCTCTGTAGTTGAATAGTTGGAGTCAGCTGCATCTGAATATTTAGATGTGGATCAATTATTATGGTTGTCAGGATAATCAAATAAAAATTCTTTTTTAGTGACTAGTATTGAATGGTTTTCAGGCAGTACACAATCAACACTGATCTCATCTCTTTCTGAAAGCATATTGGGTAGAGACATTTTAAAAACTTATATATGTGAAGGTGGATTGAAAGCCTTTTATAAGAATGATTTTGAAAAACTTTGGTGCCATTCAATACATATATGTGACATTTTCTTTCTTCATTTAATATAACATAGTTCCACTGTAATCATGGTTTTTAAAATGTTATTTTAAAGTTATATGTTCTTTAATTATGGTCAAATATAATTTTGTCATCAAAAATAAATGACAGTTTAAAACAAGTAGCTGTCACTAAATATGCTAAAAATACTAATGCTATAACTAAAATTTTTAAAGTTTTCTTAGCATATTATAAATTGTGCCAAGTTAGTACAAATATACACATCAAAATTTCCTATTGTACCTGTAGTCATTTCATGCTATGTACACTACATGTAGCTGAAATATTTTTTATTGTCCAAAATTTCAGTAAACAGAATTCTGTTATAGTCACACATAGCATGAGGAAAATGGCACAAGATGATCTTGAGGCACTTTCTGAATCATCAGAAAGATTAAATTATGCATCATATATTTTTGTTTTTATTGTACTTCTTTAAAAACTATCTTTATTCATAAATTATTTGATTTTTTTTTTTATAATAAATGTCTCACTAGAACCTATTGAATAGTTTGTTCTTTAGTTGTGCTTTGAATAGTGGGTGGGGTGAGGTTGTAAGAAAACACTTTGGATAACAAAAAGCAAGTTTTGAAAATTGTAAAGATGGTTGAAAAATTGAATGTAAAACACAAGATACCAAGTCATTTTTAAATGATTATATTATACTGTTATTTTATAAATATATAATAAAGAAATTCCTCTTAAAAATTAAAATAATTAATATAGTACTTTTGTTCATGCTTAAACTAATGTCACCTATCAAAACTTTTTAATTTAATAACTGAACCAAATAGTTTTTTTCTTTTATAATTTTGAACGAAGAGCCTGAGTTCAAAGCTGGACCTAAAGTAGCAGGTGCTGCAGTTGAGTCAATTAATAGCAGAGCACTAGTGGCTCATGAATTCCTGTCATAGAGTTTTTCAGAGACATTTGACCTATGAATCACTCTCTTCTACCCTCAGCAAAAGCATTTCCGTAATTAAGAATAGGTTAACTCTGTGAGATGGCTATATTCCTATCATTTGAATGTTCAGGTAGAGCATAGATGCTTGGCAAGTTTGTTTTAGATGAGATTTCTTCACTGAAAGCTTTTCATGTTAGAATGTAAAATGTGCATACATTTCTTAGCTCAGCTCTAGGCCCATTGCATATGAATATCCTAAGAATGGAGTTAAGTCATAGACATTAAAAAATAGCAGCAATAACAACAAGAACAATTATTTCCTCTATATTATGCTTAAGTAGGTGATCTGTAGATCACTCAGTTATGGGTAGAAAAGGACTATACTATTGTTTTGGGATAGTTGACAAACTATCCTAACACATAGTGTTTCACCATTTTTATTATATATCTCATGATTTAGTGGGTCCCTGCTGAGCAATTCTTCTGCACTGTATTGAGTGGAGCCACTTGGTGACATTTAACTGGAAACTAGTTTCATCTGGAGCATATAGGATGGCTTCACTCATGTGCCTAGCATCTTGATGGGGACAGTTGAATCCCTCTTTTTTTTTCCATACAGTTTCAGGATTTCTCCTTGTAGTTTCAGCAAGCCATTTGAACATCTTATGTGGTGGCTTGACAGCATGTGGTAGCTCAGGGGCCTTGCAGTCTTTTGAAGCAGTAGGCTTGGATTTGACATATGCCACTTCCACTGTTCTTTATTGGCCAAAGCAGTCACAAGTCAGCCCAGATTTGAGGGGAAGGAAAATAAATCCCATCTCTCAATGAGAGAAGAGTTAAAGACTTTGTGGCCATTTTTAATCCATCACAAAGACCTCTTAATTTATTGTAAATTATTTTTTCAAATCCTTAGTGGATGGAATATGAGAAGGGCAATTCCAGTGTCTGGGAGCTACATGAAAAGATAGGCCAGGCAGGGCAGGGCAGGGCTAAGCAAAGGGCTGTCTGGCCTGTCTGTTAGAAAAAAAGAAGTAATGAACACACAAAAAGAGGGAAGTACATCAGAGATAATTTCATCCTAAGCAGAGTTTTATTTGATTGTTTCTAATCAGAGTAGGCTATCAGAATAGAATGGCAAAGAATTTGAGGTTTTCCTAGGTTTGGTTATAGATAATATTTGTTGAATGCTCACCAAAAGTATGCCAGTAAATGCTACTTAAGCACTAATAATAGTGATAGTAACATATTAATAAATTCAATTTGTAATTTTTCCGAGTTAATATGAATAGCATTCTTTCCATTGAAACAATTTTTGTCTTTTAACTAAGAAGGAATGAGGAGAGAAATGTTTCATTAGAATTCTTTTAGATCAAGGATCATAACATAATAAATAGGGTCACTGTTATCATTTTTCTTGGAAAGTCTGATTTCATTTCTCTTGTAACAAGTTTTCTTAATTGCCTTTCTTAAAGTTTAGTAACTTATTCTCTCTGAAATATGAAGCATGCTTTGATAAACTTGTTCTCCTCCTTTATTGTTGTGAAATTGTTCATAAATTGCATTTGTGAGCTGTGAATATGCTGTTGGTATTATTTATACTTGAGAGCCAATTAAACATGTTTTTGTTTACGTTAAAAAATTCTCAATTTACTTTAAATTCACTAGTTCTTTAGCCTTTTCTTATGAGTATATTGTGTTCCTTTTGCTATCCTTTACAAATCTTATTTTACAATCTTTCATTTTTTATATTTGGGAAACAGTTTAAAATAATGGTCAAGAACCCAGGTTTTGTGAGGTTTCTACTTCCGTTCCTGGGGAGAATAAAGAAGGGCATGAAAGACCTTCTCTCTCATTGAAATGAAAAATACCTAAAACAAATTGTTTTCTGTTGGAGAGGGAACAGTGGTGTTCACTCAAGGAAGCCTTTGTTAACTGAATTCCAGAGAGAAAGAATTCTTTACAAGTGAGCAGAGAGCCAAGACAGCTTCTATACCTGGGGTAGCTTCCTCATCTAGTTATGGTAGGTTCGATAAAGAGATAGAGAAACTTTACAAGGTCAAAAGGAAATAAGCTGGGCCTTGGACCAAGAGGGGCCATCAGGCTAAGTTAAGAGTCTGAAAAGCCTGAAATACTGGGACAGATACTGAGATAAGCAATTCTTCTCTTTCTGCTGACTATGAGTTTTGCTAAGAAAGTAACAGCAGAGGAGGGTTGGTAAGAAGAAATTGTTTAGTCCTATAAATTCCTGTGGTGTTTGGATTCCAAATCCCTGCCTGGAGATGAATCCAGAGATTCAAAATATTCCAAAAACATCTGAAATTGCAGCCAATCTTCTCACAGTTCAGCTACTGAAAACATTAAAAAAGGCTGTGACTAGGGAGGTTAGGGGTTGGACTGATCAGAGGTGATTTCAATCTACTTAAAGCTGTAACCCACCTCCAGCTCAACTTTATTCTAAAAGAAATATGAATGATAAGCTCTTCACTCTAGCTGCCAGATAAAGAAAGGGTTTGTATTCACTGGGAAACAACATAAAGTAAAACAAAACTAAATATTATACTCAGTCATCATTATTTTTTATATACAATGTTTGAAATATAATAAAAGACTTACAAAGTATGCAAAGAAACAGGAAAATGGAATCTATATAAAAGATAGTCAAAGAAACAGACCCATGGATTACCCAGTTATTGAAATTTATAGAACTTTAAAACATCTACAACATACATGTTTTTAAATTTTGCAGGAAAAGATGGATATAATGAGTGAAATATTGGATATTTTAGAATAGATGAAAATCTCTGAAAAAGAACTAAATAGAAATTCTAGAAATGAATAATACAGTGTCTTAATCAAGTACTCATTAGATGGGCTTAACATTAGGCTGAACACTGAAGTGAGGATCAGTGAACTTGAAGACAGACAACTAATGTATCTGTTAATATAAGATAAAATAGACTTTAAGTCAAGAAGCATTAGTAAATAAAAGAAGGACTCTATAATGATAAAAGAGAAAATCATCAAGAGGACAATAATGAACCTCAAAATATCAGAAGCAAAAATAAAAGGGAGAAATAGACAGAGCTTAATCATCACTAGAGATTTTGGTATACTTCTGTCTCAGAAATTGATCAAATAAGTAGACAAGAAATTAGAAAGGCTCTATAAAGTCTGAACCACCCTATCAACCATATTAACTAATTCACATTTATATAACATTCAATAAAACAACTGAATAATACCTACTCTTTTTATGTGCACTTAGAATATTTACCAAGATAGAACTCATGTTGAACCATAAAGAGAAGGCTCAATAGACAGAACTTGTGGAGTCATTCTTAAAATACATTAGAAAACAATAAAAAAGATATCAAGAAAAATCCCCAAATATTTAGAAATTAAACAACATGCTTAAAAGAAGAAATCACAAAGAAAGGAGAAAATATTTTGAACTGAATTACAACAAGAACACTTAGCAGAAAAGCATAAAATAGTGCTTATAGAGAAATGTATAACTCTAAAGACTTGCATTAGAAAATAAAAAAGTTTAAAAATCAATGCTTTCATCTTCCTCCTTAAGGAGCTACTATCAGAAAAGGCAAATTAAATGCAAAGTAAGTAGAAGGAAGGAAAGAAGGAAAGAAGAAAATAAGAGCAGAAGTCAATGAAATTGAAAAATTAAGGAAGTCAACAAAGCCAAAACTTAATTCATGAAAACAATTGATAAAACTTATAAACTTTCAGAGATGCCGACCAACGCAAAAGAGAGAAATACAAGATACTAATATTAGGACTAAAAGAGGGGCATTGTTAGATGTCCTGGAGACATTACAATGGTAACAAGGGAATATCGTAGTCTGTGTATGCCAATAAATTTAATGACTTAGATGAAGGGAACAGACTCCTTAAAAAATAGGAGTTAATAAATCTGATAGAAAAGAAATAGAAAATTTCTAAGCCCTATGTATTTGTTAAGAAAATTATATTCAAAATAAAAAAACCTCATAAAGAAAATTCCAGGTCAGATGACTTTAATGGTGAATTCACCCAAACATTTAAGAAAAAAATAATGCCAACTTTATACAAACTTGATCAACATTAAGGTTGTTATTATCATCAGTAATACGGTGTTTATAAGTCTCCTCCTTCAGTTTTCAACAGCTATTCTACAAACAAAGAGGACAGAACTTTTCAGTCTTTTAGAAATATTCTGAATTCAGTGGGAGGTTACTTTGTAAATCCTACCTTTCCTATTTGTATTCCTTTGACTTAGAAAGGCATGTATTGTTTGCAAAACACTCTACATTGCTGTCGCTTCTGACTTTAATCTTTTCTAACCCTTTTACACAAAACCAGTTGTTCTTCTGAAACTTGAGAAAAAGTTCTGCCAAACAGTCTGATGAAAAACTTTTCAGAATCCTCTCATGCCTGGTTTTCTGGTGATCTTTTAAAAACAACTAAAACTTTGCTTACTTGTTTTTTCAGTTCTTTTGTGTAAGCCCTTTTTGGAGAACGACAAAGAATTGTTCACATCAAGTGTTTCCTGCCTTAATTTCATTTCATATAATGGGCTGAGATTAAAATTTGTACGGTAAATGGAAAATTTGTGAGCAATCACAATAATGGCTGGAGGAGGCTTTCTTTTTTTTTTTTCTGTCTTTCCTCAGAAATACTAAGAACCAGTTAGACTAAATCCTTCAGAAACATTCTTTATCACTGTTGTTTGATGTAGTTCCAGCCACATCAAACACAGGAGACATCCAAACTACTGAGTTGAAATGACTGAGACTGCATTTTTTTCAGAGATCCCAGGAAACTGGTAGTATTGACTAGAGAGTAGTCACTGTAAGAATGTCTGAGTATTTCAGTGTTCATAACTGACTCAGTGAGGAAGACCTCCTGCTCTGGGTAATTCTTTCCTGCCCCTCCTGGTTTCTTTACTCATCTTCCCCAGCAGCAGATAACTGAATTGTTTTAGGCTTCAAGATATCTGGCTCAGCAAAGAACAGTTTTCTAATAGACTATGATATTCCACCCATTAGAGTACAGACCAAGCTGCTGTAACAGAGAGATTCTAAGATCTAGTAGATTTAATAAAATAGGTTATTTTTTCTCTTATGTGGCAGTCAATTGGAAGGTTGGAGATCCATGGCAAGTAGATGGCTTTGCCTACTAGGTCATCCTTTATCTTTTTTTTTTTAATTTTTCTCCAGAAAAAGGTCTTAACTTTAGATCCATGAACACTTGGGAGGTCAAGGATAGAATTTAGGAAATCTCTTGAACTTGATGGAAAATATTAAATCTTTTTCACTCACCTCTAAATAAGGCTTAGTATTTCTTTTACTTTTGAATGTAGATCATAAACAACAATGATATTAGCTGTACCTATAATTTTGCCATTGATAAAAATTACAAAGTATTTCATGTCATATTAATTTGTTACAAATATCTAAAAATTTTATACTACATCACTACTAACAGTAAACTTACCTCCAGAGTTTGCTATTTAATGAGTTAATAAATACATGCTTAATATATTAAAACTTGTAAACTAATTTTGAGTATATCTTAATATATTTTTCTTTTTAACGTTGTATATTTTATGTAATACATTTATAAACATTGTTCTAAGAAGGGCTCCATAGGTTTTACCAGACTACCTACGAGGCCCACAGCACAAAATAGGTTAAAATCTGTGCTCTGAGATGTTTCCTTTGTCCTTGTTTTAGAATTTTGCTTCCCTGCTCCATATCATTCCATTCTAGTCAGAAGGAAGGGAGACAGAGGAAGTGAGGTCAAGCATTTTCCTTATAAGAAAATAATCGAGAAGTAGTACACATATTTTCTGTTCCTGTTATGCTAGTGATAATATGGTTGAATGGCTGCACTTAGTTGCAAGGCATGCAGGGATTGTAGTATCTAATTAGAGGTTATGTGTTAGCACCGAGCTGAATGAGAAGGAAAGGTTTCCGTGGTGAGATGCCAAGTTGGAAGAATGCACAAGGGGCCGATATGAGAATGAAACAGCAGGAACCAATTTTATTGCAGGGAGCAGGCTGCTCCTTCTGCTCTTCTTCTGCTGCCCTTCTTCTGTTCCCCTTCTGCTCTCTGGGGGACCACATGGCTCCACACATCAGAGTACAATAGTGGCATTCAGCCACACATGCGTGATACAATAAGCTGAATTATATTTACATATTTTAGGTGCAGGTGCCCTACTACACTAATGTAACATTCTAAATCTGGGCTCCTGTTCCTAGCCGTGAGCCTGGATCACAGCCAGACCTGGGACCAGCCATGCCTGGGACCCATACCATGAGCCCTGCTAAATATGGTGGTAGTGGTGGTACGCTCTAGCACTGAAATGAGAAAGAGACTACATACAGGATGACAGCCTACAGTTGCTACTACTAGCACATACTTCTATTTGGATTCTGAAATGTTTCATCAATGCTTTAGCAAAATGTATGATTTCTCTTGATCTGAAGGGTCAAACACATTTATAGTCATATTTGAGGTGTGTCTACACTGTCTAGCTCCGAAAAGTTAGATAGCATCATAGACACTTTCACAAAAAATTGGTCTGCAAGATTTTTAGACTGATTGCTGTGTTTGTAAGCTAGAAAAGCATTGTAAATCTAGGAGGTAACTTTCTTGCCTCAAAATGGTTAAATGAGAAGATCATGCAAATGCAAATAATTACATCAACATCAGTAACAAACTCATATTCTAGATCATCCATTTGGTTGTGAAAGTCTTTTGTACAGAGTTAAAAGCTTTATTCAAATTCTGTTTTTAATTGTTGTTTGTGTTTTTTTGAGTCAATATACTCTGTTACAGTCAGGATACTGGGGACTCAGAACACCCAAATTCATAATACAATTTTTTTATCCTCAAGAGACTCAAAATCATATTTGAGTGTGGGTGTACATGCATGCATATGTATGTGTGTGGGGAGGACAATGGCTCACGTAAATAAATTGTAAATATGATTGTTTTTAAAAGAAAGAGAGAATAAAGGTATAGTGAAGATAGAAAGAAGAGAGAAGGAAATAAATGTCAAGTAAGGGATGGAAGATTAATCTTCAAAGAGATGAAAGTTATTATTTTTATTATTACACATGTAATAAGACTGTGTAAGTTTGAATTCTGTCTTTAACCCTTGTGATCTTGAGTTAAATTACTTAATCCTGGAATCTCATTTTCATTTTAATTAAATAAATTTATTTTATTAAATTTTATTAATAAATGCAAACCACCTAAAAGAGTGCTTGGCTTTTGGAAAGCTTTCAATAAAGCTTTCAATAATAACTATTACTTGTTATTATTATGTTAGTAAAACCAACCTCCAAAAACCCATGGAGTCAGTTTACAGAAGTCTACTAAGCAAAAAGAAATAGGATTCTTTACTTTGCTGTAGTTTGGTATACTTAGTATTTTAAATCATTGTAGTCACAATGTTAACTATGCCATTCTCTCCATTACATTATATGTGTGCATATGAATTACAGGGCCCTAATTTGAAACTCCAACTGCAAGTATAGTCACTTTAATTGTACAAAAAACCCTACAAGATATTAAATGTAATTTATGATAATGGCTAAACCCAGAAAAGCTGTAGTTACTAAAACCTCCGCCCAAACTGACTGTTCAGGATGAATAATTGCATAGCAGTGTAAAGAATGTTTATGAATAACAGGCTGCTGTTAACTAGATCTTCTATACTATTTAAATGTTCTCTCACCTGGAATGTACAGTAGACAGTTGGACACTAGCTTAGTAACTTTTGGGGTTACTTACATGGGACTTTTCCTAGTCTGCTGGTTTACACACTGTCATTTTAATCCCTTAAACCAATAAATAGGGAAGAGGAAAAGAAGCCCAAACTGTAACTGGAGGAAAACATAAAAATAAAGAGAAAGTGAAAGGAAGAATAATATTCATGAAATTACTTCTTTGGGCCAGACACTTTCTAAGGACTCTTAAATATTATTCTCGCATCAGCCCTGTGGGAAAGATATTCTTATCCCCATTTGTAACAGACATCGTTGGTTGCCTATATAACAACTATTTTTCTATTTTTTCTTGCTGAGAGTTTCAAATTTTTTTCTTTTTTAAAAATTAATTCATTTTAATTAGTTTGAAGTATTCAGTGCATTAGTTAGACATCTATATAGTTCTTAAAATGATCCCCCCAGTTGCTCCCTTTCTCCCCTGACCCTCCACCTAACCAATGTATTAATGCTAATTGCATTCCCTATGCTGTGCTCCCTATACCCGTGACCATCAATTAGCTACTAATTTGTACTTCTACAACCCTTCACCTCATTCTCCCAGTCTCCCAAATCCCTTCCCTCTGTCTGTCACCAAATTGTCCATTATATTTGTGAGTCTGGTTTTGATTAGTTTGTTCTTTTTTATTCCTTAGATTCCACATATAAGTGAAATCATATAGTGTTTATCTTTCTCTGTCTGACTTAAATATATTCTAGGTTCATCAAAGCAATCTCTTTTTCCATCCCCTCCTTTTTAATCTATGTGTGTCTTTTAATATGAAGTGAGTCTTTTATATTTTTTCTTTTTAAAGAAGTCACTCTAACATTTCATGTAATACTGGCTTGGTGGTGATAAGTTCCCTTAGCTTATTTTTGTCTGGGAAGTTCTTTATCTGTCTTTCACCTCTAAATGATAGCTTTGATGGATAAAGTATCTTTGGTCGTAGATCCTGGGCCTTCATCCTATCGAATATTTTTTGCCAAGCCCTTCTGTCCTGCATAGTTTCTTTTGAGAAATCAGCTGCCAGTCTTATGAGTGTTACCTTATAAGTAATTATGTTTTTCTCTTGCTGCTTTTCATATTCTTTCTTTATATTTAACCTTTGGCATTTTAATTATGATGTGTCTTGGTGTGGGCCCCTTTGGATACCTGATTTTGGGATTTCCAAGCTTCCTGGGGTTTTATGTCCATTTCCTTCACCAGGTTAGAGAAGTTTTTCATCATTATTTCTTCAAACAGCTATTCAACATTCTAATTTTCTTCAGTTACACCACTCAGATGGGTATTTGGACCCTTAATAGTGTTTCATATGCTCCTTAAATTATTTTTATAGTCTTGGCATCTTTTTTCTTGCCATTCTGATTGCATGTCCTTGGCTTTCCCATCCCCTAGAGAGGGCATTTGATCCTTTTCTTCATTCACTTTGTTTATTCCTTTGTTTATTCCATTTGATATACTTTTCATCTCAGCTAATGTGTTCATTTCAGAGTGGTTTTCTTTTACAATTTTAATTTCCATTTTTATGTTTTTTTATTTCTTTGTTGAAGTTCTCTATGCTTCCTAAAAAGTTTATTGAGTATCTTTATAACCAATATTTTGAATTTTTTGTCTGTTAGATTACTTGACTCCTTTCTATCTGGATCTCTGTTCCGTTCTGTCATATGGTTTCTGCTTCTTTCCGTGTCTGTTTCTATGTATTAAGCAAAGTTCCTAAGTCTCCCAGTATTATTAGTGTGGATTTGTGAAGTAGGTGTCTGTCCAGTGGCACAGTCCTGAGGGGGGCTCAGCTACAGGCCAAACTTAGCCGAAGCCTCTATCCCTCTGGGGTCACCTGTTAAGATTCAGCAAACAGATGCTGTGTTTATAGTTGCCTCAAAAGGCTACACCAGAAACTGAGGTCAGCTGCCTCCACTGTAAGTTTAGGCGCTGCTCAGCAAGGAGCACTGACTTGCTTAGTATGCACATGGATGTGGCTTGGGTGGGGCCGCTAGTTGGGGGAGGCAAAGTTCAGGGAATCCACTGGGAAGAGCAACCTCTGTTAATGCAGTTTGATAACTTCTGGGCTACAGTGGTGCACTGATATGGGGGAGGGCTCAACAGGGAACAATGGATACCACTGGCACGTCTGTATAGAGCAAGTCTTGCCTACACCTTCACTTGGACAATGCCTCCCTGTAAGTCCCTGTTGCCCCATGAACTCAGCAGAATTGGCACTGATGCTCAGAGTGAGCAGGTCCATCACCACGGACACGACCCCTTTAAGAGGCTTCTGCTATTGCCGCAGCCTCCATCTCACTCAGTGGCTGGAGATGGACAGCCCCGCGTCCTTGACCTGTCCTACCTTATGACATTGCAGGATGATTTCTTGGATTTCTCCCTATTTTATGGCTGTTCCTCTAGATTTCAGGTGTTTTTTCCTTGCTGCTGCTTCTTGTTTCCATCACAACTTTGATTTGGTCGCCAGAGGGATGAACAGAGCCTCCTTTTTTTGGTCCCCAATTTTTTTAGTGTTTACCTCCCTCATATGACTTAGGTCCTTTACATGTCCCTGTCCCTCAGCAATAGGGATAATCTTCATAGGTCATTGTTTTCTCATTGTCTTTGACAGGGATGGTCTAGTCATAAACCAGAGATATAATTCTAGTCACTGAAAGGTGATGAGAAAGCTGTTGGAAAGGTTTTGAGGAACATTTCTTTATTCTTTAAAAGAGATCTCAGAAGGAGTCAGGGCTGCTTCTGCTGCTGTACATGGTTTACATGTCTGGGAGCTATCTTGTGATCATAAGAGCAGCTAGTCTGAGGGCAAAGCAGACTCTTATCTTTAGATTTTTGTGCGTGATTATAAACATTGTCATTGTGTAATCCTCTTTAGGGTAGGGTTCTATTACCTGTAGACAAAGGCATCCTAACCAATACGCCATTTTCCGTATTATGAGAAAACTAAGGTATGGAAAAGTGAAGAGAATTGACTACGTGCATAATGAGTAGAGAAAGCAGGTTATGCTTTCTAGTATGGAGATAAGATATGTCTTCTAAATAGCATGTGCACATACATGAACACAGACACATGCACATGCACATGCACGTGCACACTCTAATCTGACAATTTCTATATATGAAATGACAACTTTGTCCATTGACACTTATTGTAATTACTGATGTATTAGATCTGTTTCTATTGCTTTTGTTATTTTTTAAATTGCTCTACTTTTTCTATATTTATTTTCAATCCTTTTTACTTAAGAAAATAAAACATTTAGATCTTCCCCCAGCAAGATGAGAAGTCTACATATGCTTAGGCTCTTAAAATTTTCTCCCTGACTTTCTCCACTCTGACCTCATTATTTCTGTATTATCTAGCAATTTAATAAGGGGTTATTATGTATGCATATTTTTTCTTTTTCTTTTTTCTGTCTGAAATAACAAAAACTCTATCAAGATATTTATTCATCTATCTTACTATAAATTCACTCTATAGTTAAAATTCATAATATTTACTTATTCCAAAGTTAATCAATAGCCTGATTAGTAGGTTAAAGTTGGTCTCCTGTATGTTTAAATTTGGAATATTACACTTCACAGTGCACTATTTCATTGTGAATTTTAAACTTCCTAAAAAGTTTGTGAGATTTGAATCAAGTATTTATGTGCCCTTTGGAGTCCACAGTAGAATATCTTTTTTTTCTTAACTAAGATTTTAAAATACATTTACTTCATATATGTCATAAAGCCTCTTTTAGATTTTTTTTCTCTTGCAAGTACTTCATCCAAAATACTTCTTCAATGTGAGTCTTACTGTGACCATTTTTTTCTGAGATCTTGAATGACTGAAAATATTTTTTTTTATCTTGCCCACATATCTGAATAACAGAAAGAGTTAGGATCTTTTCATTCAATATTTTTAGAACTGTTTTCTCCTTCTATCATCTATGTATCATAATCTATATTTCATCTTTCCTATCTTTTTTTTATTTAGGCTGAATTTTAGATAATTTCTTCAGTGTTCTTTTCTAACTTATCAATTCTTTCTGTAGCTATGTCTTCTATGCTGTTGAAACCATTTATTGAATTTTTAATTTCAGTTACTGTATTTCTCACCTCCAGAAGTTCTGATTTGTTCTTTTAAAAATCTACTTACTGCTTAATCACATTATTCAGACTCTTTTCTATTGAATAAATAGTAATAAGTAATAAACATACTTATTTCATTTTGTGATTCTCATGATTCTAGTATCTGAAGTCATTGAGGATTTGATTCTGCTGTTTGTTGTTTAATTTAGCTTTTGTCCATAGTTCCTTTTTTCCTGTATGTTTAGTTTGGTTTAGGGTTTTTGATTGAGAGATGCCCATTTCTCTAGGGTGAAATTCTTTGAGGCTCTTCCAATTTAAGTTTGCATTTGTTTCTATCACATACTTGAGGGAACTAAAAGTCTGGTCCCTGTTAACTAAATTCTTACTTTGAGGTTCTTTAGACCATTCAGTTGGTATAAATTTGGGCTCAATTATATATGAGGGTTGGCTTATGGGGATGATTCCTCTAGGGGAATTTCTTTTCTTTTTCCCCTTTCTATTCAGCACCAGTGTTCGAGGGCAATTTCCCCTCAGTGATTTGGAATGGAGCTTACTGGTTATATTTTTGACTTATACTGAGAGTGCAGGCCTTTGGGATCTTCATTTTGTTTTGTTTTGTTTCGTTTTTGTTCTTTTTGTTGATTTGTTTGTTTTTAACACCTATAGCACCTGGTCTTCCTAGGTTGTCTCCCATCCAAGTACTAATCAGGCCCAATCCTGCTTAGCTTCCAAGATCAGACAGGATCGGCTGTGTTCAGGGTGGCATGACTGTAGACTGGGATCTTCATTTGTGAATAATGTCTCTCAGTATACAAACCATCTTGTGAATGCTCTAGGACTTATTTTCTGTATCCTAAACCCTATGGGGCTTTGACAACTAATGCTCAAGATCAGTCTATTTAGTAAATGTTTTCAGGATGCTCTCCTTAGCTTTCTGGGTTCCCACTTTCACTTTAATTTTGGCCTAAGTATGACTTACTTTCTTGCTAGTTCATGGATACTTTTAAGAAAATGTGTCTATTTTTTCTCCGCAGTGCTTTTATTTGAGTAAGAGCAATGGAAGTTTGGAAAAAATTTTTAAGTTTCTGTTGGTAATATTATTTAAATTTGCTTGTAGAGGGACCCTGAAGAGTTAGATAATCTCCAACCTCCCAAAGCTGTCCTGTTCCTGAAAATTGTTGACTTCTTTTAGGACATGTATATTTTTTGGTTCAAGCATTTGCTCATGTAGAGGCCTGATCTTTGCATTAAATTAAACTGATGGAAATGAAAATAAATTGAGTTGATCTTAGTATAGAGCTGACTGTACCATTTTGTTGGTGTTCCATACATAGTATATTAGTCAGGATTCTCCAGAGAAACAGAACCAGTTGACTATGTGTGTATATATATATATATATATATATATATACACACATACATATATATATATGTATATACACACACACACACACACACACACACACACATATATATATATATATATATATATATACACACACACACATACATTATGAGGAATTGGCTTGCACAATTATGAAGTCTAAAAAGTCACATGATCTGCCACCTGCAAGATGGAGACTCAAGAAAACTGGTGGTATAATGCAGCCTGAGTCAGAGGACTAAAAACCAGGATAGCCTATGGTGTAGATCCCAGTCTGAGGGCCAGAGAAGTTATGATATAAATTCTCAGCTGAATCAGCGAGGAAGGAAAAAAGAAATAAATGGGGCAAATTTCTCCTTCTTTCACATTTTGTTATATTCAAGCCCTCAGTGGATTAGATAATGCCTGTACACAATGGGGAGGACAGTCTACCTTACTGAGTCTACAGCTCAGGGCAAGATTTTAACTAAAAGGAATGGTTGTTCCTCTTCATTTCTCCTGGAAAAGAAAGGAGGTGAGTGTTTGACTTGAAAAGGGTTGGTCTTTCCTTCACCCACTCCATCAATGTTCAGGAGGAGGAGAACTGGGAAGAACTGGGCTTAGACTTAGAGAAAGAGAGTAGTGACAGATTCTTAGTGCTTAAAAATTTTTACATTTGCTTTTGTTTTTAATGTGGACAGCAGTAGTCACAATTGTACCTTTTTCAGTGCTCAATTTATTTAACTTATCTAATAAAAATTGAAAACATAATTTAAAATTTTATTTTATAAATGAATTTAAATCTACTCTAAAACATCAACAGCATAGGTTTAACTTTTTGCTGTCATACTGTTATTATTATTATTATTTTTAAAGGATTATTGCCATACTTTTTTTAGATCAATTTTTCTAGCTTTAGTAGTATTATTTTAACACCTTCCTGGAATCTCAATGATCTTAGCAGAGCCTAATAGGGTGTGGGTACCCTATTTCTACTTTAAGAGGGTTTGTGAACTTCGGTTGGAAAACCAAGTTGATGTTTATTAACCTCTAACTAGATTGCACAAACTAAAATTTAGCACATGCTTACATTATAAATATAATTTATTAGTCAGTTATTGCTATATAACAAACTCTCACAAAACTATCAGTGTCTTACAATAAAAATAAGTTATTTTTTATGCATCTGTAGGTCAGCTGGAATAGCTCTTCTGATCTCAGTTAGGCTTCCTCAAGCATTGATGGGTTGTCTAATCTAGAATGAGCTAAGCTAGTTGATTCTGCCTTTTGTTACAGTTTTGCAGGTTGGTTGGGCAGTTCTGTACCAAGTGTCTTTCTCCTTAGATCAGTAGGCTTGTCTGGGCAAATCTTCCCATGGTGATGGAGAGTGAACTATGAGACCAACAGAAACATATGTGGCTTCTTAAGGCCCAGACTCAGAACTGGTATATAATCACTTCTGCCCATATTCTTTTGCCAAAGTGAGTCCAAAGCCTAGGGTGGGGAAGTATACTTTGCATTTTGCGAGAATTACAAAGTCACATGCACACAAATATAAAAATAGAAAGGGGTGAACATTTTTAATCCATCACAGCAACGAATATCAGAAATTTAGGCATGATCTATAGCTTTGTCACCAACAGAAATCACAGATATTTTGATATCTCATTATAGTAGTTTTAGATATCTCTAAACATTATTTATGCTCACTATTACTTTGAGATTGTGATTGATAATAAATCTGCTGGTAGGTTATACAGGATCAAAGTCTTCCTATCTACAGATGTCCAGCTGATATAGTTGGCCAACAATTAGGCAGCTCTTTGCCTAGGGGTCATTCAGTCTCTAAACACTAACATTAGGTGTTCTCACCCTGGTGATCCAGACATCTATGTTGCTCTCTAATATTCTTTTATCAATATGCAAAAAGAGTAAGATAAAGACTACTCCAATGTTTAATGTTCCAAATCAAATCAAGACTAACAGCCTTCACACTCTTATGTCATTAAAAAATAAAACTTAACTTTAAATTGCTTGTACTTTAAATTGTCTTGTTATTTAATGTAGTAATAAAGAACCCCATATATTACTAGATCACATTTGTTTCATTTTAATATTTTGCTGACTATATTTTAATACAACAGATTTCCTTTGTAATCCTTTATTTTATACATTTAAAAACATTATTCTGACAAGGGATTCCACAGACTACACCAAAATGCCAAAGGATTGCATGACACAAAAAATTTTAAGTCTCTGCTATACATACTTAACAACATTTAGCTCCTCTCAGAGATGTCTTCTTTAAATAAACCAACATGTTTTTGCTGTGCTACAGGCTGTTGAGTGAAGGGTCACATGTCTACACTTGAGCCAGAGTATTTATTAAGTGGACAGGAACATGGCCTGACTTCTCACTGGCCACCATGGTGTGAGGCATCCCCAAGGGGAAAACAAATTTGGAAGAAGAATTAATAATAGAGGCTTTCTTGTCTTCTGCCACACCTGCACAGAGAAATTTTCTTGCAGAAATAAACTTTAAAAATTTGGATTTTTATTATGAGATAGAACAATTTTCAATTTTTACTTCTACTTCCCTCTCAATAGCTTAGAAGGACATATTTTCCTAGCAGGGCTCAGTAGATCTTCATTCTTTACTGTCAATCCTTCAGCAAGGCAGGTATCACTAAGCCATTGCAGTTCTCTTTCCTACAGAGTACAGACTCTCTGCCTCCAGGCTTCTTCTCAAAACACAGCTCCAGGCAGCAGCCAACACTAATGGTGGAAGGCTGGCACACTAGAGAAAACCTATTTGCCACCCCACTTAAGGCTTTTCCTAACTTCCCTTCAAAAGGAAACCTACCAGTGCCCTGCTCATTCTCTGAGGTGCTGCCTTTTTTAAGGTGTGACGCTTGTTAGTGGGTTGGTATGTTTTCCTTTCTGGCAATATCATTCTATTTAAAGTGTAGAGAATGTTTTAATATGGAGGAATGACCCTAAAGCTAGAAGTTTCAATAAGTCAAGTGAATAGGAAGACAGTATACCATGACAAAAAGAGCACAGGTTTTGCCATCATAGGCACTCAATAAATGTTAGTTCCAGTTCTTTTCTTATGTTGAGTACTTCTTGATGACCTAGTACTGTGTCAAATACTCACAAAAGTTTAAGATGTGAACATTTTCTTTAAAAAGTTTTATTTATATTGATGAGATTACATGAGACAACTTTTTGTATTTCTTCGACTGCTGTTATATTGTAGGCAGCAGTCTACAATACAATAGATTTTAAATTTAGAAAGAAAAGAAAAAGACTATGAGTCATCTGCTGTGTTGTCTACCCAATCTCAAACCAACAGCTGAATTTTTTCACTGAACTCTTTTAAATATTGGAAGGCAGACGAAATACTTTACTTGCTGCCCAGAAACTTGAAGATGGAAAACACATCTTTTGATTAATTAAAAGCAAACGGTTGGAACTCCTTACCTTTCCATTCTTTAATTAACGAAGCCCACAGGCCACATGAGGAAGTAATAACACTCATTATGTTGTGATGAAGGACTGTGATGATGAGTTAAGTCAGACGGGACTCCAGGCACGATTCCCTTCAAGGCTTCCCCAAGATGCTGCCCCAATGTAGACAGATCCTTACTTGTTGAAGAATTCTATCTCACCAGTCCCAGCACATGCTTCTTTAGAGACTGCATTTCCCTTTTCAAGGGTAAGAAGAGCCCTTGAAACAAAGGGTTATATTTTAATTAAGCCTAGGCATCCTTTCTGGAATTTCCTTTATTGAAAGAACACCTCCTTTGATTTGTATCTGTTTGTGTTAGGCTTTGGAACAAAAAAAGATTGATCCCTTCCAGGCAGAACTGTCCCATCTGAATGATCAAAAGCCATGCCTGCTGACTTACAGAACAACAAATTATTTTCTTTTTGTCCCTTAAATCTCCCAGGAAGTACTTTTTGAAGGCAGTCTCTATTCCTCAAGCATCAACCTTCATACTTGTGGGTGGTCTCAAGAAATTTGAAGAAATGACAAACACCCATTCTACCTGTAGGTGGAAGCTCCCACCTTGGCCTCCAACTTCCTTCAGAGTCCTTGGCCCCGGTGCTCAAAGTCTGGGAGCTTTCCTTTGCTGTGTCAACAAAACACTACTGAAATGTTTAATCAAATGGCTCCCCACCAATGGGGAAGGTGAGATTTAAAATATTTGCTGCTCAATATCAGTTAAGACACTGCCTCTGCATGAATGTGAAAGGAGAATAAAATAGCAGACTCACTTTTTTCCCCGTTAAGTTCACTCTCTGTTGGGAATAGGAAGTAACTCAGTAACATTAGTATGGGACATAGAGTGTCAAGATTTTTTACCTCATTTTCCATTTTTTTTCAAGATTAAATTTAGCGATTTCATTATCTTTAAGAATCTGAGATGATGATTACTTTTCGAATGGATTTTCCCCCCAGAAAGAAAATAAGACCTGTATAAAAATCTCTTTTTAATGATCTCATGGGAAACCCCAAATTGAGTAGCAGTTGGGTTTTCTAGAAGTCTAATAAAAATACTTTTTTTAGTAATTCTCTTATGGAATACCTATAGAAATCCTTGCTTCTTGATGTGAAGATATTTTCATTCACCAAGTTTGATTGAATAATAGAAGGCAGCATTTTAATTAAATGCATTCTAAACTAACTTACATTTTTGTCTTTATTTTTAAGAACTGAATGATGAAGACTTTGTGGAAAATTTAGAATTTTTTTGTGGCTAAATTTGCATGCCATGTTTCAGCAACTTGTAAATTTTATGGCTCTGGAAATTGTGTTAGTGGTGGAAATGTTGACCCATCTTTGATTATAGTGGCACAAATAGCAATGTTATAATCTCTATCACTGAAAAATCTCATAATGCTAAACCTTGAACATGATCTGAATTGTGGAATATTTTAAAATTAGTGGAAGGAAACCACTCCAAATTCCAGGCAGCCAGTGCCTGTTTTCACCAAGTTGGTTTAGCTACAGGTACAGATGCTGTCCAAATATATTTTCTCTTTTTAGATCTTGAGATATTTGTAGGATGAGAGGAGCCCATCTCCAGAAACAGACAGATGGGATCTGAAACTTGAATTATTTCATTAAATCTGGCATCTGTCATGCTTAATGTGAATATGGGATGATATCCCCCTGCTATAAGACACCGCTAACTTTTGCCTGGCTTGTTTATATTATCTCTTATCTGATCTACTCAGATCCACTCTGACACTCCTCCAATCCCTTCTCACACATCATCTAGAGTGACTTTTCCAAAATGACAACCTGATTTTGTTTTCAACTTGTGTTAGATTGGTTCCTCTGAGGAGCATATGCCAAAACATGATTTAACAGAATGGAGTGGAGGGAAGGAAGGGAGCTGAAAGAGATTGGGAAAACCTTCAGATAGAGGTTGTTTTGGGTCAGTCTTAGCCTGTCAATATTGATGCCATGACAAGAAATGCCTGGGGTCTTTCAATGAGCCTGTACTACTTGTGGTGAGCTCCCACAGGCAACTGTCCTGATGGCAGCCAATGATGTGGCTGGACCGGCTTTTGTGGTGCTTATTATGACTGTAAGATGCACCTCAGCAACAACCATCAGGGAACTTTGAAAAACCAAGGTTTATTACTCACAGACCTAGAGGGTGTGCAGCACACCCAGGGCCACACAGCGAGGTTGTGGGGAGAGAGAGAGAGAACACAGACCTGGGGTTCTGCCTTTATTAGGGTCAGGGTGGTGTGGCCTAGGGTTTCAAAGATTCACTCTTTACTGGTGAATTTAAAATATAAGAGTGGGAATTAAAGTGTGGGAAAGGAAAATCAAGTAGTTAGTCAAATGGTCAGTTATTTAAGTCAACTAGAGCTTTATAAAAAGGGAATTTTGTAGGTGGGGCAGTCTGACTCTTTATCTAGTTGTGTAGTTGGCAATGTGTTTATTTGAGATGAATGTCTTTGAAGTGGTTGCCTCAGTAATTGAAAGCTTAATGTCAGGTATTTACATTACAATAAAAAAGCTAATCATTTACACGAAGAGATATTGGCCTGATCTCTCTGAAGGAGAAAGGGAAGGAAGGAAGTTCTGTAGGAAGAGGCTTAGACTTTAGTGCAGTTCTAAGAGTTTCCATCTGGCCTGTGAGGAGTCATAATTGCCATCATGTCCCACATCTATCTCACAAAAATGGGCCTGCATTAGTATCCCTGCTATATTCCGTCATTGGCTTGGAGTAACTGTTGGAAGGTTGGCCTCAGTGTGGGCATGGTAATAAATTCAGAGTACAGCATGTGGGGCCATCTGTCAACTACACTCCTCACAGCAGGCAATCTGAAAGTTGCATTTTTATGACAGCCACTGCAGGTATATTCTAGAAATATCTAGCTCCTTCCCAATATCATCCCCAGAGCCGTATCAAAGAAACAATCTTAAGAAACAGAGCACTTGCTCTGCAAATTGAATGAAAAAACGCCTTCCTTTTGAATCACATTGTCACCACTGAGTAGCTCCAAAGAGAAGTTCTGAAACTGTCTTTGGAGTCTCCCTCATTGTGATGGTTAATTTTATATGTCAACTTGACATGCCATGTGGTGCCCAGATATCTGATTAATCATTATTTCTGGATGTGTCTGTGTGGGTGACTCCAGATGAGATTAGCATTTAGATAGGTAGACTGAATAAAGCAGATTGCCCTCCTTAGTGTGGGTGGGCCTCATCCAATCCATTGAGGGCCTGCAAAGGACAAAAAAGCTGAGTAATAGAGAATATGCTCTCTTTGCCTAACGGCTGAGTTGTAACATCAATCTTCTGCTGGCCCTGAACTAGAACTTACATCATTAGTGCTTTAGTTCTTGGGCCTTTGAACTTAAACTGGAACTACATATTGGCTTTCCTGGGTCTCCAGCTTGCAGAAGGTAGATCAGTGGGTAATGGGAATTTTCAGCTTTCTTAACTGCATGAGCCAACTCCTTATAATAATTCTTTTTACATATAATATAATAATATATAAATGATATATAACATATGTCATCTATCTATCTATCTATCTATCTATCTATCTATCTATCTATCATCTACCTACATTCTATTGGTTCTGTTTCTCTGGAGAACCCTAACCAATACACTCATACATTCATGCTTAAAACTGTTTGGTGGTTTTCTATTCTTAAAATAAAACAGCATTCTTTTAAAAACCTATAAGGACTTTACATTCCTACATCTAATTTCATCTCAAGTCTCCCCTTGCCCTCTGTGCTCCAACTATGGCGACAGTCTTTCAGTTCTTAGAACTCTCCAATTCCCTCTCACCTGAGGATCTTGTTTTCTTTGACAAAAATACATCTCCTTTAACTCTCTAAGGATGAATAACAACTAGTCCCTGCCTTCAGTTAGCTTTCAGTCTATAGTGTTGGTCTCACCATTGACTGCATGTTAGAATCACATGGAGAGCTTTTAAAAAACCTGATGTCTAGGTTACACCACAACTAAATTGAATCAGATACTCTGGGGGTGTTAGGCTTTAGTAGTTTTTAAATATTAACAGGGACATTGCAAGGAAAAGTATTATTTAGGAGTCAAATGAACACACATCCATTAGTTGCTATAAGGATTTAGAGAATAGAGAAATTGCCAATGCAAATTATGACTGGAAAGTTTTTCTGAGGCCGTGAAATTTTAGGTCAGGTAAAAGAATTAATAGGTTTGAAATAAGTGAATGAATAATCAGCCCATGTCCTGGATGGAAATACTTGATTTTATGACAAATCATTTGACTAAATGTGATGAATAGCAATAATAGTCAGAATATATTCATTGTTTACCAGGCACTGCTCTATACTCTTAACTGGTATTATCTTGTTTAACTCTCATATCAACTCTGTAAGGTGAGAAAACTGAGGCAAAGGTGGTTAGGTAGCTTACTCAGGTCATCACAGCTGGTGAGAGGTAGAGCCAAGGTTTGATCCAGGAACCCTAACTAATGAGCCCAGTTCTATTTCTGATGATGAAGGGCAATGCACTGCATAGTCAGGCACACAGTATGTACTTGAAAATGCTGTCTTCTTCTTCTCCTTTTTTTTTTTTGCTTCATTCCTCTTTTTTAAAATTTTCCCAGTCTCATTCTGACAAAGGCTCCATTCTGCACCACATTTTAGGAATAGAGTGTTCCCGTGATATAACTCTACTTCATGTACTTCTGTTGGGAAAGGTGCGTGAGATCTGATATTCTTCCTCCTATTCTCTCTGGCTACTTCAGGAGCATGTGTCAAGGGACTGTGTCGAAGGGTCATATGAAAGAGGGTGCATTCCAGAGTCCACGTTTTAGATCAGACCAAACAAAATATTCCTCCTGTCTTAAGTTGAAATGAAGCATAGTGGTCTTAATTACTCATTGGTCTCCAATTTTTAAGCATTTCTTATAAATGTTAGAGGGACTCCCACCATTAGAGAACCATCATCTTTAGCTTGCCAGATGTCAACTGGGGAAGAGGGAAGGGTGGAAGTTGAGGGGCAGAGACAGTATAGAAAAGAAATAAAAAGTTTAAATAGCTCACAAAATTTTGATCCAGGAAATTTACAAATCTTAAACAGTGCTGAAAATGAAAAGAAAGAAAACACTATTTCGGTACATAACGAACTGATGGAGACAAAAAGCTAAACCAGTTGAGTGTCAAGGCATTTTATAAAACTTGTCTTCACTGAGGCCTCTCTCAAGGAAAAGTATGTGGCTCCCTCATTCTCCAGGTAGCAAAGCTTTGCCAGCAAGCAGTCACTCTGTCCAAAGCCCTGAGCCCAGCTTAGCTTCCTGCCATCTAACAACCATTGGATTTTACACTATATTGGAATGAAATCTAAAAAAGAGAAACTATAAAATTTTGTATTCTCCAGTGAAATGGTAGTATTTGAGTCCATAGCAATGAAATCATTGCCTTGGGTTATCTGTTAATTCCCCTGGCTAAACATTAAGCCTGGAAAGTCATCAATTATAAAAGAGAAGAGGCTTGAGTAAGACATAAAAATAAATAGAAAAGGAGCAGCTGGACAAGCATCAGGCAAAGCTCTCCAGAGCCTAGGATGCCGGCTTCTATGTAGTAGCCAACTCTGGTCTGTAAAATCAAGTAATCAATTGTATGAGACTTGGAGGAAATGACTGGCCAAGGATTCATAAATGCCATGTGTATATTGCCACGCAACAGTGAATGGTTTGGGAACTGTGTGAAGTTGTTTTATAGCTGAACTGGTTTGGGGATTTAAAAACTCTTTTTGTTCATTAAAATATCCAAGGAAGAAAAGACCAGCTTTTAAATTTCTTTTTGTGATAATGGACTCAGAGAGCCTGTGAATTTGGTGGATTTGGTACATGGGACTTTTACCCTTTATGCCTTTCCATCAGCTACTTTCAAGATAAATGTGCAATCTGAGCAATAGAATCAGGTAGACACAAATACTTCCTGGCAGGAACAACTTCTAGGCTTTTTCAAAGTAGCCAAAGATCATGAGAAGAAGGGAACATGAGAGAGTAGTGGAACCATCCAGGAATGTGTTAAAGGAGCCACAAAGTTCAGTATGAAAGAAAATAAATATTAGAGATGACAATTAAGTAAGGGGAAAATGAGTTCCAGAATTCCTGTGCTACTCACTGAATTGAAACTAGTTTGCTGTCTTGGAGCTAATGAATAGAAGGTGATCTAGGAAGTCAGTTTATATTGTGATTCTAGATCTACTGCTGATAGAAATTATTATGTAGAATTATTATACTGTGTTTGAATTCTTTTATATCCTATTACTTTCTATATAGTTAGCTGATGCAGCTGTGATAGAGACCAGCGAGGTTAAATATAAAACTGTGGCCTCTCAAGAAGCTATTTTGTTTATTGAAGGCATGGAACATGTGTGCCAAAAGGATCTTTAGAGATTTTCTAGCATATTCTTCCTATGAATGAAGTCCAGAGAGAATAAATAATTTGCCTGGAGTCACACAGGTAAAGATTAACGAAACAGGACTTCTGGATTCTAAGTAGGATGTAGGAAGCTGGAAATAGCATCATTCTCACTCTACAGAAAATTCCAGTATGCAGATTCAAAACTTTCTTGAACCTAGCAGAGCACTAAGGTCACAGGGCAATCAATTCACTTGAGATCTAAAGAAAGATGGATAACTCCAAGGAACAATGAGACCCAAGCACTTGTTTAGAGGGACAGACTCACTAGTAAGTAAAATTTGGCTGAGATGCAAGAGGAATTCACTGCCACTTTGGGGCTCTTCTCCATAACCTTACTAAGTATTCACACACACACACACACACTCACTCACTGAGGCACACATGCACACACACAAAGATTGGGGGCAAGGTGAGAATCCTGAGGAAGCCTCTATCACGGTGCAGACCTGGGGGAAAGGAACAGCTGCCACAGTGGGAAAGACACAAATCTTTCTCCCCTGTCTCTCATGTGGAACAAATCCTTAAACCATCCATTGTTGTTCTCAGGGCACTGGAGAAACTCAGGGTAACCAGAGGAAAGGGACTACAAAAAAAACTCTACTCCTGGGGAAGGGGCAGAAATACAAGCTGATCCCAGACCCATATCTAAGAGTGGGGTAGGATCGTTGATATGGCCCTAATCTGGAGATCCAGAAGACATAGTGCCTGTCTAAGATTGAGGATTAAGCAGAACAACTGAGATAGTCTACCCCTGCCCCCAAACCAGGCTAAAACCCCCCCAATTGTACATTTAAGTAAGACTGTACTTGTACAGTTAACAAGTAACAACACTGAGGTGCAGTGAAAAGAGAAGTCCTAAAGCTGTGTGAAATAGACATTCAGGGGGAGGAGAAAAAAAACCTCTTACAAGCCAACATCTACACTAAACACCAGGTAATACTAGAGGAATTTAAAGCTCATGGTACACTGAAAGTAGCTGTAGCAATGACAAATTACAAACTCAACTGAAATCCTGAAATGATTGATTCTGCTTCCCCACAATGAAGATCCTGCAGAAGGAAATTCACATCCATATGCAGGCATAACTAGTAGCCTTAGTGTCTATACAAGATGTCTGGCTTTCAACAAAAGTTACAAGGCAGACAAAAAAGGAAGAACACACACACACACACACACACACACACACACACACACACACACACAGTCAGGAGGCAAAACATTTAACAGAACCAGACTCATATGACACAGATGTTGGGACTATCAGAAAAGGAATTTAAAATAGCTCTGACTAATATGCTAAAAGCTCTAATGAAAAAGGTGGACAATATACATGAAAAGATGGCTAACTTCAGCATAGAGATGAAACAGGAAAAGAATCAGTGGAAATACATAAATGGAAAACAGAAACAGAGGTGAAGAATTCCTTGGATGGGTTCATCTATAAACTCAAAACAGCTGAGGAAAACTCAGTGAACTTAAAGATAGGCCAATAGAAATTACTCAAATTGGAACACAGAGAGAAAAAAAAGTGAATAAATAGAACGGAACATTCAGGAGCTATGGGGAAATATCAAATAGTCTTGCTTAGATTTACAATGATCTGAACATTGACTTTCAGTAGCATCGGACACTGTGGCTTCCTCTTTCCCTTGACAAACTTTCTTCATTTGGTTTCAAGGACCTACCACTCTCTTCATCTTTGTACTGTACCGGCTGCTGCTTCTCAGTTTTCATTGCACGTTCCTCTTTTCTTCTAACTCTTAATGTTGAAGTGATCGAGGGCTCAATCTTTAGTCTCATTTCCCTTCTACAATCACCCCATTGCTGATCGCATCTAGTCTCATGGCTTTAAATACCACTTACGTTCTGATGACCCTCACTGTGTTCAGCCACGGGAGGCACGGTCAGAAGACTGAACATTGGGAAGAGAGAAAGTTTGGGGTTTCTATTTCCCCAAATTTCTCTGTCAGAGGAGACTAAATAGGTTAACATAGTGTCACCAAACAGAGCAAACTACTGACCTCACACAGGGTTTGGGAGAAGCAGAAACTGAAGGATTGGTGGACTTTCAGTTGCTCCAGTGGCTTGGCTTCCTCTGTAGAGCATTGTTATTCAGCAAGACTGTTATTGATTGGTTGCCTCTCAGAGGCGTGTTTGCTGGTGTGTCTGTCCCTGTTTGGCTGACTTTCAGAATGAGGGCCTGACAGTAGTTGGCTTGCAAAAGTGTGTTCCCTGAAGTGAGTTTTGTTGATCCTTTGAACTAGTTTAAGACTGGTTCTGATGGCAACTTATTTTTATGGCTATAACAATCAGTCTTTTTCTAAGATTGTGGGAACTTTTGAATTCTCACCTCTCTGCCATGCTGTGGTTCAATCTTTTCAAGCTTCTGATAATGACTTCCTCATGTTGTGCTTTGGAGTGCTTTGGAGTCTCACATTTGAGAATGAGTCACTGAACTATATGCATTCACCCCTTTGGAGTGTGCCATCTATTTCTGGGAGGAATCCTGATAAACCATTTGCTTTTCTTCCCTGGCTAGAATGTAGGGTCCATGAGGCAGAGATTTTTTTCCCCCCTGTTTTGTTCATTGATGTATCTCAGTGCCTGAAGAAGTGTCTGGAATATAATTGGTGCTCAATAAATATTTGTTGTTTGCTTGATGGACTGATACTAGAATTCTTATCAGATATAAGTGGATACTTCTCAATACATATTCTATCTTTCTCAATCATTCTTTAATAGTTATTTCTCTTTTCGTTGTTCTCTGTGTAAATTTCTTAGTGCATCTATTATATACCATTGAGTGGGCTCTAACTCCTGGCAACCCATGAATGAGTGATGTCAACAATGGCCTGTCCTCAACGGCCCTGCTCAGCTCCTGTAGACCCTTGCTTATGGTGGCTTCTTTTATGGAGTCGATCTGTCTTTTATTTGGGCTTCCTCTTTTCCTCCTGCCTTCTATTTTTCCCTGCATTATTGTCCTTTCCAAAGAACTATGCCTTCTCCTGATGTGCCTGAAGTAGGACAGCTTAGGTTTTGTCATTTTTGCCTCCTGTGAGGTTTCAGGCTTAATTTACTACAGGACTCATCTTTTTCTGGTAGTCTAGGGTATTTGTAGAGCTCTCCTCCAACATCATATTTCAAATGAATCCATTTTTTCCTGTCACCCTTCTTCATCTTCACATTCATACATAGTAAATGGGAATTTGAGCACGTGGATGATCTTAGCCTTGGTCTCTAATGACACATCTTTACTTTTGATATTTCCTAATCCTTCCATTGCTGCCCTTCCTCTTCTCTGCCTCCTCCTGATTTTTTGGCTGCAGTCTCCATTTGAATTGATGTCTGAACCAAGTTAAACAAAATGTTTCACAATTTCAATGTCTTCATTGTCTGTGTTAAAGTTGTGTATTTCTTCTGTAGTCATGATTTTTGTCCTCTTGTTGTTCACATGCAGTCTTGCTTTGGCACTTTCTTCTTTAACTTTCATCAGAAGTTGATTCAAATCATTGCTACTTTCTGCCAGTAAGATGGTGTCATCCGCATATCTTAATTTCTCAGTACTATCTCCCAATTTATATTTCTCTCTTCATCTCTGTCCAGCCCAGAATTTATGTCATCTATTGGATGTCTTATTTCAATGACTATATATTTCATTTTATTTCTAATTGTTCTTTTTCTCATCCATCTGTTCTGATTTCATTTCTGGCTGTTTTTGCTACATAATTCTTTGTTCTTTTTCTAGTTATTATAACTTCTTTTATCTTTTTGAAGACCATAAACATACTTATATTAAAGTTGTTTTAAAATAGTTCAATTTTATTTTGCTTGGAGAGATTTTATCTCTTGATTATAGATTTTATTAACTACTTTTCTTAGTTTTGCTCATATGTTTTGAAATGTTGAGGTATAGGCTTACCTTGAATCAGAGTTTTTCTGTTTCTTTTTTGGTTTTGCTTTCTCTCTCTGGGCTTATCCCACCCTCAGTAGTCATTTCATGATTGCCTCCATCTAATTCTCCAGGAATCCTATTATAAAACGAGGTCTTGTGTTGAGGATTTAGGCTCCAGCCCTATGGTGATGCTAAAGAGAGAGTACATCTTATCAACAAGCACATGGACTACTCAGTCCTGAATTTGAGGCTGTACTTATCTGCATTCTCTTTCCATCATGGATAAGTGGGCATAAGTATGGCATAGCCTCAGGAAGTGGTTAATTGAAGCATTTTCAGTCTTTTATAAGGGCAGGAAACCATATTTCAGTTTCTGGATTTGAGCACTGAACCTGGCTCAGGTCCCAGACTAACTACATCTTCACCTTACTTTCTGGTTTGTGTTTCTGTCTGTGGTCCACAAAATGATGATCTTCTATTTAAATATGGCTAGGCTGTCTTTTTTTTTTTTTTTTTTGCATTTTATCTATCATTGCTATGTGACTGGAGTAGGGAGAGTGCCTTAAAGCATAGCTCTCTAATATATCTTGACTGAAAGTCAAATAGTCTTCCATAACTTAATTTTTTAATGGATTCATTATATTTCACTGGAGCAATTGCAGATTAAACTTTGTAGACAGAGCACATGCATTTACTTTTACTTCTCCCTCAAGTCTCACAAAATGACGATTATGATCCTTTTTAAGAATGCACATGCCTAGCACTCCTTATTCCACTTCTCTACTTAATTTTTCTCAATAGGATTTATAACCTTTGAGAACCACAAAATGTATTTATGTATTTTGTTTCTTGTTTATCTCCTTCCACTACAGTATAAACTCTGCAATGGGAGGTCAGGAATTTTGATTCTTATTCATGTCTATTCTCAGTTTGTAGGACAGTGCCTGATATGCTAGTAGATCTGTAAGTGTTTGTTGTATAAATAGATGAATGAATAAAGTGAGATGAGAACAGAAACAACTACTGGCAAGAGAAGTCAATATTTTTTAGTGCTGAAAAACTAATCAGTTAGAGGTAACTGTGATAGATGGACTGCAAAAATAAGTACAGTACAGTCGTTTTTTATACCCTTTATTTATGCCCATAGCAATGTGACTTTGCAGATCCTTCCAGCAAGAGCTACAGTGTGTTTCTCTGTTTCTTGAATATGAACTTGCTTTGTCATGGCTTTAACCAATTGAAAGGGACAGAAATTCTATCCAGCCTAGACCTCGAAAGGCCTGCGTGTTTCTGCCCTGAATTTAAAAATGCCTGCCTCTGCCATGAATGATTTTGGGCTAACCTGATGAAAGATGACAGAATATGCGGGCCAGAACTGAATCAGTCCAGTTGTCCCAGTCAAGACTGCAAGTATATGAGTGAACTCAGCCAAGATTGCCAAAACTGCCTTCCAGGCTTGCACCCAACTGTAGATGCCTAAGGAAGCCCAGCTGAAAGAAAAAGAATCATGCTGCTATTCCATAGACTCATGAATAATCATAAGTGATTATTGTTTTAACCCACTGAATTTTGGGGGGTATTTTGTTACATAACAACAGCTAACTGATACAATCACTCACTGAGCAAATAAGAAAAGGCTGAAAACTAAGCCCAGACTGTGGAAACCAGCTAAAAGCAGCTGATTCTTCCTGACAAATTCCCTTGTGGAATCAGAGTTATCATGTTCTATTGAAGCCAGAGGTCCATGGTTCAAATCTTGAAAAAGTCTTTTGAACTCTAGATCTCCTTCCCTACCCATGCATCCGAACAATTATTCTTCCTTCACCTTGGCATAAGATGGGAAGCTTATTTTTGGGAAAGGTCTTTAGATACGGGCACAAAAGGCACATTGGGGACCAGTGGTGGTGAAGAATCATATGAAAAATAGGGAAGAATTCAAAGTCATAAACATTAATGGTAAAATTCTGAGCCCCCAATTTGGTTCTTAGGACAACAGCAGCCAGGCGTAAACCTCTAAATCACATACTGAAGGGAAGTCTGACCTGTCCATGGAAAAGAGTTACGCTAATGGCCAGGTGCCACCCAATGACTGACAAAATCTGCCAGTTGGCAAGCCCTGTCTCCACACACAGAGGACCTCTAAACAGTGTTTCAATACCATATTTCAGTCAAGGATCATGTGAGTAATCGTCTGTGTGAAATCCAGAGCCCAAAACAAATAAACAGGAAGAATGAACAGACAAAATAGATATAATGAAGGGGGCAGAAGAAAACTTAAAAAAAAAACCTTAAAATTAATATGTGAGATGAGAAGATATTGTACCCTTGAAACAAAACAAGGACACATTTTAAAAAAATAATCAGAGAATAAGAACAAGTTTTGGAAATAAAATATGACAGTAGAAATAAAAAAATTAACAAAAGAGTTAGAAGGTGAGGTTAAGGAAATCTTCACAAAAGCAGAACAAAAAGACAGAGATGAGGTAATAAGAAAAAAAGTAGTATTTAGAAGAGTAATACAGGAGGCTTAAAATGGCATTCTACAGCATCAAATTTGATTTAATCAGCACTTTTATGACAATATTAAAACTTTCCAATTTTTGCAATTATCAACAGTTCTTAAATTTGACATCTTTGAAGCTAATTTTTGGTCTGTGCTGTGATTATTTCCTTGGGATAAATTATAGAATGGAATTACTAGATTAAAATATATAAACATATTAAAGGCTTTTGATGTATATTGCCAACCAGAAAGATTTTTTTCAATTTATAATGCCAGGATTTGAGAACAATTGTGACTTTTTCTTAAATTCAATCATTCTTTTCTCAGTCTCTCTGGTGATGGGTTCCCATTGTATCAACAATAGATATGGAAATTGGCAGTTGCAATTTACTTTTATCTCCCAACAAAATTAAATAAATTATCATTGTATAAAATCTTGAATTATTTCAGTACATTCTGCTTTGTTCTACAGATGAAAAACCATAAATGAGCACTTAGAAAAATCCTGTATGGCTTAGAAAAAAAGCCCTGACATTTGGCTTGCTTAATTTTATCATTGCTGATTCCGTGTTTGTTTATTTTTATATTTCTCTAAAAAGAACATGTTTTGGGTGTCTCTTCTTATCAGGTTCACTCCACAAGTACCTTAGTTCACATAAAAGTGATTGAGCTCTGACCAGCTTACATTAGAAAAAAGAAGCATAGGTCAGACAAAAGAAAAGGATTACTCAGTGAAGGGAAAGAACCTCCCTGCATTTCCAAGTATTATTTAATTTCATTGGTATCTTTGGGGAAATAAAAGATTATACATGAAAGATGCAGCTTACCAAGTCATATCTGGTCTCTGTGACAACCACCGACCAGAAAATTTTAACTCAGTAAATTTAATTAAAAAAACTGAAAGGGCCTATTTTGATGGCCTTATTCAGATGAGAAAATTGAAGCTTCCTCATGCCTCAAGGTCAAGTGACTTTTGTCAGTGGTTTACAGATACAGAGAATAGTTGCTATACAAATTCCACTTTGGTTCCCATGTTGGAGCTTCAAAACAAATTTCCCTGATGCTGATTTTTCCAGTAAGTTTTTCAGGAAACAGGGATAGGACACTGGTTAAATAGAGGCCATACTCAGTTTCTCAGTGGACAAACCTTAACATAACTTCCTGTTACTATTCGACCAGATGATGACTTTAAGGCACACTGCCCTCCTCAAAAAATCCACAAAACCAACACACACACACACACACCAAAAAATAAACAAGCAAAAGACCTCATCAACACAACATCCCATCAACTACTCTCCTTGCTCCTGAACATATCACCCATTGGAGGTTTGATACCTTTAGGCATGCCGTTCCTGCTTAACATTCTTTTTTCAGTTTACTTCAATGTGCCTTCCAGTTCCACCATTCAGCCAAAGCAGCTCTCATCAAGATCGATTTCTATGTCGCCAAATGCTACATATTTCTTCCTCAACTTGTGAAATAGATGGGCTACTTTTTGTTTATTTTCTTTAACCTTACAGCTCTTTAGAAATAATATAGGTTGGAGTGGTTCCATAGAGTAGTGGTTAGCACATTTGCTATATGCCAGGTTCCCAGGGTACCCTGCAAGTGTGTGGGAAAAGACACCTCACCTTCAGCGGTACAGTTCTTAAGAGAAGACAACAACAATCATAGGTCAGCAGTGGAAGTGGGAAAGAGAAATTAAAATAATAATAATAATAAAAGTTAATTGTGCATAGTAATGAGTCTCTTAAAAAAATTATTTTTAATTATTTATTTATCTTTATTAAAGTATATTTAACATACATTATATTAGTTTCAGGTGTACAACATCAAATTTTTAGCTCCTTTAGTCAAGGTGTGCTTAATACTGTTTTGCTGGCACTGAAAGTACTTAATAATTTCTGATTCTTTTTCTTATTAAATTTTAAAAACTTTTTTGGGAATTTTTTGGGCATCTAGTAAAAGCTGATGAGCTAAATTTTGTTTGCAATTCTCCATATCTCTAAATTTTGGACAGTGGTGGCACTTAGTCCTGAATTATGGTGAAACATTTCTAGTTATTTTCATATCTATGCTTGTTTTGTTGGCAGAGCCTCAATGAGTCAGGTTGGAGCAAAAAGATGCTCATTTGAAGTTGTGTCTTGATTCAATAAGACACTCAGAGATCACATTCCAGGTTTAAAAAAAGTCCGCAGGTTAACAATGGCATTTAGCTCAAAAGCATGGAGGCTCATGGGTAACAGTTGTTTTTATCTAAAAAAGAGTGGCATTCTTACTTAATATTTAGGTAAAGGACCGTTGTAAATGGTCATCCCTGGAAATTCATTGCCGAATTTGCCTGGTCTGTCTAGCAGAGACAACTCAACTCAGTGATGTATAGTTTATATCTTGTAAATTGAAGTTTGTATAGCAATTCTAACAAAGAGAAATTAACAGGTGCCACTCTTGTCCAGTCGGTTATAATGTTTGGCCCTAAATCTCATCCTATGTAAATTTTATTCAAGCAGAAATTACTTGTTTTCTGAAGGGAACCTGGATACTTGTTTTCTGAAGGGGATCTGGATGCGAAGCCAGGAGTTGAGCATCCAATAAGTTACTTTTCTGTGTTTGAACAACTAGAGAAATGTGAGAGGCATGTTGCAAAATGAGGGCTTGTTCTTCAGAGTCTGCTAAGAATTAGCTGTCTGTCTTTGTAGGGTATACAAGTACAATCTGTAAAATATCACATTCCTGGAAGGTGGATTAATAAAATTCTGAAACCATCTAAATATGATACACCTCTTGGGTAATCTCACATATGTTAAAATTGTTACAGACATTTTCCCATCGCCACAGTTACAAATTTTTGTGTGTATGTGCGGGAAAAAAAGGGAAAGAATTCAAGAAATTAAAGTAAATCTTCAACATGTGGCAAGTCCATCATCTACGTGGTGAATCTTTTTCAGAGCTGCACTCTACAGGGCGAGAGTGCCTGTTCTGCTCTGCCACTGCCTGGCTTTCCGTAACGCAGTACTTCAGTGTAACACTGAACTTTGCATCAGAACAAAGTTGCAAAGGCCTCCAGTGGGCAGTTTGTTTCTTGATGAGCGCATTTTAAGGTTGTATTTTGAGTTGTTTGTCTTTCCCTTCCCTTGAATGCTATGAAGCAGTTTACTAGAGCAGAATTGCTTTTATGTGTTCTTTCCCTTTCATGTCCATTTCTGGCTATCTCTTCAATAGTGTGGCTGTTGGCATGAGCTGTGATGCTAGGGTAACTGGGCAAGCAATTAGGGGAGCCAGACAAATCTCCCTTCTTCAGGCAGCCTTTCCTGGCTTCTCCAAACACAGGCAACCAAACAAAGACCATGGGAAGAAACCAAACAGTAAGTCACTTCTTTCTTTAAAAGAAACAAGCTCCAAACATTATTAACAGTTGCCATTTTGTAGCTGAGGACAAGATGTCTCAAGAACCAGTGCCATAGGGATAATCTTGAAGAAGATGAGTGTATGCCATTTTAGCCCAGAATTTCCTGTGCTTACTTACGCTTGTGCCTTCCTGCCTCCATCGTAGCACATCACCTTGGGGAAAACATTCAGATTCCAGATCAATGCATAGCTAATGGAAGAAGCTTTTGGAAATCTCCACTAACATTCAACGTACACCAGCTTGAAGGAGAAGAACTCTGTGAGAAACTCTTCAAATATCTTAGAAACAAATGATAGGTTAGTGCTGGAGTTGTACTTAGAGCTTAGATGAGATTTCTTCCATCCTGGAAACTAAACAAACTAGAGGAAAGAAAAAAAAATCCAGATATAATTTATAGACAGGAAAGGAACAATTGAATTAGTAAGAATAGGCAAGAACTCAAAGGTAAATTGGAGCATGAATTCTGTAGGCATGGGATCAGATAAAATATATATATATATATATATATATATGTAAGCCGTTCAAACCTCTGAATTCGATTGCTCTTGAAATGGAGTTGAAGAAATGGGAAAAGCATGGCTGGAAGCTCTATTGAAGCCGGGGAAGCAGAAATTCCTATTTCTAGCAGGCTGAGCTCATCTCATGGATGGGGAATGAAGAGCAAAACGAGTTGTGTTCCCTCCCACATTGTCCCTGTGGAGTACACAAGAGCTGTAGCCTCACTCTTCATCTGACACCATATGGGATCAATCTTGGTGATGATAAGTCCTTAGTGACTGTGAGATTTCCCTTTAAGATCCTTCAGACTTGACATGGGACTGGGGTGGGGTGGAAGGGTTGAGAAGTGGGAGAGAGAGAAAGGGATCACAGGGGATGAAAGAGGGTAATGAATTTCAAACAAACCACAGGAAGACGAAAAGATTGAACTCCTCAGGAAAGTTTCAACACTTCCAAAACAAGTAAGTTAGGGAAACCTCGCTAAATGTGCTGCCTATAATTTAAGGTATAAGGGAGAAGATTCCTTTGTATTGTGCTTCTGAAGCCTGGAATAAGTTCTGATGGATGCTTTTGCAAACAATACTGTAATTCTTAATTTCTCAACTTGCTGGAACTTGCCTCTTAAGCAGGACACCTAGGATGAAGCTGGTTTGTGTGTTTTTCCAATTTACAAGAACAATCACGAGAAAAAAGAGCACTGTACTGGCAGGCTGCAGATCTGGGTTCCCGCCACTGAGTACTAGTGCAAATCTGATTAGGCAAATCAGATAGCGTCTCTATCTGATTTCAAAACCCTCTAAATTCTGGAAATGTCCTCATTTTAATATTCTATAGCTTTAAAGGTATCTTATTCCTCCTCATAGACATCCTCTTAGTCATCCCTTCAGGCCGCTTCCTCAACATTCTCTTTAAAAGAAAAACTTCATGTAAAATATTTCCTACATAGTGGAAGACTTCAGAATACACCACCCCAAAATATGCTGCTCTGGCATATTAATCATTTTGAGTTAAAAGCATTTGAAAAACAGCAGATGTAAGAAGGGCCCCCTGAACTTCCTTTTTCTTTCTGAAAGCAGGATTTGAAACTCGCATATGGAAGATGTCCTCCATGTATCAGGAGAAAAGAAACATTCTTATCATCCGAGATGAGGAGTTGAGGCCGAGAGAAATTTGTGCAAGCAAACCTCGTTAAACTAATTCTTATCTTTCTAGTCGCTTATCTCCAACTACCCTAGCCCAGGTCCCTGTGCCTTGTCACATTCTCATGATTTACTACTCCTTGTCCATTTAATGTATAAGTGTTTGACTCTAGCTGCTTCTTTGGGTCTTCGTTTTCCTTTTTTAAATACAAAAAAATAATAGTTAAAACTTGTATGTTTCCCCCCTCGTTAATCTCTCGTATGTCAGTCTAATTCTTAGACCCAGCTGGAGACCATAAGAGAGTAAATGAGAAATGTTCTTTCCTTACAATAGCAATAAGTGTCTCTAGTTTTTATTTGTTAAATGCATGTGACATACATTGCCATCTACATGAATATTCTTTCCCTTCCCGCTGCTCTTTTGAGGCAGAGTCTTCTTCCTCTCTTGCTGTTCTTCGTGAAATTACAAGTGATGAGACCCCAGTAGAATCCTTAAAAACAATAGTAGGGCGGACAAAAAAAAAGAAAGAAAGAAAAGGAAGATAAAAGTGAAAAGGAAGGTCTGGCCAAAATGAGAGGAAAAGGAAGAGGATAGAGGAAAGGATTGTGGAGGGAAGAAACTACAACCACCATGAAGAATGGACAGCCCTGAGCAGCCCTCAGGGTAAGAGAGCCCAACAATTCTGGGTTCACCGGCCCTCCGATTACTCAAATGTTCTAAAAAAAAACAAAACAAAACAGGCAACTAGAGATGCTTTAACTGACCTCACTGAGAATATACACCTACTTCCTTGAGCTCTATGGGGCTTAATGTTACACAAATAACGGGGCACTTGAGTTTAACAGTCTCTGAGACAGAAGGGGGACTGGCTGACAGAGAAGCAAGAGGACCCAAGAAAGCAGTGCCACCAGGGGAAATTGAGGAACCTTCCTTTAGGCCTCCTGATAAAGAACTTTTTAGGACACCTATGTCTCACGCAAGCCTACAAATTGTCGTTGGGTCCATGGATAAAGCTCACTACACTTCTCCACTCGCTTTCCCATTCCAAACAACTCACACACTCAGGGTTGCCACAAGGCCTTTGTGTGAGATAAATGAGCACAGCAACCCGCCGTCTTGGTTCTGGTCTAACAAAAAGGACCAGGCTGGATTTCCACGGAGGCCCCTGAATTCAGCCGCCTTGCTCAAACCTTTCATATAGGCATTATTGTTTTGGTTTGTACCAGGTAAGGCTCAAACTGTCACCCATTAATCAGCAACTCCAGCACTATGGAAAAGCAGAATCAGGTCACCGCACAGAGATACGATGTTAGTGCTGTGTGATCCTGGTCTCCCAGGAGAAGTTCTGTTTTGGAAGGACCAGTAGTACTTCATTTTCCTTCTTTAAATCTCCTTTAAAAGTGAAGTGCTTCTGGTGAAAACCATTCAGGCAGTCGGGGAGGAGTGGGAGTGATTACAAAGAAAAACATAAATTCTAGGTGACGATAATATGATAATTTTTCCCTTTCTTGATTTGGGCGCTGGTTACACAGGTGTGTTTGGTTTGGGAAAATTCACTGAGCAGTGCAATTATGACTTGTGTGCTTTGTTGTGTATGTTACAGTTCGACTAAAAAATATCGTCTTAAAAAGTGCCCTAGGTTGTGCTTTCCTTGAGGAGAGGGATTGTGTTTTTATTCATAGCTCCATCCCCTGCTTTGAGTGCAATGTCTGGCTCAAAATAAGTACTTTGTAAATAGTCGTTCAATGGAAAAAGGAAGGAATGGTTTTCCTCTGATTTCCCAGCACCAACCATTTGTCACCTTCAGAAGTGAGCCACTGCACCCACACAGTTTACAGATGTCAACTGGCGGCACCATCTCAACGCGACTCTGGCAAGGAAACTCAATGCACAGGGGCCTGGCCTTTTGTGTTCTAAGTTCTCTTAAGTATAGGATAGATTTTCAAGCCTGGGAAACCGTGTTAATAACAAATGTGAATCATCTGGGACAAGAGCTCATGGTGGAGAGAAAACCAAACAGGTGTAAAGGCCCAGCTGCTCTTGAAAGAGCCGAAAGAACTGCCCCAGAGGTCCTGTCTTACCAACAGCGACGAGCACAGCCAGACACCCTGACATTTCCAGGACAGCCTTGCTGTCAGGTATTCCGTTGACACCAAGGATGTGTTTGTCCTGGTACAAAAAAAATATTGAAAATTTCTTTTAAAGAATTAAAACTTACAGAAAGGTGGCAACAATGGTATAAAAACATTTTGTCTAAACAATTTGAGAGTAAGTTTGCCCACCTGATGCCCCTCATCCCTGACTATTTTAGTGTATATTACACACATCAAGGACTTTACAACTGTCTGATTTAGGAAATTAACTGAGAAGCGCCACTACCAACTAAACTTCAATTTCCATTATAGTTTCACCAGCTGTGTTAATTATACTCTTTATTGTGATAAGATCCAGTTCACGGTCATGCATTGCATTTAATTATCATGTCTTTTGGTTTCCTTCAGCCAGCAGCAGTTCAGTTCTTCCTTGACTTTCATGACCTTCGCCTTTAAAAGATTACAGGCCAATTATTTAGTAGACTATCCCTGAATTTGAGTTTCTCTGCTTTTTTTTCTCATGATTAGATTTTGGTTATCATTTTTGGTAGCAAAACCATGGAAGAGAGGCTGTATTTCTCTCTTTACATCCTATCAGATACACAGGACTTTAATTTGTCCCATGACTGATTACTTGATTACGCTGGTTTCTCTACTGTAATGTTACTTATAATTATAGGTATTTTGGGGTAAGAGAATATGAAATTATGTAAATATGCCATTCATCATCAAACTTTCAATTTATTCATTTATTAATTCTGTATGGATTCATGGTTTCTTTCCTATTTATTTAGTGGGCTATCATGCATTACTGTCATTATTTCTTTAGGTGCTCCAATTTAATTGTCTCTCAGTTTGGTCCATGGACCCACTTTAAGTTGGCTTCTGTGTCCTTTTGACACATCTTCGTCATTCTTTGAGTATTTCTTTGTTTCCTGGTTTAAGATACTCCAGGCTAATCTTGTGCTTTCCCTACTTCAACCGGAGAATTAACTATTTCTCCAAGGGGCAACACACACACACACACACACACACACACACACACACACACACACACATCTTCCTTTCTAGAACTAGCTTTATATATGGAAAACTATGAGTTCACATCCATTCCTCTGATTCTACTCTAACATCAACATCACAGGGTTCATATTTGTAGCTTCCTTTTCTGACAATGACAGATATGGTTGTTTCCCATTATCCTTAATATATTTGCTGATTTGATCTGTCTTCTTGAACTTAACTGATCTTCCTTCTCTACTGCCGCTCCTTCCTGTTTATGGTCAGCCTTCATGCCCTCATACCCTGCTGGGGCTTCCTCACCCTCCACTGGGCTGCCCCTCTGTGTGGCCTTTCCTTACCCTGGTTGGGCTCGGACATCACACTTGCTCTGTCTCTGGCCACTTGTGCTGCTCAGACTTCAAGGCTCTGACACTCTGTGTGGAAGTGTCCCCACATGTGGATCCCTCCTCGCCCCATCTGGTCTCTAAACACCCAGTGTAGCTGTCTCTCAATATGTGGACCCCTTCTCTTCTCATCTGGACTCTGGCACTCTGCTCTGGACCCTACAGCTCCCTTCCCTCTCCTATCTCCAGTGTGAAAGCCCACCTTGGTTTGTCCCACCTAATGGCTTTAGGACTGAAATATTCAGGAAAGGAAAAAAAAAAAAAGGAAAGAGAAAGGAAGATGAAGAGAAATAGAGAAAAGGAGAGCTTTTCCCTAAATTTTGGCTTAGAAAAATGTGTTCAACATAATTGTTTTAAGGGTTTATGATATTCTTTTTAGATGGTCCATCCATTTCTTTTGATTTACAACTGAGAAAGAGATATCTTTTCAGACTGGTAAGGAGAAATATCTAATTCTTTGTATCCTTGTTTTCAGAAAAGTGTTTTCCATGTAAGGCTTATTATAATTTCAAGTAATCCTAGGCTAATCCATAAGATTGAAGATGTGGTAACAATTTTAGCAATAGCAGAAGACTGCCTTTCATTTGTAGCTCCCAATCAGGAGAATCATTGGAACCTAAATTGCCACCCTTCCTTCTCGCAAAGGGATCCTGGTCACACCCAAGAACCTGTGTACATTGTTGCTGTGGAGAGGGGTGGGTGAGGAAGGGTGTGGGATTTTACTTTCATTAACCTCTGGGGCTGGCCAGGAGGACATCACACCCACATTATCACCCCTGGTTCTCCCTGGGGCTTTGGATCTTTTTCTGCCTCAGAAAGACTCTACCACCTCAAGGCACTCCCAAGAATTTGAAGCGGCCTTTGGGCCTCTTTTCCTACATGAGATACTTAATCCAGGATACTAGACAAAACATCATTTACAATGCTGTTACCAAAATATTTCTTCCAGAGGTCTTTCATGCCCAAAGTTCTCTTGGAGGCTTGTTCTGGTAAGCCAGAGGATTCTTCTATTTTCTGCAATCTTCTCTGCATTTAAAATAATTGGTAATATAAATCCTATTTTTAAAAGCTTCAGAAATGAGATAATAAGATATCTAGTAATGAATAATAACAGTCATGATAAAACAGGTAGAATAATAAGGTAAGAGTAGTGACCTCATTAGTGGTTATTAGTTTCTTTTCCTCTAAGCCTAGACTTAAATAAAAATGGGATTCCCAATCATTTTTTCTAGACTTCACTTAAGCGTTGCTATGCATCATCCCACCTCTAAACATGGCTGAGTTCATCACCCTGGATTTGTTATACAGAACTTATCCAGCTACAGAGAATTAGTCATATAATTCTAGAGGCAGAGATAGAAGATGAGAGGAGCCTGGTTCCCTTAGTCATTGTGTATGGAAAAGCTGGTCACCCACTAAGTGGGCATCCACCAGAAATTATATTGGATAAGTCTTTAAATTTGTAGGTTTGTTTGTGACATCCTAATACTTTTTTTTTTTTTTTAACAAAAAGCTATCTAATGGGTAAACTAGATGACAGTTGTTTTGCAGAATTTACACTTTTTATCTGTTTCTCTCCTTCACTTTCTATCTCTCTTGGTCTCAGCTTCTTTCTCCTGGAAATCGTATTTGTATTATTTATATTTTGGAGGAAATGAAGAAATGAGCATTATTTGTATTCTGGAGGAAATGGAGAAAGAAAACAAGAAGCCCTATTTAAACTTCCTCACAAGCCCTATACTGGGATATTGGGACTTGCATGGATGTCGATAAACTGAGGTTTTGTTTCAGTTTGTCTCATTTCCTATGAGTATAGAAATTTTGCAATAAGGAAAGTGGTGGTCAAGGAAGGACTTAAAATTCCTGGATCTCCATTAGTAATATGATCAGGTAGCTCTAAAAGCTCACCTCTGATCTCTGCAGAAGGAGACTTTATTGCCTTTTTATTCAAAAGAGGGAATTTAATATAAAAGCTTGCTGCTTTCTGTTTCAATTAATCTCACCTATAAGAATTCTGGCTGAAAAAAAAATTGTGATATGATCCTACCTGCAGGCTAAAAACCCAGATCAAGACCTTTGGAGTGTAAGATTTATTGTCTTGAACTAGTGAAACATAAGAACTTTGTGCTTAGCATGCATTGCATTTATAATTACAAGGAAAATTATTTTCATAAAAATAAAACAACAGCAGTATCAGGGCTATTTGTGGACTGTCTTGTCAGACACTATAGAAATGCCCCCATTGCCCTCTTTTCCACCAGTCTAACTTGTTTAGGAATTCATTTGAGGCATTTCCTGTAGAAGGAAACTTACCCATCTCTGTCTACCCTAGCCACACCTCTTCACCGTGTTCCCACAGCACCCTCTGCCTCACAGAAACCTAACAAACTATCTGCTTTCCCTCCTAAACAATTCACTTCTTAATGCAGGGACTCATCTTTAAACTTGGCACATGGTAGAAACTCAGTGAATATGTTACATGATTAAATAAATGAGCAACGATTTAATTCTGCAGCCACCTTTGCTAGATAAGACACTTCGGATTTGAAGATTTAGTTATACAAGAGCTCCTTCCAGCTCCTCGGGAACTAGTGGACATGGAACCTTCCCGTTAGGGAGAGAGAGCAAGCTTCTGGGAGCTTTTCAAATGTTTTGTGGGAATCCCACTTTTGGTTCTCTTTAGGACTCTTTTTTGTTTATCGCTCCATATGTCTCATGGACCAAATTACCACATTTTTTTCTGGTGTTTCAACATGTTCTTGGCTACAGAAGGCTGAAATCTTGCTACAAATTGAGCCTTGTAGGAATTTAAAAGGAGATGCATCTCATGGGAAACCTGTCCTCTGCATGCTTCGAGTGAGATTCAGACATTTGAAGACATCAGGCTCAGACACCAAAATGAAATTAACCAGAAGGCGCCCCCAGGAAGGATGCCTCAGATTCAAATGAGCAGTGAATTAAGTCCAATGAGGATGCTAATGACCTGTTTTACATGGTTCTGGCAAACTCACCCTGCCCCATAATTTTCTCTCAAGGTATCATTAAAATCAAATGATTCCCTTATTTTGGGTATCCATTTACACTATAATTATTTTGGTCTTTTGTAGTGACTTTCGTGGTTAAATTAGGCGATTCTTCTCCTGCCTCTGTAGATAATGTAATGACTTTTTAATCATTTGTTTTTTACTAGCCAAATTGTTTCCATAATTCCACTAGAAATTCTTCTGTAGTGATTCCAATGAATTTATTGAACTACTGGTGACAGCCACATGGATGAACTGCAGGCTGCCTGCTGCTAAATTCAGCCAATGAATATCAAATGCCTTCTATTTTCCAGGGAACCCAGAAAATATCTAATAATTTTGATCAATTTACATATTTTCTGCCTATCACATAGAAGTCATAAAGAATACCATGTGCTTGTGGTAGAACTTTTAAAAATTGCATTTATTGTTCTGATTATAAAAGTAATACATTAATATTATAGAAAATTCAAAAGTATAACAAATACTATAAAAACACCTACAAATCACGACTTAAAACTATTTCGTATTTGATGGTATTTCACTATAGTTTTTAATCTATTTTTTCTGTTATCTATCTGTCTATATATCCAAAATTGGAGCCATAATTTACATATAATTTTTAATCAGATTTTTCATTTACTATGTATGATAAGCATTTTTCCTTGTCACTGAATATTCTTTGAAATTATAACTTTTAAAAGTTGCGTAATATTCCATTATACTTATTTGTTCCCTAAATGTTTTCTAAGCTTCCACTATTAAAAAAGCACAGGATTTATTGTCATTTATTTAGTTATTTTCCTATTGTTTGAACATTTGGAAACTTTAAAAAGATGTCACATCAAGGCTTTCTGCTCCAAATGCTGCAAGCATTCTCTGTTTTTGCTAAGAGTAAAAGCTTAAGTTTTTTGAGGCCCTTTAATCTTACCTCCTAGTTTCTGGCTTCATCTCCTACTCCTTTTCCTGCTCAGGCCACTTCAGATACCCTGGACTCTCCACTGTTTCTCTAATTAACAGACAGTCTTGTGCCCCTTGGGCCTTTGAATGAGCTGTTTTCTCTGGAATACCCAAGGACCGGCTACCTGGATGTCTCACTTCCTTCAAATCCTTGCTGTGACTTATCTTCTTAATGAAGCAAACTGCTTCTCCCCTCCAACCACTCCTGATCTCCCTTATATTCCTCTGCTTTTTCTTTCCTTTCCTCTTCTTCCCTTCCCTTCCCTTCCCTTCCCTTTCCTTTCCTTTTCTAATGGTACCTATTATTTTGTCATGTACTATTTTACTTTAGTTATTTAGTAAGTTTGCTGTTTATTATCTATTTTTCCCTCTATAATTTAAATTCCACCAGGGTAGAGATTTTTGTTAATTTTGTTTACCAGTATATTGCAAGTACCCCAAACACTATATGGTACATAGTAGGTGCTCAACAAATATTTTTCAAATGAATGGATAAATGTTTTGCATTATGGGCTATTGTGCACAATGCAGTATTGAATCTAAACCTTTGACTAAATCTTTTGTGATTTTTTGACACTGAGTCAAAGGAACAAATGTTAAGGCTTTTTGATATGTATCATTAAATAGCTTTTTAGAAAGTTCTGATTTACACTTTTAGCTGCAGAGTATAACTATGTCCATCTCATGGCATTAACACATTAAGTACTACTTGAAAAAATTCTTTGCCAATCTGGTTAAAATGTTACTCATTTAAAAAATTTACAATAAAACATTTTACAACTATTTGATTGCTAGTAAATCTGAGAATTTAAAAATTAGTATATTATTCACTGACATCTCTTCTTTTGGAGATCATATTCTTTATTAATGTTTCTGTTCTAAATATTATGATTTATTTTTATTTTTATTAGAAGTAATTTGTGCATACAGGAGAATCTATTTAGAGAAATAAAATAAACACTCTTGAACCTACCTCCCAGCTTCAAAACTGGGACATCATCGATTCTTCTAAAACCTTGATGGGTGCCTCCCAATCTCATTCCTCACCATCTTCACAAAGAAACCATTGCTTTTTGTGTCCCCAAATGGTATACTATTTAATTTTGTATCATTTGAAAATGAAGTCATATTGTGTGTAGTCTCCTGCGCTTCAACATCGTATTTCTAAAATCTATTATATGTGATTTCTACAGCTGTAGTTCATTAGTTATTACTACTGAATAGTATTCTCTTGTGTGTATATACCATCATTTATTTATTCAATATCTTGTAGATAAACAGTTGAGTTAGTTGTTTCTAACTCTTTGGTATTATAAACAACATGGCTGCAAGCATTCTTGCTTATAATTCCTGAGGCATTATATGAAAAAATTTTTAGAGTATATACCTAGTGATGAAATTGCTGGGTCATACAGGATGTGTATGCTCAACTTTTCAAGATAATGTGAAACTCCTTTCAAACTCAGTTGTATCAATTTATATCCCCACTACCAGAGGATGGACATGTCCATTGCTTCACATTTTTTCTAATGCGTGGTACTGTGCTGGAGTGACTGAAAAATGGTATCCCATTTTGGTTTAAATTTGCATTTATCTGAGTGCCAACTAGTGAGGTTGAATTTCCTTTCAAATGATTATTAACTATTTATCTTTTCTTCTTCTTCATATTTAAAGAGTGATAACCACCGTTACCACAAACATCTATTGGGTACTGTTTTGTGTGTACCAGTCTCTGTACATTGAGAAGTAGTCACCTTCATATGTTGGGGCCCCAAAGAGGTTGTTAGAGTATATGTTACAAACTGTGTTTCTCCAAATGATGGTCTTCACATCTTTATAACTTGTAAAATGAGACCCAAGACTAATCTGTAATCCTGTAAGACTGCAATTTGACAGTAGTAGGTATCCAATTCCTAAAGTCTGTCCTAGGATCTTCCAGAGATTAAAAAAAAAATCGCTAATAGTTGTATAAAAGAACAACTTTTAGTGTTTCTCTCCAAGGCCATTTCTTTGTTACCTGAGCAGACAGTGGCATTTTGGCTCCTGACAAAACCCATTCATATGCGAAAGTACCAGCTGGACAGATCAAGGTGTGAGCCTTCCCTCAAAGGGGTTGTCTCCTAAAGGACCCAATAGCATTTGCTCAATAAGTGATATTTTTCTTTTGGATTTCAGAATCCAAGAGGAGATGGCTGGTGATTATATGAGTCTAGAATTTAAAAAAAAGGGAATAAAACTATTAGTGTTTTTTTACGAATCAATCCAGTAAGCATCTATTTTAAGTCTGCTTTATACAAGAACCTAAGACACAGATTTATGAGAGAACAAGAGGGTATCTTGTCCAACTCCATTCTGTTTCCTATTAAGTTGGTTGATCTCTAAATATGTGGAAACTCATCTTTTTAAGAAATGTTTTCAACAATATTACTACAGAGGAGAAAAATAAACAAATTACCTAAAATCAACTGATTTGTGATTTAAATCAGAAGTTCTGTGTTGCACAAGTTACAAGTTTTAGTTTTCCTTGAATTAGCTTTGAACAGATAGAATAACATTAAAAATTGTGAAGAAAAAAATGGATGTAGTAGAGACCCACCTTCAGAAACTTCAATCTGTGCTCCCCAAAATGTGCTGTGTGGAATTTTATTTCTGGGAAATGCTTTAGGGGGAAAAAAGTTCTCTTTGATCAAGTAAATTTGGGCAATGCAGAATATTAGTGCCCTCTTTGAGGTGTACGTCGTGCAGTAGTAAAGTAAAGGCTCTGAGTGGTGCTACTGTAAAAACGGCTCCCTAACTTAGTGTAACTTCCCATCTCTTAGACTTTTTTGACCCCCAAATCCTGTTTTTATATAATGCCTATTAATATCTCGAGCTGCTGATGTTCTCCAGGACACCATTTGGGAATCTCCACACCAGGGTGATTATTACTTCTAAACTGTTTCGTGATCTTTAGCAAACCCTAGCCTCAGTGTCTCCTTTGAATTAATAACCTCCTCACAGAGATGCTGTGAATCAAATTTTCCATAGAAAGGTTGTCTAAAAACTTTGGAATGCTACTTCTCTGTTGGGCTAATAATGTTCATTACTGGAAAGCCACCTTATTGGTTCTCCTATTACTTCATTCTGCTAGGACTCTCAATAATGCACCTCCATAAGATGTTAATTTTGGATTGGCATACATGTAAAAGCGTGGACACTTGGCAAAGCCAGGGAAGCTGCAACTTGCTTCAATTTCAACCTGATGGTCTGTTTCAAAGGTCGTTTTTTTTTTCTTCTAAAGGTGCAACCACTGTAGTAATTTCCTTTAGTACATTTTTACTCATTTAGATCGAGACAAGTTGTCATGGAATAACCCGTGTTCACATCATCATTTCAAGGATGGCTTAAATGTGGAGCCAGGATGGCTGCAGCCTTAAGGCTCACCTCGGCTTGTTACTCTGAAGCTGCCTTCTCGGTCTGGTTTTGGTTTAAAAGCAAGGTAGTACGTAATCCAAATAAACAAGCCAGGGCAGACTATGCAAATGACTGAAAAGCAAAGCAGCTTTCAAACTCCAGTCCAGTCGGGTACTTGGAGTTTAGCTCTTGTTACACAAGCCAAGGATTCACTATTCAACAACCTGCCCAATGGACTAGGTGCCAGTGGCTGGCTTGCTTCTGCCCAGGCAGCATTTGCTCCTTCCCAAAGTGCGTTGTATTGTAGGCTCAGATGCAAACTCTGAGCAAATATTCATATTTACAAAGTAGGAAAAAAACCCACAGATTTGCTTTTTAGTTTTGGGTGTTTCCTTGATGTGAGGCAAGACTCATTTGGGCTTTGGAGACATTTGTCTTTGGGGTTTCTGGAGAGTGTCATAAGCTTCTTCATTAAATCAAGCTTCCATGGGTGGAGATGAACTTAATTTTTGTCACAAGGTTTAAGATCCCAACTCCAGCCAGGTTTCTGCCTTTCTGTCTTCTAATAAAAAACAGCAGTTATAAGTTGGAATAACCCAAGATTATCTTTTTGGTTAAAATGGATTGTTCACAGAATTCTGGGGAAAAAAAAATCTTTCCCTTGTGAGCTATAAACTTAAAGATACAAATTCTTTCTTTCTTAAGCAGGAACTGAGGTTCAAAGAACCTGACTGAATTGAAGCATAGGGCAATAAATTTTGTTCCCTTAACTTGCCCTCTACTTTCTTTCCTATTTTTGTGTTTGCATTATTAAGATAGGAGAAATTCAGTAAATGGTCACTGGCTTAGCTGGTTTGATGGCTAATGATTCTTCCATTCTCAGGACTTGAGTTCTTCAAGTCAGCCATGAGGCTGGAACTGAGAGGTCCCGGAAAGGCAAGGAAGAGCTCACTGGGCCAGTGCCTAAGGAAAAGCAGATGCTTTTACCTAAACTTTCTTGTGCATGGACCTAAGAACTTGCTCCTGGATAAGGCCAGCTTCATGGATATGTTAACTATGCAGTTGCATAGCGACTCTCGCTAAGAAGGACTCCAGGCTTGGTTTAATATTTTGCCGTCACCATCTTGAAAGTCTTAATACCTTTTGAACATGAGGCCTCATATTTTCACTTTGCTCTGGACCCCTCAAATTATGTAGCTGATCCTTCTCCTGGAGTAAAGCTGACCAAAGCTCCCTGCTCACCTCTTGCTCTTCTCTGCCAGCCATGCCCTCCAATTCAGTCTCAGGACCATGCTTCAGGCTGGACTGTCCGGTGTCATGTCCACCGGAGAAGGAAGCTGGGTTTTCACCCTGCAGCGAGCCAACTTTCAATGATCCCTCTGTGGATTTTATGGATTATTTGTCATCTCCTAGTAGATTTTTATTGGTTTAGACTTTTGAGACATGCCAGGTAATTTAAAAGTTGTGCAAAGTGAATGTGATTAAGAAAGGGAAATGTGTTACCAAGAAAAATCCTACAGTGCCAATGCTTAATAAAGATTATTTTTCATTTGTAATTTTTATACTCTTATTGACACTAGACCAGTAAACAGGTGCAAAATCAATTTACTTATGGAGTTCACATTAGAATTTTAAAACCTCTTGTTGAACACCTGAATACTTGGTTTTATGATGTCAGTTTCCTGAATATGGTTTCTATTTTTTTGTAGTGAGCCATATGGAGGACATTTATTCAATACACTTATTAAATTTTTGTATTTGTACCACTTGCATAAACTGCTTAAAAATTATGATGACGACACTCCTGTCTTTGGATAGTCATTTGTTTTCCTTCCTTTTCTTTCCTTTTTATTGCCTCAGGAAATTCTTCTGAAATGGCCATGTTTCTCATTTATCCCATTTAAAAATTGCTCACCTCCCAGTATCTCTTTCCCCTCCCTTACTTTGGTAGAAATGCTTTTATTAAACTGTACTTTATTGTGATGATTTGTGCCTTCTTGCAGAATATAGAAACAGTCTTATCTGTTATTACTCTGTCTGTGTAACTGAGAGCATTGTATGTTATGTGGCACTCTTACCTTTTTATGAAAACCTACAGGGGACGTTGCTCTCTGCTCTCAGTTAGAGCGGGGTAAGGGCTAGCTCATCTGTGGCTGTGCCTAGTGTATCAAGCTAAAATTATGTCATAAGACTTACTGGACATAGAATGAGATAGGAAAAAATTTAGTTACTAAAACTATTTTTCAAAAGGAGTACTGCATATAGTTGAAGGGCATATTTCAAGAAGTCACTTGGGGAAGTGTTAAATTCAAGGAGCATGCTCAAATAACAATATGCTCAATAAACTTTCCTCTGAGTAGCTTGGCCGGATTTAACTAGAGAGCTTTTGCTTACTGGGAAGGACTAGAATTTTGGGGTCAGAGAGAAATTGCCTAAGATGGTGGATAAGAAGCAGAACTCTGTGAGCTCCCTTTGTTGTTTTTAACTTCTTATTCGTGCAGTCCCTCTATAAATATATGTAGAGGAGATATTTTAAAGAATATAAACTTGAAGGGATGTCAAAAAGTAGCTTTCCATTTCTTACATATCCTGATCCAGCCCAAATATAAATTCCTTGTATAGTTTAACTTCTCCTGAGCAACTAGTTCGTTTTTGTGTTTATGGTCTTTGGGACTCATAATGAGTCTTGGTTTCCTGTTTGGGGTGACTAGAGCAGAGCCTAGAGCTTAATTTACAGTCTGCTTCTCACAAGTGTGCAGGGGGTCCCCTCCTGGATCCATTTGATGATCTAACCTTTATTTCCATTTGACTCATTTTTCTTATTCATCTTCTCTTGTCCAATGTTATACATTTCAGACTAACCTTAACTCCTTACTACTTTAACTTTTAAAATACTGTTTAGAGGTATTTTATATAAATATTCTCCTTCTCTTTTTATTCCTCCTTTCCTTCTTCCTCTTCCTCTTCCTCTTTTGTGATAACTTCACAGAGGTAAAAAGTATTTCATATCCCATATTATTGGCCTTTGTTTCAAGAGTTGGCCTCTATTTTTATGATTCTGCATTACAAAATAACCAAAGGGTATATTTTGGATGAAAACTTAATACATATGGTTATGGGGGAAAGGGGAGGGAAGAAGTGCTCAATCAATTTGCTCAATAATAAAGGCCATACTATTATACAAATAAACATATACATAGGTAGGCAGCAAGGGATTTTAACTATATATATGGAATCTAAAAACACAACAAAACACAAGTGAATTATACTGTACCTCATAAAAACAATTATATATTTTTTAATTAAAAGTAATTCAACATAAAATTAGTATTATTCATTTATAACTAATTCTTAACAAAATATTGGCCTCCCCTCCTCACTGTATTTCCAGGTGCCTACCAGGCAGTTTCCACCAAGATGTCCCAAAGGCACTTTAAACTCAACATCTTCAAAACTAAACTCAACATCTCTAAAAACCAACCCCCAACCAAACTTGTTCCTTTTCAGTTATTAGCCTCAGTGTCCAGATTCCTCTCTCTTTTTAACACCTAGATTCAATCAGTCATCTAGTCCCCTGCTTAAGATTTGAAATCTCTCTTGAGTGCAAACTCTCCTCTCTGACACTAAAGTCATTTCAGATCCTATTATCTCTCGCTTTTACCTGAAGTCTCCCAGGGGGGATGGGAGGGGGAGAGAGGGTGGGAGAGAAGGTTAGTGGGGGTTGGGAAGTGGATATACTCTAGTGTGTATGTAAAACCAGCTTTTGAGTAAGTGAATAAAATATTAGAGCTTCGATGTACATTTCTTGCCTTTATAATGCATATATTGGTAGTTATACATGTAAATAAATAATAGTCATAGATATATAGGACTATGTTCTCAAATATTTCTAATGGGTGTACAATCAAAATTGTTTGGAGATAACTGACATAGACCATTGCGGTTTGTTGCCCTGCGTTCAGTCTAATTTCCTACTATTCTATTATTCATCTATGAGTTAATATAAGAAAAGTGCTTAGAATAAAGCACTATATAAGGGTTAGCTAGTATTATTATATTATCATCTTATCCTCAAATTTAACTTTCTGTCACTTATATCCTCATTATCATGCAATTATATTTTTACCTAAAAGTCTTAAGTTGGTTCTCATATTAAGATCGCAGGGTTAGCTCCCTGGCTTTTTACCAACTTTACCAAGTTTGTGCAACCGTAGGTTGACACTCCAGACTCTGTCTAGTTAGAGAAAAATTCCTGTGTTGTAGCACCACAAGATTAGTTCACTCTGCTTCCAGCCTCTTCTTTGATCACTTCCTATAACAGACTTCACTTTCCTAGATCACATAACTGGCCACTGCTACTCTCTAGCATAAGACAACGTGTAGAACTTAGAATATCTATGAAATAAAGTCCACGTTCCCTTGGGAGAATGAGAATAAAATATGTTGGTAAGTTGCTACCTAGTTTTGCCTTCCACTGTATTTGCTGAGAAAAAGGAAAGAGAAAGAATAGCAGAGCATTAAGTTTTCAGAGCCAGACAGCATGGATTGAAATCTGTCCCTATCTTGAAACAGTACTCTATCATGTGTGATCTCGGATAAACTGCTTGACGTCTCCATGACTCAGTGTTCTTACCTGCAAAAGGGCAAAATGACACTTGTCTTATAGGATTATAACACATAACGTTCTTGGGAACCAACAAATTTTTTATTAATGATAGCACTTTTCTATTTGTGACATTCTGACACTATTAGAAAGTCTTCCACTAATGGAATATTTAACACATTCGACTCAGAGAAGACCTCTTGAAAGAAATGACAACTAAACTAAGAGCTTATGAGCCTTGCAGGCAGTGGCAACAGAGTGTTGTGTAGCATGGCTAGAGTAGAGACAGAGAGATGGGAGAGAGATGAGTCTGGAGAGCTAGGACAGGGTCAGAGAATGGAGAGGCTTCTCTTTTTAATGGTGCGGCAGTTTTAACCATGGCTCAGTTGCAACCAACTTTATTTCCATAAGATGGCACATGCAAAGACCACGCCATACAACACTCTGAAAACTAAAGCAGCACCTTTATTTTATACATACAAACAGTATAAATTGTTTATTATGTAAGAGCTGTGTTTTGTTTACAATATATTATATTGCTTCAAGCCAATGTCAAAAGTTCATACAATATATTCCCTATTTTACCGTGTTTATAATATATTATATTGTTTAAATGCCACTACCACAATGTCACTTCTTTTCTTTTAATAGTGAATTCTCTGGAATCATAGTAAGGTCAAAATATATTGTATTGAAAGTTTAAAAATAAGGGCAATTTAAAAAACATGAAAATGTCTAAATACATGACAATAAAATTTGAACTTTAACTTCAGCACCATTAACTGCTTTATCCAAACCCTTGTGATTTATGCATATTTGTTCCATTTACTTTCTCTAATGTAACTCTAACACCTTGACACCATGAACGCATTGTGGTTTTGGAAATTATTTGCCAGCTACCCACTGAAAAGACAAAATTTTAACCTGATCAACTGCCATAATATAAAATCTGTCCCAAAGCACTGAAACAAGAAAATCTATACCATCATGCTATAGATGTACTTAGAAAACTTAAAAGGAAGAGTAAATATCAGCTCAGTGATTTATAATGAAGCTAATAAAATTCAGGCCAGTATTCTTAACTGTAATGAACATTATTTGAACATTCAACACATGAAAGGTTAACAAAGGCTATGAACTTGGTGTAACTTAAAACGTTTCAGATGTCGGAGTTCACCAGATGTAATTGGATTCAGGTGGATCCTGCCGCTCCTCCGCCTTTTTAGGTGAAGGCGTGTGCTGCCTGAGCCGGCCGCCTGCTGGCCTCAGGGCATGCATGAGGCTGGCTCCGTACCCTGCAAAATTATTCACAGCTTAAAAGAAAAGAAACTACAAAAACAGGCTCTTCAGATTCATTATTAACCATTCAAATAAAATCCATTTTCCCATCTCAACCCAGGGTGAAAGCCCACAGTGACCACAAAAAGCTACCTGATTGAAAAGATGTTACGGGCTCAAAATCTGTGTTAAAAGAAACCTATTTGACTAACTCCATCAAACATGGCTTCCATGAAATATCTGACCGACTACGTATTTTTGGCCACGCAGAAACTCTCGATGCAAAGTTTGGATGAATGTGACTGAATTGAAGGATATTCTCCACCCTAGGGCTGCTAGGATCTAGCACTGAGGTCTTGAATGTAGGGATGCTTCTGCAGAGGATTTGATCATCGATCCTTTTCACTGCATTGCAAAATTAGCCCCGACTATATTGATCCAGTTCAAAACAGCAACCTCCACTCTTCACATAGATCACATGCTCAGGTGTGGCTATTCCACTCACACAAAATATGAATTTTGTAATAATTAAGAGCTTCCACTATAATTATTAGAGAAAGGATTATGATTTGAACTGACTCCTTATCAATGAGGATTTGTGAGTTTGGATCAAGGTGGGCATCTATTCATTTCCAGCTCAGTTGTCATTAAGTAGAGAGTAACACTGAGTAACACAAAGAGACCTGCCTTGCTCCTTCTTGTGAACTTTTGGAGGTACTCGGGGCTCTGATTTCTTCTTACTGGTTTCCTATAAGTCATTCAAGAAAGCAATCACGTTGTAAAAATTTGTCTCCATCTTCCTGTGCATCAGTGTCAAGTTTGGCATTTCGTTTGTTCCTTGTGGTTTTTCAATGCAAGCATGCCATTAAACAACTACTGAGAACAGAATACTTTGTTCCTGAATGTGTTTCTTTGAATTGTTAGTGTATAGGCTAGTAGCTCATGGAATGGCCAAAACATGAGCCAACAATGTGCTGGAGTAAATCTCTACCCTGCTGCTTTCCCCGCCACCCATGAAGCCCAAACCTCCCTGCTGGTGAGGGTGAGCCAAAGCAGAGAAGTCTGTCTCCAGTACACTCCTCCCCACTGAGATGTCTGGGTGCCTGGGACCTCCCAACATGTCGCCCCACTGGGAATCTGTTCTTAGAACTCTTGTGCCTTAGAGCTTCCCTGTCACCTCCCTTCAGTCAAAACAAAACCTCATTCTTTTTGCCTTATTCTTTTAGCTAATGTATAAAGTGGCTGGGTGGCCTCAACCTGAAAGCACATTTGTGTTTTAATCAAGCACCAGGGCATCTTCTTGACGTGGAGTGCCTTGATCTGAGGAGGTACACTGATGACGGAAGCTTTCAGCAGCATGGTCTGCAAGTGTGGATGCTATCTGGGGACTGGCAGACCTGTGAGAATTGCTCCTCTATACTCCATGACAACCCCTAACTTGCCTTCTTTTTGGAAGAGTAACTACGTGTGTCAGCAGAAACAGTGCCCCTCGTGCCGTCCTCCCATCACTCTTGGCGGTCACCAGGCTCCCGATGTGAGTCCCAGAAGACATTTATAACTGAGCGATGGGATGTATGGTTTGGCCTCACGCCAGGCCTGAGGACTTCTCCGATTTTGTGACAAAACTCAGGTTTTGTATCAAGTTGAGGGTAAAATAAAGAGTCTGGTTTACTCTTTTCTAAAACAGCTCTAGAAGTGGTTAGTTTTCTATAGGTCTTTAGGTCAAAAGTGTTCATGGTAGGTTTCCTAACTGGGATGCCGTTCAATCATTACCACCTGGGTAAAGAAACTATTTTCCAGAGGAGCCATACTTCTTGTTAAGCTGTGCCCACCTGAAGCCAGTTCAATCTACTATGTGATCAATTCAGTAGGTGGAAAAAAATCAAATTAATGGTTTAGTGTAGCCTAGACCAGACATCAACTATCTTAAAACAAACAAACAAACATGTATACCTATATATAAATGTATTATATGTGTATATAAGAACAATATGTGAACATTATAAAATATGCACAAAATAAGAAATTTGAGATTGAGATATATAAGTATAAATATTTATATAGTACGTATGCATTTAAACAAATGTAAATAAAATAATATAAAATATATTTTTAAACTATTATTTTTCCTCAACATCCTACTGATCATTTCCACATCCACTGTACTCCATGTACCTCCCTTTGGAGACCTTTGATCTAGAAAAAGATCTGATGAGTAAATGATTTGTTCAACTTGTGTCCACTATTTCAGAGACACAACCTGGACTTCTGTCATTGAAGGGTGTTGTATGACTGAAGTCTTCCTTTCCTCAAAGAAAAGTGGATTGTGCGTCCATGCTTAAGAAACTGAGTTCTGGCTGCCAGGTGTACGAAAACTGCACTGTTTATTCGGTTCACTTGCTAATTGACTGTCCCTCCCACCAGGACCGAGGCTCCACCAGGCAGAGCCTTTTCTGTCTGGTCACTCTACGTCCCAAATGCTTGGATTCATTCTTAGCACAGAGAAGATACCAATCAAAATGAAATGGTTGCATTCAGCAAGGTTCATTTTGTGTATAAAACGGGCCAGTGGTTTACTATCTAAATAGCTAGTTCATTTTTGATGGTAAATTTGGAAAAAATCCAACTCAGTTATAACATCTCTCCCATACTTCACAGACCTTTTCTTTCCCTCAAAAGAACTCATTTAAAACACACCATAACCAATACAATCTAAAGATTTTAAAGAACAAAATCCTGAATGTTTTATGTACTAGTCGGTAAATCTCGAATGATAAAATCAGATACTAATTCCACATTTGACTTAAAATCTTACTTTTACTTGTCATTTCTTGTGTTATCAAATCAATCTGTTTTACTAATTTAACCTAGAAAATCTTTGTGGTGATATTTTACAGTGATCCATTCTCTTTACCCTCTAAAGCTTGGACTCTAAAATGTAGAGAGTTGAGGGCGACAGGAGGAAGCATGGAAGGAGAACAGGCAGCAGAGAAGGGCTGAAACAAAAGCAGGACTGAGTTATCCGTTGTCAGTTAGTCTCTGGGGCCAAGAAACAGACGTGAAAGAGGCCGGCTCCCCAGTAGGCTCCCACTCACTTTTATTGCAGTGTCTTCCATGCCAGTCTTCTTGACATTGGCACTTGTTGGGTTCATGACAAGTTCCGTGTGCACCACAGCCAGGCTCGCAGACAGCTAGAATCAAAGGAGATAAAAAGAATGTTTCCTGAGCTTTCATTTTTCAACAGAATTACACAGCTGTTTTTCCTGTAGTTCTTTAGAATGTGTTAGTTTTGGCTTCATCCCCTAATTCTTTTTTTTCTAAGTTAATCTTTAGCTACAAGTCGGTTTGGGATTTACTGAAAAAGCCCTGAGAGTAATCTTAAACTAAGCTTGAAGCTTCTCATTCACAAAAGACACTCAGCAGGATGTTGAAACTGCTAGGCAATAGAAGTTTATTTTCCTGAAGAAAACTCCTAATGATTAAAAATTTCAGTTTCATGTGTGAATGTGTCTCAGTTTTTTACATGTGTGGATTTCATACATTTTGGTCTACATACAGGAAACGCATACGTCAATGAAGAAAAGTTAATTATGATGTCTAGGCAACATGCAGTAGGCACAGAAGTCATGCAGTCCAAGACTGCTGCTACTTTAATTATTCCACAACCCAGACTGATTATGTGGACAGGGTACTTACGCTTTGAACAGAGGTCTCCTTGGTAACCCTTGGGACACTTACATTTGCTTTTACCAATGCATTTACCTCCATTTCGGCAGGGTTGTGGGCATTTGCCTGAAACAGACAATGCAAATAAGTAAGGGACTCGGTGCTTCATTCAGACATAATCACATTTTTCAAAGAAATCTGCAAGGCTTTGAGAGGATAAATGCTTTTAAATGGTGTTTATTTTCACTTATTTCACATTTAATCTGACTTTGATATTGTTTGAGTTTCGTTTTTAGGACAAACAGGCTAGTATTCTTATGATTTTGGATATTTATCTTTTACAGTAAATGAGTTTCTCGAAAGCTGCGTTTACATTACTTTTTTTATAAACAGAATATTTTAACTGATTCATAAGCACTAGCAATTTAAATTTACTAGAAGTTAATATAGAAATGATCTATTCCTATAAATGATCTTTCCTCTGAGTTTTGATTTTTGAATGCCACTATACCGGTACCTGATGACATCTGTAATAACCTAATATTCTCCAGAAAACAGGCTTGCATATAGATAGTTTATTTGGGAAAGTGATCCTAAGAAACAGGATAAGGAGAATGGAAGAATGAAACAGGGAAGGAGGAAAAGCCAATACAAAAGTTTGCGGGTGGGCCATCACTACGGCAACTGGGCTCCATCCTGCTGGGTCCTTCTGAGGAGCCATGTAGATGGCACCTTCAAGCTGTCTACAAGAAGGTAGAGGGGAGCATTTATTCATCAGCAGCTGTCTCCCATTGGTCAAGGGTAGCACCATGGGAAAACTTCCTTGTGCTTTCATTTTGCAACTGTGTGAGTACAGGCTATATATAAATATTTAGGACTCAGTGGAGTCTCTCAGTGGAAAGCGAGAGAAGTATGAAACGGCTAAGATGAGGTACAATCAGTTTATACGTGTGCAAAACAGGTTGTTGTAGCAGTGGCTGGAGTGAAAGGCTAACTGAGGATATGAGATGGGGCACAAAAGGTGCCCGAGACCACACCGCTGGGAATGTCTTAGATCCTAATAATACATTATTCTTTCTTTCATCTGTGTGCCAAATGAATTTTGCTAATGTTTTCACAGATCTTTGAATCACAAGATTTTAGTGCTAAAATAGGGCCTTAAATGTAAAAATTATGTAATAATTCCAGAAGCTATTATTCTTATTCCAGAAGCTATTATTCTTTTTTTTTGTAATCTGGAATTTGCTATCCTAAGGTTGAAGTTTCTGAAGAAGTAGAAGATAAAGGGGTTTTCACCCATTAAATGAAACCACATCCTGGAACTGGCATAACGATGATGCAAAGAAAGCAAACAGCCATTAAATTTTGGTAGTGGAAGAGTTTGGATGTTTTGTTATTGTTGTTCTTTCTTTCTTTTTCTACTTTAGAAGAATATTCATTACAAAGGCCTCAATACATAAGGAAAAGAAATCTTTATCCTAAAACAACCCACCTTTCATTCTTTAAGCTCCTTTTTTTTTTTAATGGCCAGAAGAAGTTTTGAAAGAAGTGAACTATATATTTTACTGGCAAGCACTATGCTTGACAAACATAAAATGAATTCCATATGAAAATCATTTTGCTAAAAACACACTTTTCTTTTTACTTATCCTAAAGGACTTTCTTCATATATAAATTGGATGAAACAGGATTTAGTCATGGTGGAGACAATACTGACATAATACTGAGATGTTAGAGTCTCTCAAAAACCCAGAATGTCATTAACCTTTAGATTTTTCTCATGAAGGGGTGTTCCAGAAACAGGTGTTAAAACAACCTTGCTAATAGAATACCACCTTTTCATCGACCATTAAATATCCAAAAGAATCCTTTTTACTAGGTTTAGAGACACAGTATAGCATTTACTATTTGGTTGAGATCCCAACTCTCACCTAAAGAAAAGAAGTACCTAACTCAATTTCTTTTTGCATCGAAGAAACATCTGACCTCATCGTATACAGAGCTTTGGATCATATCACAGTATTCTGCAATGCAGAATGAGGTTTTCCAAGTAAGCAAGATGTGAGACAATAATTATATGATAGAAAAGATAGAGTATTTATTGTGAAATACTCAGTGAGCCCAAACTTCCCCGTGTTCTACAAGAAGCGAACTTGGTAACTAGGGACAATGCAGAGAATGACTGGTGGAGAGAACCTTTTCACTGACTCTATGGATCTTTTCATTTTCTTGGTAAATGAGGCCCCTTAGGCTCTCTGCAGCCAGGAAGGGGGACATTCTCTACTGGTTATCACACAACAGAAATGTGACTGCAGGCAACAGTTTGTGAGAAGGTCATTCATAGATCAAACCTCATGAAGCCAAAACCTCATGAAGAGCTGATTGTTTTAAAATTCAGAATCCTGTAAATGTCTTTGATATTGACTTCTTTTTCCTGAAAATATTTTGCAACCAAATTCTATCCGTTGAACCGTGGAAAACTGAGTCAACTTGAGATATTACCTAAAAAAGACTAAGGATTGCGTAAAGACAAACAGATTTGACTAAGTTCAAACAGTCAGCATTTTTACTATAACCAGTGAATGAGTCCAGTGAGAACAATGACATAAGGTGTTGACAATTAATAAAGACATTAGATTTCCTCCACCCATCAGACTGTGGGATAACTTAAATTTGCTACTGTTTCATATAGAGAAAAGATTTAAAAGGTTTACGATAAGTACCAACAACAATCATCTCTGGATCGTAGGATTATGGGTGATTTTTAATTCTTTTACTCAGTATTTTAAATTTTTTACAGAGAACTTTTATAATAATAAGAACCCATCATGTTACTTTAAGAACCCATTTACAAAACAGTATAAATAATTTGTGGTCTTATTTGTTAATCTGCAAATATATCTCATAATCGAGTCAGAATAAAATTTGAGAAGATATCAATCCTGATAGAGGCTAAGAGAAATTAAAATATAAATAACACTAGAATATATATTTTAATTAAAAAAAGACAACAAGTAACAAGTGTTGGCAAGGATGTGGAGAAATTGGAACCCTTGTATATTTCTGGTGGGAATGTAAAATGGTACAGCCTCCTTGGAAAACAGTTGGGCAGTTTCTCAAAAAATTAAAGACAGAGTTAACATATGGTCTGGCAATTCCACATACACCCAAGAGAAATGAAAACATATGTTCACACAAAAACTTGTACATGAATGTTCATAGCAGCATTGTTCATAATAGCCCCAAAGTTCAAACAACAAAATGTCTACTGACTGATGAACTGAAAATGTGGTTGGTATATCCACACAATGGAATATTATTCAGCAATTGAAAGGAAGTAATGATACATGCTACAACACGGATGAACCTTGAAAACATCATGCTAAGTGAAAGAAGTCAGACACAAATAACCATATATTACATGATTATATTTATATAAAATTAACGAGAATAGGAAAATCTAAAAAAATAGAAAGTAGATTAGTGGTTTCTAGGGCCTTGGGGAGAAGAATGGGGAGTGACTGCTAATGTGTACAGGGTTTCTTTTGGGGGTGATGACATGTTCTGGAATTAGATATAAGTGATGCTGCACAATTTTGTGACTATACTGAATTGTAGACTTTAAATGGAAAACTTTATGGTATGTGAATTATATCTCAATTTAAAAATAAGAATACATAATTCAACTTTTGTCTCTATTACAGCAGAGGCACTTTTCTATGTAAGATCCATTTCTGTATTTTTCTGTTAATGTGGTACCTATAAGATAAAGTATTCTAAAAGGATTTAAATATAACTGGTGATAGGAATAATCAGGAGCTTTCAAAGACCTGCATTTTTGGTGTAGTTAGGAAAAAAAAACAGAAATAGAAAATATTGCCTCTGCCAATGGAAAGGTCATAAACCTAAGGCATGAAAGGGCATACTTACATGATGAGAAATAAGCCCATGAACAAAGATTCATAAACATGAACCAACTATCTATGTAAAGTCTGAGAGTAAATACAAGAAAAAAATTGAGGTGAGTAAGTTCACAGATATCTTTATCAGGGCAGGGTGACTAAAAGAACAGAAACCACATCCTGACAATTAATTACATATTCTATGGAAACTTCAGAGGTATTTCATTTGAACTCTATAAAAAAAAAAAAAGGGTTACTTCATCTACTACTCATTAAAGTACAAAAACCTGCACATAAATTAGAGATTAAAATTATTAATTCTGAACCCACTACGACTTCAGAAACTATGGCTGCACCAAACACAGTGGTGTCTTTCAGATAAACAGCTGGAAATGAAACTACCACATCCAGAACTTCCAGAAGGCAGGGACACGGCACCTTAGCAGATGTGCTCATATTGTTTTTGTACCTTCCTTAGTGGAGCTTTGATGTTATCTGTCTTCTGGAACGTAAGGCAATCTAGAATGGGGCTCATTCCTGAATTTAATAGAGAGCTTCAATGGCTTGCTGAGAGTTACACGAGTGGTAGGTGGCAGAGCCAAGACAAGCAGTTTGATATCCTGATTCCCAATGTGGTAGATTCCCACATTTTACCATTATTTTATTTTATTTTTTTGTATCAGAGCACAACAAACATAGTGAAGGCATAACATGCCTCCATCTAAAGTTTACAGCTCAAGTAATTTTTTTTTTTACATAAATAAACACTCATGAGACACTTCATCAGCAAGAAATAGAGAATTTTTGGCAACCCATAAAGTTCCTTTGTGCCCCCCAACCACTATTCTGCTTTCTACCATTATCCATTAGTTTTGCCTATTCTTAAACTTTAGAAAAATGGAATCACACAATATGCACTTTTTTGCGTCTAGCTCTTTTTATCTAACACCTGTACGATGCATTCATGTTGTTGTGTGTTATTAGTTCTTTATTTTTGCTGTGTGCCCTTTTTCTCATTTTTCTTGAGTCTATCCCTTTCTCTTAGATGAGTTATTCAGCTCAATCTAGTTTAGGAAATGAAATGTGGCAGAGAAAAAAACTGTGTATGTAGGTAGATAAGCAAATCCTAGCTGTCCCAAAGCTCAAGTCTACATTTCTAGGCTGAAACTATGGCTCTGAACAATGAGAAGGGGACAAACCCATGAAGAATAATGCTACATGCTGAATAACCCAAACCCAGACATAACTGAGTCAGAGAGCGTTTGCTCCGAGTCATCTGAGCTGAGCTTTGTCACTCTTTGCTCCACCTTTAGCCAAAATGAATGGGGGCTGAATCTAGTGAAAAGAAACCATTAGCCTGAGACCTTAGACAAGCTATTCACTGTCTCTGGGCTTCAGATTCCTCACTGAGAAAAGAAAGGGGTTACATGGAGTTTCTAAGGTCCCCAAATATCAAAGAGAATGAAGAAGAGCAGCACTCACTTATTTCACACTGTTCTCCCTCTAGTCCTGGAGGGCAAATACACTTTCCGGGGTAGAAACAGGTCCCTCCATTAAAGCAGGTAGTTGAGCAGTTTGCTGTTAGAATGAAGAACAGGGTATTGCATTAGACAGTAGGTTAAATCTAAAAATTTTTTTACAAGTTCAGTGATATTTCTGAGGCATCTGCTACTCGCTGGTGTATTTATATAAGTAATCTACTTCACAAATACAAGATTTGTAACCAGTTGCTGACCATTTGCAGACTCCGACAACAGAAGAGCATACCATACCCATTATATAGTATCCACTCAGAAGGCTTTACATCTTTGTTAAAAAAGGCATGGTGTATAAAAAAATGATCTTTTAAATTTTTTTATAAATATCTACGCCCTTAAGAGGAAACACGAGGAACCCACCCCACCCCCCAGTTTTTTTTTTAAGATAAAGAAAGAAGAAAATGGAGAAAACTTTCAAAAAGAAAAATTGCAAAGTTGAAATAGATAAAAGAATGAGAAGTCATATTAGGGCCCGACAAAGGAGAAAGCAACTTTTTTACAGAATAAGAACAGAGATTCATCTTATGTCATAGGAACTTTTTTAAAAATGGATTTTTATGATGTTTGGAGGAAAGAGAAATAATATTCAGGGAAAGACAGCCTGTCAACCCTCATGAGATCCCACAGGCAGGGAAGTGTCAGCAGTATGAGCCAGAGGGATGAAGAGCTGGGATATGTTATTGTAGGAATCCAATTAACTGGATTATCCAGGTAAAATATGTTTGATTCATCCTGAATCCTCTCTCTTGGTGTCAGCTTCTGGAATTTGACTGCTCACTGGTACCTAAAAGAAAGGGAAGACAGAAATGGGGACAGGAGGAGAGCAAAAATCTAAAAATAGACAAGTTGGTTCATTCTATAAAGGGATTAAAATAAGAGCTTGGATACTCAGCAATTCCAGTTATACGGCCTATTTGTTCTTGTCCTATATTAAATAGGCCAGAGTTGGCTATGGGTGAACAAAAGCTGAAGTAAGCTTCCAGTAGGAAAGTCAGAAAGGAAATCCAAAAGTTATAAGAATATGCTTTCTTTGCAGAAAAGAAGTCCAACTAGAATGTTCTATGCACATCATACTTCTTAAATGATAAAGATTTTTGTTTAAAATCCTAAGTGTCTCCCAGCTTATGACAATGCTGTACTCGCTTTGGCAAAATCAAGCTTCCTGATGTAAAAGGGAACAGCAGCATTTGGGTGTAGGATCTAAGATTCGGATTTAGGAGAACCAGCTCTTTGGGCTTCCTCTTTGCCACTTGGAGCCAGTATTGTTAGGTCTGGACAGTTGTGTTTTTGAGTATGTCCTGTCTCCCTCCTTGTTCCTGTTTCTCTCTCCTGGGGATAAGGAGAGACGGGAAAACAGCAGGATCAGTGCCCACTTGGCCGGGGCCCTCTGAGCACCATTCCTTACTAATGCATAGAATGCAAAGAACCTGGGAGCTTATCTGAAAGTTATAGGACATGACAAAGTTGGTTACAGAATTTGGCCACACCCTTAGTATTTGCAAAGTATTTTATTGTCCTGACCAAGCTGTTTTACATTTCTATTATGTGATGATTCTTAAGTAAGAAAATGAGCCAGAGATCATAAGTAACTTTCACGGGAACTGAGGGTACACTGGGACAGGGCTAAACTACTGATTACCTAAAGTTTGCAACTATTGTCCCAAGAGCCAGTGAAAATTAATCTTTAATATTTCTTTTTAAATGTAGTGTTAAGGTCCAGCTCCATGCCAATAATTTCAGAATCTTTACACCCTCTCCTGGACAATAAAAGCATTTTTTGTTGAGGTAGTAAAAAAATTATTTTTTAATGTTTCCAGATCTCCAGTGAGACCAAGTGGAATTTCAAGAGATTAAAAAAAAACAACAACAACAACAAAAAATATTGGAACCTGACAAGGAGGAAAATCTTTCATCTGAAAGGTAAAATATTACCGAGTGTAAAATATCCTGGAATACAGATATTTTCTTTCAACAGCAACTATACAGCGTTTGTGACACCGTACCATATCAGAAAAACAACGCGATAGGCACTCTATGCAAACCACACCAACAACAGCCACATCTGCATAAGCAGGCCTCACAAATGGTCTCTAAACCTGTTCATGTATGAGTTCTGCATCTAAATCTCTGAAGGATTTGCTTTATTTCCTAATAGTTTCAAGTTAACATTAGTTTAATTCTGCTTCAAGAAATGCCCAATTTTGAAATAGCAGAGATGCTGAGTGCTAAATTTAGACAAGTAAAAAGAAGATTCACAATAAAGAATTTTACTCACTGGCTATTAATTATTATCAGTGTCATTAGTCCTTAACCCCTATAAATATAAATTGTAAAATTGTTTTTAGTACAATGCTCTGGTTTTAAAAGGTTACAAGAAATAAAAGGTAGAGATACACTCAAACATTATCTCAGTTAGCCAAGGGGTTGGGAACCAGGGGTCAATGGCTCAGTTTCTAGTTTGGAGATGGGAAAAGCGTGAGCCACAGATAGATGAAGTTATCTGCGCAGATCCAGAGTCCCTCGCAGAAGAACCAGGACCTGAGTGTTATCATGGCCCAGTGGAAGAGGTGAATTTGGATCAAGCTACTCAAGCTTTATAAACCACATTTATCTGGAAATGTGATAGATAAAACTTTACATATTTCTGAAAGTTGTTGAGAATAAAATCAGATAACTGTATGAAAGTATGTATCAGAAAAGAGCAGGAAACCAAAATCATTATTCTGACTCATCCTAGGGGCTTTTTCTTTTAGCTTTTCTTTATTTTTATTAAAAGCTACTTATTTTAATCTTTATTGGTGCTAACTGCATTATCACTAAAGAAACATTTCTCAAAAATAATACTGATTCTATTTTGAGCATATGTTTATCTAAAAATAGTGCTCTACTCATGCAATAAGCATTTTTGACACAAGAAAAATTTCATTAACTATATGTGCTTTGCAGGATATTATTTAAATTTCTTTCATTAAAGATGTGAACTGGGCAAAATAGACAGGTAGCTTGTAAAGAATATGAATCATTCAATATTTTTAGGACCAAATGTGAATCCACTTTCTGAGAGTAAAATCTGGCTATGGTACAGCATCATAGGAAAGAGGAACCAGATCTCTCAAAGATGTGATCTGTAAGCAGAGCATTGAGTTGTGGGGTCAGTGAACTTCTAGGTCAGGCAATTTGGAGCAGGTCGTTTCATTTCCATCTTAGAAGCTTACCCATAAAACTAATTTAGGACCTACCAAAACTCATGTGGCAGGAACAGCTAGTTGTTCATAAAAATCCATGCTCCTCCCCACCCCCATAAAATTGTCAGTGAGAAACAGCCAAGGATGACATCTCTCCTGCAGGCATCCAGGTAGAACCATGGGGTTAATTCTGATCTGTAGAATAGGTGTGGTAGTTTTGTGAGTCTCTTCTGAGCCAGTTTTGTTTTGTTTTGTTTTGTTTTGTTTTTAAGCAGTGCCTAGTCCAATCTCTTCCTCTCTGCTTATTGGCTGGATCCAGGACCACAGATGGAAGCCACCTGGGTCCTTGAGTCACTGTATGGAGAAAAGCTCTCTTGCCCATTGATCAGGTATTCCTACACTAGAGCATTCTATGAGTAAAAAGAAACTTCTATTTTGTTAAGCTACACTAAAAATTGGGGTTAAAGTTATTACAGCAACTAGCTAAGTGATACACCCTATTTATAGCACTATTATAAAGAGTGATGATATAAGTAAGTATACTTCTTTTAATCAAACACTTAAAAACTAAAAAGAACCATGTTCTTAAAAAGAAACTGTTACCTTTATCACAATTGACTCCATAGAATCCAGGTGGACAAATGCAGAAACCAGGGGTGACACAAAGCCCGCCATTCATGCAACGTGGTGTGCAAAGGGCTAGTAGAGAGAGAGAACTCTGATTAAGGCCAAGTAGGGTTTTGGAGCTGGACTACTTTAGAAATGTCAATAATACAACAGGTTTACATTTTCAAATTTGTGGTTGACTCAGAAATGGTCACGCTTTAGAGACACAAGTTCTCTATGTTAAAAATTATTTTTGTACTGTAAATCAGACTACTTTTTCATATCAGACTTTTAAAAACCAATTTCATATAAAAAATTTTGGAATTGTTACATTTGAAGAGCTGATTAAAATTTGCTCAGAATTATTATTTCAACTAAGATGTGATCTTCTTAAGAGGATCTGTAAATATTTTTCCTGCCCTATTTTGTTAATCATCTAGTCCCAAAATAAATGCAAACAAATAAAATTTTTATTTCTTAAAGGTACAAAATATTTACTATAGTCAAATAAGCTTTTAGTATTTAGGCAACTTGTAGTTAATACACATTTTCTTTTTTATCTTTTTTTATTAACTTTCTTAATAGTAATTTTACTTAAATGGATGTACTCACTGCACAAATGATATTCATTTTTTCTTTTTTGTCTTATAGTAACTTCACAACTCAACTGTAGACTTAACTGTGAATCAAGCTACTTTTAATTGGAGTAGATACTTTTAAATCAATCATAATATTAGCTTTTAAAATGCAATTTAAGTAGAAAGAAAAAACCTTAAAACTTGTATAGATTATGCCAAAGCACAGTATATACAATAGTAATTTTTTTTGAGGGGGGAGTGGTCAAAAAGTATGTATACATTGTGCCAAAGTTCTCTGCCTCCGTCACCACATATTGGATCCAACAGAAAACCACTCCTAGAAGAAATACTTTCCAATAGCTCTTCTGTGGCTTTATAAGATTTCGCCAATTCTTATAATACAACCAGAAAAATAACTTCAAGGGATGTGTTAAAAACACATGTGTGGCTCCATTTCATTAGGAAGCAAGCAAGGGCATCTGGCTCTCTCTGTTCCTTACCTTTCTCACAGTGAGGTCCGTAGAATCCATCAGGACATTCACAGAGGTGTCTTTCATTACAAAAACCTCCATTTCGGCATCCTCCTGGGCATTCAGCTTCACCAAAGAGAAACATGGTTCTATAAACACCTTTGAAACTGTGTTTGGTGCATTACAGCAAGCATGAAGAGTTTAGTGGTCATTTTTACTCCAGTGCATCAACGATCATAATTTATTGAATGTCAATACTTCTTCCACTTTCTCTCTATACCACTTTTATTTTACTAAGTCATCTTCAAAGTAAAATTTGCATCTCTCAATCTTACTTCCAACAGTAGTGGGCTCATGGAAGAATGCAAAGCAAGCTTTATTCTCCCTTCATCTCCACTTATGAATCTACTGTAGCTCCTTAAATTCATGCTGAAATAGGAAAATTGATAGTGCCTTCATGATGCATTTTCAGAGGGAGAGTAACCTTTCGGCACATCTTTAGAGCACTGAAAGCCTCTAGAGCTTAACTTTTATGCTAGAAAAGTCTGTATCAGGATGGGAAAGGAGCCAGGCCTTCACACTTGAATGGGCATCCGGGGCATGGTGGTGAGGTGCCTTTGTCTGGCAGGGATGGTGGCTCCCTGTCCTCTGTGGAAGTCAGCAGCACAAGCTTTGGGCAGTGGAGATGGGGAGTGTTGCCTTGACAGATGGCAGTTGCTGGTAATAAGTGCCAACCTTGCTATGAGAACCCAGAGCAAGAATGATTACCTTGTTGACATGTTTTAAAGAAGATAGCATTTTGAGGTGTCTGTAGGATGGTGTTGCCTTCAGAATTCATTACAATCACATTTACTTCAAATGCTGCCACTCCGTCCTGTTTTCCAAGACATGGGAAACCAACCTGGACAACTAAAGAAAAGAAAGTAAAGAGAAACAGTTTATCTAGTTGATTCCAGTTTTACAGAAATCTTGGTAAGAGAGACAAAGAACATAGCAACAATGTTCACATTTCATTATCTCCCTTGGAGTATGTATTTGATCATCCAGGTATTCTCCACAGAACTTGTACATCATGCTGGGTGGAGAATGAATGACCCTCCTTAATTTGTACCCTACTATCATGGAACTGCGAATATTTTGTTAGGAGTCTGTGCTTAAAAGATCTTGAAAAGATTTTCTCTGAAAATGAAAGGAACAAAAAAAATCATAGATTGACTAATCAAGGGAAGAAAATTTGTGGGCACCTTCACCAGCCTCTATATAATAATAATAAAAAAAAAACAGCTAAAAATCAACATTTTAGAATCCATTAAATGAAGCCCTATAAGCAATGCCCCACTAGTTTATTTTGACTCTGAGTGCTTGAGAGTGACAAAATATCTTCTTTGGAAATATTCTACAACTCAAACTAGACTCCAGTCATTGGACTGAGTTAATGAAGTTAATATTTTCCCAGGCTATTTGTTAATATTTAGAAGTGTTCATATCTAGGAGATCTAAAAGAGAGTTTGGTGTGATGAAATAATCTCATGATAGGCTTATATCTAAGTTGCTTAAGTTCCTGAAGAGGAAGCACTTTGTTTTGGCGTGTCTAATGATCACGTGGGTGTGCAGGTGTTGACTAAGCAAAGAATGAGAGCCAACAATGTCGCTGCACAGAGAGGACAAGGCCACCAACTATGGGATACCTACAAGTCATTGGAAACTGGCTCAAGTCATTGGCTAAGAGACTGATTATATACATTTTTAAAATCCACTATATTATCATAACATATCCACTGGGAAACACTGGTCTAGCTGAGCCCCTAGACTTTAGTTCGTCCTCATAAACAAGAAGAAATATTGTTAATAGGTATACATATAAAATTTTGTTTTGTTTCTGTCTGGCAAGTTGTGGTTACCGCCAAGTTTGGGAAAATCATACCAAGCCAAGAAAAATCCTTTCCTATTAGAGTTTTTATTAACCCTTCCCCCAGGTTTATAAGAACAACATGAGCTGGAAATCGGTCTGCTCTTTTCCATAAGGCATAGCACATGAGCCATGAAGTATTCTTAACGTGCTTTGGCAACCAACAACCCCTCTCAAAGTCTTGGCATTGTCAGTGTTCACTACTGTGCCATTTTCAAAATAACATGGATTTCCAGTTCTCCTGAACCTTAAAATGTGAGCATTGCAAATAATCAACTAAATTATGAAAAGGACATACTGATATTTTAACAGAAATAAAAGAAAGAGAAAACCAAAATTGTGTCTAAAGTTCAAAAGTAAAATCGTAAGTAAGATGAATAAATTATGCCTACAGCACCCAATCTTCCTTGGTGGTCTCCCATCCAAGTACTAACCAGGCCCAACTCTGCTTAGCTTCCGAGATCAGATGGAATCGGGGGTGTTCAAGGTTGAATGGCCGTAGACAAGATTAATGAATCTTGTGTATGAAAATGACAGTTTAGAAAACATGAAAATCCAACGTAGGGATTTCTATTACAGAAGAAAGCAGAGGTGCTGACAAATACTTTCTTTCACTTGTTAACTTTTCTAATACATTTTCACTTTGTTTAGTTATAAAACTTTATCTTTCTCATGAATCTTTTGCATGGTAGGCCAATAATTGCCTTGAGGTATAAAAAGATGAAAGAATCTGAAAGGATACTTAAAGATAGAACTTTTAGAATCTTCCTCACACTTGTCATCATCCTAACTTATTTTCCTGGACCTTATTTAGCCTCCACTTTGCAGCCCATCTAATTCTTTTTAAAATGGCACTTTAGTTTTATTTTTGCTTTTGCAATCTTGGTATAAAAGAGAAGCTGTTTGTACGTAAATTCATTTCTGTTTACCAGCATTGCCAAATTTTAAAACATATCTTGAATGTTAAATATCAAAAACCGTCTTATTATATGTATGAGAAATTTAGTTAAGAACAATTTCTATTTCATCCATATTTTCAGATGTGGTAAAAGCAAACAATTTACAAATCTGGTTAAATTATTACTACATGTCCACATACTCCAGTCATCAGGGCAACTTCTAGAGGGTTCGGGCTGCTCACATAAAAGTGTGTGATTTGTTAACATGGCCTCTACCCAAACCCTATGGTTCTAAAAAATATGGCTCTAAACAATCCCAGGGAGGAAAAACCAGGATGCAAAATCCAATAGAAAGTTCTATGAGGAAAATACACCATAAAGTAACTTTCTTTAAGAGCTTTCAGGATAAAATTTTCCCCCTAAATGTTTAAATACAAATTTGAGTCAAAATACAAAGAGTTCATCCATTTAATGAATATTTATTGAGTGTTTACTATGTGCCAGTCACTTTTCTAAACACTGGGGATACTTCAGTGAAAATGACAAATAAAAACCCCTACCCCTTTTGGTACTTATGTTTCGGTGATTTATTTTGAAGACATTTTATGATAGTAAAATATTTTAATCATTTAGAAATCTAGAAAAATATCCATTCATTCATCGATAGATAGGTTGTTTCTGTGGCTTGGCTATTGTAAATAATGCTGCAGTAAACACAGGGGTGCACATATCTTTTTGAGTTAATGTTTTTATTTTCTTTGGATATATTCCCAGAAGTCAAATTGTGGGATCATAATGGTAGTTCTATTTTTAATCTTTTGAGGGACCGCCATACTGTTTTCATTGTGGCTGAATCAATTTACATTCCCACCAACAATGCACAAATGTTCTCTTTTCTCCGCATCCATGCCAGCATACATTATCTCTTGTCTTTTGATAACATTCATTCTGACAAGCATTTACCTAATGACTAGTGAGGTTGAGCTTCTTTTCCAGTATCTTTTGGCCTTTAATTGATCTTCTTTGGAGAAATGTCTACTCAGGTTCTTTGCCCATTTAAAAATTACTTTCTATTTGCTATTGAATTATATGAGTTCTTTATATATTTTGGGTATTAACTCCTTATCAGATATATGATTTGCAAATATTTTTCTCCATTCCATAGGTTTTCTTTTCATTTTGTTGGTGGTTTCTTTTGCTGTATGAAAGCATTTTAGTTTGATGTAGTCTCATTTGTTTATTTTCTATTTTATTGCTTGTGCTTTAGATGTCATATCCAAAAAATCATTACCAAGACCCATGTCAAGGAGCATTATTCTTGTGTTTTCTTCTATGAGTGTCATGGTTTCAGGTTGTACTTTTAAGTTTTTAATCTATTTTGAGTTCATTTTTGTGAGTGGTATATATTAGCCTCATCTTCAGTAATCGACTTTGGTGAAACGTGTGCTCTATACAGACTAGATTCCTTCCAGTTCCCAGACATGTGGCATGTGTCCACAGTGCCCTGACTGCACTTCCATCCTCCTGCTTGGAGTGTTCTTTCTCCTCTTTTCTGTCTAGTGTCCTCCCACTCACTTTTCAAGACCAACATTAAACAGCACTTGCTCTCTGTAGCTTTTCCTGATAACCTCCACCTAAATCATTTCACATATATATTTCACAAACACCTCTCTATATGATTCCATGATGATATAATGATTTAATTATGATTCTGCATCATTTGTTAAGGAAGAGATTTTCAAAGGCAAAGACTATATCTTATTTGTTTTTGTAATCTCAGCACCTAGTATATCGTCTGTTGAAAACTAAGCACTGACAGCACAAAGATATACCTTACAAGAAACACACCCATATACCTTTAGACACATAGGCACACACTTGCACTTATACACATGCACACTCACATATACAGAAAGAGACAAAAACACCATAGACAGTGAGCGATATAGAAAATAAAATATTAACAATGTACACTCAGAAAAACATGCGCAAAGAATAAGAGACACTGAAGGCAGAAAAAGCATAGGCTCTCTGTTTCCAAGTCATAATCAAAATGGGAAAGTTATTTTGTGCTTTTGTAACAACAAGCATATGAGGAGAGAGCTACTTTTACCAAAAGCTAGATGAAATTAGGCCAGATACAGTAAAATTTAGTGCACTCTAGGTTATATAATTGAAACCAAGATAAGTTAAAACAACTTAGAAAAACTAAAGCAGATTGAACATAACTCACATGGCATTCAAGTACACACTGATGTGCAATTGACTGCGTACAAAAGAACTCTTGTATAAAAGTAAACAATAAACATATTCTGATTAAATGCCTCTTCCTCACTGAGGGGGGCATAGTGTTCATATGGTTTCATTCTATAGTCACACAAGCCACTGCCTTCACAAGGGAAGAAGTGACAAAGGCGGGCGAGAGCTCATCCTCAGCACCACGTGATTATAAACTGCTACAGGATTATAAATCATCCTGCACAGTCATCAGTACTCCAAGCTGTCCTGACAGCCATTCATTCTCCCAGCAAATACTTACTGAGCACTTACTCTTTACCTTATCCTAAGGACTGGGCCACCAAGAAGATGGTCCTTCCAGCATTAGCACTTATTTAAAAGTTTCTAGACATTGGATTCCTGAAAATATTGGTTGAGAAACACCACCATTCTGTTGGTTTCGTGGTATGACCGAGACAGAGTGTTCAGAGGCAAAGCCCTGGCTTTATGGAAACTATGTTTTTTGTTATCCAACTCAGTAATTTTACTGAACCACCCTGCAGTTTGTATTTCCTGTTTTTGTCCTCTTTAGATGCCAGAAGGCAGGCACTTCATAACTGTTAAAGATCAAGAGTTTTCTTTTTCATGCAATGTTTAGACATATAGGAGCCTGTGGGATAAAAGAACAGTTTAGCAGCTTGGGGGTATAAAATAGACCAGTAGAATAATGAACACTACCAGGATGCTTAGGAGCAAAGACACACTGATTTGGTTACTTTTTAATAATTCAAGGTACCTTCACTGCTCCTACAGTGGGAACTGAACTAATGAGGCTAATGAATAACTGCCCTGCAATGGGCTAAAATTCCCATTAAAATTCCCATAAACTTCTTGCACCTGAATTTTTTTTGTAAACAAATCCTACATCTGCCTCCAAAAACCTATGTATATGGGGGTGGAGTTGTACATGCAGCGTGTATATCTGTGTGTGTGTGTGTGTGTGTGTGTGTGTGTGTGCGTGCGTGCGCGCGCGCGCGCATGTGCACATGCATAAGTCACCTGGTCTCAGAGGCTTATTTTTTTTCATGTCATCTAGCTCAAAGAATCATTCATTTCTTTTCTCTAAATTGTATTACTTATAAAAATTCTAAATTATTAGAAAGTAATGTTGTATCTAAATATGATCTATTAAAATATTCTCATATTATATGTTCAAAATCTTATTATTTCAATATCCTAAAAGGTATAATTTCAGTAAGTACTTTTTACTACACACAAAAAGTGAATAAAGCTGGGAAGATTTAAGATATAAGCATTAATTTGAAATCCAAAAATTCAAGATTTATTGTAAGTTGAGTAGGTATAACTGTAATTGGCTTAATTATGCATTTTAATGGACTATGATGAGCATATATTCCTTTAAAAATCAGAAAAAGAAGCAAAAAATTCAAAACTATAAAATGGAAATTGAAAGACATGTCATATATTTGTTTTTCCCTGATTCTTTTTTAAAAAAGGAAGTATTTGATCAAGAAAGATTTTATAGAAAATTATCTTTGACTATAAAGTAATGTGACATGAGACATGTGACAAGGCATTATTCCAAGAACTTGGTGTCTGAGTATCTTTCTTGTCTCCATGATGTAAAAACAGCAACGCCATCTGAGTGGAAATGGAATATCTATGTCTATAGATTTGATATATCCATATCCTTGTGGCTACAAATCACAGGCAAATGAATCTCCAGAATCCCACACCTCATTAATTCTAATGAGCTTCCTAGAACCACACAACCATTTAGATTGGAATCAGATCCTCTGGGAGGGCTGCTAGTCATACCTGAAGCCCTGGGATGACCCAGGAGAAATTCAAGTTCACTCTTTCTTTCTGCATCCACACTGGCACTTATTCCAGGAAATTAGAAAAGTTCTGTATTTATTTAGTCACCAACTCTTATAGTGCTGGGATGTACCAATATAGATCCATTGGAAAATAGACTTTGTAAGGGTTGTTTCATAGATTTAAATTAGCTCCTAATGAGATTTTTATTTGACGTCTGACAAAATTCTTCTAACATCCCTCTAAGAAGACTAAGACTAATTTTTTTTTTTACAAAAGAGACAAGGTTATGCTCTGTTATTTAAAAATATTATAAAGCGACAATATATTACAGTATTAGAACAAACGTTAAGCTCTAAAACAAACCCAATATACAGGATAAGTTAATATGAAATAAAGAGCATATTTTGAATCAATTCAATCTCTCACATTAGAAAAGTTGACGACTCAGGAAAATAATCCAGGTTAGACCCCAACCTCATGCTGTTGCCAAAATAAAATTTTATAAAACACTAGAAACATGTATAAATTATCACCTAACTGCTTTCTGGAATAGGAATTAATAAGACATTTGACCACATAGAATTTTAAAGCCCCCACAAATTTCGCCCCCTCAAAAAATTTAATACAAATCATAAATTGAAAAAAATGCAAAGGCTAAATATACTTAATGTGTAGTGAGCTTTGCAAATCAATGACGCTATTATTTCAGTGTAAAAATGAGCATGGTACACAGACATTTTACACTGTTAATAGATACAAGAAAATGTTCTACCTAAATAGGGATTTTAAAAAATCAAATTAAAAGAACACTGAGAAAACCGCTTTTCACTTTTTAAGTCAATAAAATAGTTAGCATGATTAATAACCCATGCTGGTGAGGCTACAGTAAGCCAGGCACTCTCCCACAAGTGCTAGCCAGGGTACAAACAGGTGCAAGCTTTATGGAAAGTAATTAGCATTTTGGCAATTGTTCTAAGAACTTTTTTAAAAGTTCATAGTTCACATCCTTTGACACAATAATTCTACTTCTAAGAATCTATTGTACCAAAATAATGAGATGAACACCCAATATTTTGGTATACACATTGATCAACAAGTGTTTTCTGAATACCTGCTCTGTGCTGGGCCTTGTGTTGGCAGTTGTAGTGAATAAGACAAATAGGTCTCCTACCCAGTGGCCATATATTACTTAAAAAGATATGTATTGTAATATTTCTAGAGTCAAACCCTGAAAACAATGTATGTTACACACAATAAAGGAATGAGTAAATATGTTATGTTCATAAACAGAATATTATAAGGTCATTAAAAACAACTTTTGGAAAAATCTATGACATTGGAAAGTACTGATATTAAAATATTAAAAGCAAAAAAATCATGATGCAAAACCAAATATATAATTTTACCACAATTATAAAAAAAGGTATGTTCATAGAAAAAAGACTTAGATGGAAATATTTGAATATGTTAACATAAGTGATCTCTATTTTTCTAAAAGTCATAAAACTTGGGCTCTAGTCTCAGCTCCATTGCTTATTGCAAATATATGACTTTGAGAAAGATGGTTAAACCTTGTAAAAATTAATTTTCTAATTTGTAAAATGGAGCTGCAATTCTGGCTTTGACTCCCTCCCAGAACTCAAGTTAGAAAATGCATGAAGTGAGGACTTTGTAAACTGAAAAGCTCTAATCAAATATCACGTATTGTTATTTTCTTAATAAAGAAGAATGGTTAGATCTGAAAAACTAAACTCTTGTCTTCCACTTTACATGTGGAAAATTCCTATTTAATATATCTTATCTGTGAGGGATAGGTTCCAAGACCCCCAGTGGATGCCTGAAACTGCAGACAGTACCAAACCCTATATATACAATGTTTTTTCCTATATATACCTATGATAAAGTTTAATTTATAAATTAGGCACAGGAAGAGTATAACAACAATAACTACAGTAAAATATAATAACTATAATAATAGTCTGTAATAAAAGTTACATAAATGTGGTCTCTCAAAATATCTTCAGGTACTGTATTCAACTTTTCACTTAAAGGAAGCACTTTATGTCTTTGGTTTGGCATATCTGAATTGCCGCCATTACTACTCTTGCGTTTTGGGGCCATTATTAAATAAAATAAGGGTTACTTGAACATAAGCTCTGTGATATACAATCTGATAACCAAGATGGTTAGATAGCATATACAGTGTGAACACAGTGGACAAAGGGATGAGTACATCCCAAGCTTGACGGAGGGAACAGTGAGAGATTTCATCGTGCTACTCAGAACAGTGCATGATTTTTGAAGTTTATGAATTGTTTATTTATGGAATTTCAATCTAATGTTTTCGGACCACAGTTGTTCAAGAGTAACTGAAACTGCGGAAAGTGACATTACAGATAAGGGAGATTATTGTACAATGCTCATTTTTAAGAAGTTTTTCTTGTCTCATTCCATTTGCCCTGAATCAGTTTGCATCTTTGCCACATTTATGTGCACTACCTTACTCCACACTCCACTGGCCAGACATATCTCACCTGGTGACTATCTTCCTTTTTTTAAAGTCAGTGATTATATGAACTGGGGCTACCTAGAGTTTACGAAATTATAAAACTGCCATTTTTTCACTCCCATCCTGATTTTTTGCCGAAACGATATGACATAACAACTGAACTGCCCTAAAATCAAGCAATCTCTTCAGAAAAATACTCCAAAATCCCTCTAATGGGTGACATCTGGATCTTAACTATTATTCCCAACATCACTACATTTTAAGTGTAAAGCTTTCTCTGAGACAAAGGTCACCCACCTGATGCCTTGTGAGGCACTGTTCCCAGCAGAGGGACATTGACCGTTGGATCTGCCATGATGCCTTTATCCAGGGAGCGCAAGGACAGGAATTCATAGAAGTATTCTGCCTACAACAAAAGGCATTGACAATCAGTACCATGGAAACTCATCATCCCTTTGATGGGAGAGTGATATTTTTCACTACAAGAACTCTGGAGCACGCGTTTAGAATATTATGTGGGCATAACTCACCCTTCTGGGTCTGAGAGCTCTAGAATTAGACCCTCTGTTTGGAGATAAGTGATCCTTTAAAAACGTTAATAACATTTATCAAAACATCCACAAGGCAGGCAGCCTTTTAGTTTAAAGGTTATTACAGAGTTGCTGTCTCTTAAAAGAATTGAGAAAAAATGTTCTTAGGGAAATAAGTGAGGCAAAACAATCAACTAACTCAGAAAATCCATCTAGCTTTTTTGGGTAATTCTTTAATCCTTTTCAAATCTGAAGTGAGACTTTTGATCAGAATTTGGAAAGCTGTAATAAATAGGAAATAATTAAAGCAGCAATCTATGAACAAAAGAAGATATTAAAGTCCAAAACATAACGATCTTGCTGTTAACATTTGTCAGTCTCATTCCCTTTGAAAGTTTATATTTAAAGTCTCAATTTAATTATGGAAAGAAAAGCCTAAAAATGCAAAATTCACCGCCATAATATGACAAAAAACCATAAAACATTTGGTCGACTAAGTCTGGTTGAGAAAAATGGCCCCTGCTACTTGAATGGCCATGAAATACTGAAAGTAATGATGCGTAATCTCACTGCAGAGCTTTAGTTTTGATTCTTAACTGATTCTCAACTGGATTATTAAAAGAGTTTGGAATGGGAGTTCTGGTTAAGATGGTGGAGTAGGTAAATATTATGCTTGCCCTCTCCCGTGACCATATTAATGTTACAACTAAATTATCAAATAGTCATCCTGGAGAACCATCTGAGACTAGCTGAACAGAAGTCCTATAAGTAAGGACATAAAGGAGAAGCCATTTTGAGACTGAATATTAGCCATTGTTCCTAATAAATATATTTTTCATAAAAATAGATGTACTTAAGACTAAAAAAAGTTTGGAATGGAAACAATGTGCTCTTACTTAGGAATAGAGAAGAATAAATAAATAGCACAAAGGCTAAAATGAGCATTAAAGCTGACTGGTTCTGCAGTTATCTCTGGGGAGATGGCCAGAATTTGAATGGGTTAAATAATGAAATTAATTACATAAACATGGTCTGGAAAGAAGTTAAAAAAATAATATGGCCTTTCTTATATGTAGTATAAAATTTGTTTTCCAGCATAAGAGATATTAAGAGATACACGGCAGACATTCACACAACTTTCTGCTTTAAATGACATTATCAAATGTATTAAACTTTAAAGACTTCATATAAGGATGATAATGCAAAAGCATGATCTCAGCTGTTATAGGGACATTGTCTTCACTTGCAGTGAATTGGAAAGCACTTCCTGGTTTCTCTAGGCCAAAAGAAGCACCTTCATTGACCAAATTCTCACTACAGCCCCTTCTTTGAGTTGTGGCAGTGGTTCCAGAAGACGACTGAGAAGGGTTCCCTAGGAGAGTAACATAGTTTTGTAAATTAGTTTTATTAAATTTATTCACTAGGAGGGCTGTGAGGGTCAAGGGTCACAAGACAGTCAATTCTTACCCTGTCTAAGGTAAAGTAGAAGATTGCAAGAAATCTGATTAAAGGAGTGTTGTCAGGAAAGGTAATTCAATTTGAAATGAATTCCCTAGAAAAAGAGAACATAATTTCTGTCCCTTAAGGAAAACTAATGACAATTAAAGGTGGACTAAACTATGTAGATAGCTTTTCATGAATCTTGGTGTTTTAAATGACTTCTCTTAGCTGCACTTCTCTCTATACTTTACTAGGTTATACCATTTAACATTTTGTTCCAAAATATATTTTAGTGGGTACTATGAAAAGATTGAGTGCTGGATCTGCTTATAATTAATAACTTTTGGGTTATTTATATTACCAAGTACAGTAATAGCAACTAGCAACAATGATACAACAAACACCCATGTAATATAAAACATGTGCCTCATGTGTGCCAAGACTTATTCTAAACATTTGTATTAAAAGTACAAATAACAATGGGAAAAAATTGAGAGAATAGAGTGCAAATACTTTGAAAATAAAATATTTCAGTGGCCATATTCCTTCCAATATCCTCTAATAAGTTATCACTTAATGCTCCATAATTATACTTCAAGCTTTATCACATTATAAATTAAATCTATGTTCAAATGGATGGTATATTTAAAAATTACATTTATAAAAATGAGCATAATTTCAGTTTAAAAAATAATTTTTTTGTATCAGTAAAAAAAAAAGGATAAAAAAACCAGGCACCAATGTTAAATAATGATTTTGTAAAATTGATGGTAACTCATTTTCTTCCTTTTCTCTCTTTTCCAAATTTTCTAAATGTGGTACCATAGCTTTTATACTTAAATAAATATATTTACTTAAAAATAAACATTAATCATCTACCCTGCTTTCAGTTCTGAGTGGCTGATGATAATCATTGGCTGTCCTAGTGTAACAATTTCATTTAAAACCCTTGCATATCTCCTTGAAAGTGTGCTTCAAGAAAACAACTCTCAGTATTAAAGTAGCTTCTGAATGTTTCTTCCAAAAATTTCTGATGATGTTCAAAGAATGTAGAACTGAAAGAATTTCACTCAGAGTCCAGATACAACTTCCGGAGTATTTGGGTCTCCTGTTGCTACTTTTCAGTATGGCCATGTAAAGTAGGCTGAGAAGCACCAAGGCATTGTATTCAGTATCAAAGAGTTTGTAATTAGTGCTGGCATGACAGCCCAACATGATGCATCTAGGCTTAATAGACTTCTCTGGACAGCTAATATTCTGATCACATTAGTAACAAATTTCATACTATAGAGGTTTTAGGGTGTCCCTTTGATTTCTTTGAGAATCAGTAAACATGGTTTTTCTACTGCAGTTCTAAGACTGTATCACAGGTCAAGAATGGTCAAAACAGTTTCTTACTTGGATTTTATCAGAAAAAGGCAGTTGCCAGAGTCAACCTTTTTGTTTGTCTTTCTTGTTGAAGATGATAATGTTTCTAGAATCTCTGAAATATATAATTTTCTTCATAGTTGGTATATTTTTTTAAAAAATGAATTTGTTCATGTATTGTTTTCATTGCTACATTAAAAATTCCAACTTGAAAACCACTTAGAAATTGACCAACCCTTTGTTTCTGATCTTGAGACTAACTTCTCTCAGTTTCACTTTGTTATTATAAAGAGATCAACCCAAACCACCAAAACCATATAAACATTTCTGTAAATAATCATCACCATAAGGTAGAGATAAAATATATTCCTCTTTTAGCTTAAAAACTTAACATTTCCCTCAAAGTCATAGAAAATAGCTGATGAAATAAGCGATAGATTTGTAATGTCATATTCTAACTTCTAGACAGAACTTTCTGTTTTTACTTTATTTATAACATAATAAATATTTTTACTCCCAAAACTCTCCACTGGAAAAACTTATCTGGGGGCAAAGAAAACCTAACTTCTATGCCAACGAGAACAGAGAGCTAGCTTTAAAGTTTGGGAACATGTTTCATAAATTGTCGATTTATTACTTAGATAAAAGGAACTCAGGGCATGAATTGCAATAGGGAGGTGGCATATTGAAGAGCATGAAACCTCTATTAGGAAAAAGTACATTTTGTTTTATTAAATGACACTAGTGGAAACTCAGGTAGAGGCAAGCAGGGTGCTTATTTAGGAAACACATGAAAGATTGCCTTGTAGTCAAACAAAGAATGGGTCTATTCAGGAGAATAATTCACTTCTAAATTAAATTGCTGAAAAAAAATCTTGCTGGCCTGGTTTGCCATGCAGTAAATTTTCTTTTCATGGAGAAGTATAAAAGACACACAATATTATCAAGAGAGGAGTGCTGGAGGCCATTTAACTTGCTTCTAAGAGACTTGGCTGAATATCAGCGTTGTTTCTTCCAGAAATGACGAAGATATCATTTAAACAGCAAAATGAGAAAAATCATAAGGCCTTCACTCTGGCACTCTTTTTTGGGTAGACATGGAAAAAGAAAGCAGAGAATTGCACTAACCATTGGGAAGAATGGAGAAAATCCAGTATTTCTTTTCCACCTTTGAAGTTCTGAGTTTATGGTGTATACTTAATCCAATAAGTACAATAATTGCAGGAACCTCTGAGTTAAGAATCAAAGGTTCTTCATAAAACCATGAAGGCCCTCAAAGAAGCTTTCAAACTTCTTTTAACTTCATATATCCTGATGCTGACCTAAGTGCTCATGGGAGAACACTAAGCAATAAAGGTATCGTATTTGTCCTAATGAAAATTTCAGGGAGTTTAGAGATACAAAACATAAAGATGCCTTAAGGTTTGAAATTTTAAGAATAATTTTTTGTTGAGTGCTATACTTCAGTCACTGTTCATTTAATTCTCACAAAAACTTACTATTTTTATAGCATAAAAGTGTGTCCAGATTAGTAGGGTATGGAGTAGGAGAATTACTAAAGGGATATAAAATAGCTCCTACACTGCATGTAAAGGGCAAGAAGAAATCTACTAAAATGACCAAGAAAGGAAAATTGTTCAGTGTTAAAGTCCCAAACAAAATGAATAAGCATGCCTAATGCCTAAAATAATCTGACGCCTGAATGTCTAAGCTAAAAATTGCCAGAGCTCGCATTCTTCTTTGGCATTCTTCTTGTCACCTCTCTGCAAAATTTCATCCTTCAAACTCAAAACTCATTATCCTTGGCTTCTGTGACACTCTGCTGATTCTCCTCTCATGTCTTGATTTTCCTGCATTTCCTCATTAACTTTCCTCCTCTTACCTCATGATCATAAAAATTTGTTAAGACTCAGGCATCAGCTCTTCTCTTTTTATATTCTGTCATAAAGTTCACACACTCCCACAGATGGAACGATTTCCTTCTAGGTAATGATGCTCAATACGAACCATTCACAAGGCTTCGTAGCTGTGCTTGTGTGCATGGAGCCTAATTCATTATCTTCCCAAATCAGCTTCCCCACCTGATTTCTTTATATCTATCAACAGTATTATCATTTGTCCAATAACAAAGGTACTGAACCTCAGAGTTGTTATCATTTTTTTGCTTCTACTTCATCTCCTGATAGCTAGACACCAAAATCTTACCCTTTCTCATTTTATAATGCATTTTGATTCTGTCCTTTCCTTTCATTCTCACTATTTCCAGCCTAACCTAGCCTTTATTTCCTCACGTTGACATTATTATACTGTTTTTTTGAAATATTCTTCTTGCCTTCTTCTTTAAAATATCTGCAATATAAACCAATATATCTAATTAAAACATTGCTTTTGTCACATCATAATCCTTTCCTATCTCCCCTTATCACTAAGATAAGGCCTTTAACCTATTAACTGTCCAGTCTGGCTCCAAATTTCCTTTACTTCTTACTATTCTGCAATGGGGGTCCTCTTCTGGACTCCACTGGCCTGCTCTGAACATGCTACACTGACCTGTGATACAGTTTAAATCATGTTGGCCTTTAAACATATACTACCATGTATTATTATTAAACTTTTCATGTGTGTAGGTCATGTATCCTCATATACAGTTTGAATTCTTTATAAAGAATGGGGTCTCATTTTTTCTCCAACACTCTAATAGACATTCACTTAGCATTGTGCACAAACAAGATATTTAATAAATATTTGCTGGATGAATGAATGATCTACTAGAAGCATCCAGATGCATAAGCCAGGACATTCAAGAACACATTTTTGTGGTAAAATGGCATTAGCCTCTAATTCCACTGACAGGCAGCAGCTTTTCTGTTTTGGCAATTGCTAAATTACTTTTATGGGTCAAGAGATTCTTTTTTACTTTGCTGTGTGACCAGTCACCACAGATACATAGAGAATAGAGAACATTTTTTGAAAAAAAAAAAAGAGCAATCAAATGAACATTGACGTTTGATATCCAGCCAACCTGTGTGTAGTTTGTAACTGTTTTATGCTTGTTCTGGGACAAAACCTTGGCAATGATACTCCCAAAAAGAATGTAAGCAGATAACATAAGTAAGGTCCAGTTCTGAAACATGACTTTGTCCAATGCTCTTTTGGTTCATATTTCCCACTTGTGTCTCTTTCTATAAATTACATATAATTTCAATTATATGTAATTTTCAAAGTTTATAAGTTTCATAAAATTGTATAAATGTATATAAATTTTGCCTTCTGTAAATTATAATATATAATTGTAATGTCACCAGGAAACTGCGAAATATCAACTTTTTTTCCTGACTTCTTTTGAAACTGGCTCTAAGAAGAACTTGTTTCAGAAACAAAAAGGAAAAGTACCTTCTCCTTTAGAGTATTAATTTAATTATTTTACTGGTCTTGGCTTAAATTGACATTTAAATGAGCATTGCTTAAAGAGAGAATTTTAATCAGCCCAGTTCTTCTGTTCTAGTAATCATTTTTATACATACTAGACTAGATCATGGTTAGAGGGCTGGGTTAAGGGAGTGAAATTATTGGAATATAATGGTAATATTAAAACTCATAGTCCAAGTAAACACATCCAGGACCATGAGAGTTTTGTAAACTATAACTGGCAGGAGATCACACAGTTTAGCTTCACATAAATCTGAAATATCTAAGACAGTTTCCATTTTTTTCCTCCTACGGTTTGGAATCACCATTGCTCATGCAAACCAGAAACAGACTGGGATATCTGACAAATCACTGACTAGTCATTCTCTTTGAAGATTCCTAAATATACGAAAGCAATACAATAGAGTACTATGTTGCTAATTTGTATTAGATAAAATCCAAAGCTACACTTTTTTCCTTTTTTCTTTTTAAATTTTGAGGGAGAAGTCACAAGGAAATAGAAAAGCAAAGCTTTGGGGGAATTTTTTTTAAGTTCTTATAAAGACTGAAAAAAAGAATATTAGTATAAAGACAAAGTAGGCTCTAACAAAATACAGTCTTCATTCAGCACACTGCTTTTACCATTTTGCCAAAATATTCCATGGAAAGAGCAATGTAGGCATCAGTGGGGCTTCTGAAAGTTTCATTCCTCATTATTCCTCAAGGCTTCTGGGACAAGTACCTCCTCTTCATAGTAAGCCTGCACTAATTCAAGCATTTACAAAGTTATGAGTCAATGCCAGCCTAAAAATCGGGCACAGAGAAGAAAGAATGTGTTGGGCAATACTGAGTGGAGTGAGGTTAGGCACCAAAGAAAAAACACTTCACTGCAAGTGGTACAGCTGACACTTTAGGGACCAGGACAATCCAAACAGAAGGTATAGAAAAGGAAGCAAAGAAGAGGATCTGAGGAGCATAGCTATAAGTTTCTCCTAGATACTAAGAGAATAATTACTGGCGAACATGGGAGGGCTGATAAAATAGTGGCATAAATGCAAGTATTCTAGAGGAGATGAGAGTAGATTTCAGCTCTGAAAAAGGAAAAGGAATGCTTTTTCTATTTTGTCTTTTCATCTCAAGTTTTATATTTGAATATTTCTTTTCTAAAAGCTTCAGAAGCAGTTGTTGGGTGTTCACTCACATGGGGAGAAAAGAGAACGTGCTAAGAGCTATTTCTTTCATAATAATTTTAAAACTGAGCAATTACTTTTATACCTCATGTAGTACATTTATTATCATTAGTATCTCATTCCCTTGTTCTTGCTCCTTTGTGCAACTCACATGGCAGTGTATTTCAGCACATTGCATTTAAAAAATAGAATGACATTTATTAAATGTACAAATGAGTTTGGGTAACACATATATGTAGCTCAAAGGGGACAAATTTAATGTTCCATCACTTTAAGGGTACATTTATAGTGTACAGTTATCTCTAGGGGTACATATTTCATTCTATTTATAAAAAGTAAGTGAAAATTTTTAACTGACTTAGAAATGTTGGGAGATATTCTCAGTGATGGCTTTCAGAAGGTTTAATATTAAGTCATATTTTTCTTAGTTTTAGCTTTGGTTAGTTTCTTGAAAATCTTTAATGTTTTTTTTTATTGAATCCACATGGAATATTAACTTACTTTTTTGATAAAAACCAGAAAAAAAAACAGACTTTTCTCTTTAACTTTGTTGCAAAAAATGGTAATTTTTTTTGGTAAACATTATGAGATATGCCTTAATCTGACTTCTTTGTTTATAATATTGAATTTCATATATAAGAATATTATGTTACAAGACATCCTCCAGTGAACAGTTGTTCTGTTCCTATGAGCCAAGAAGATAAAAATAAGTCTGTAATTTATAGTTAGAGATTTTCAAAGTCCAAAATTTAGGGAACAAGTCTTACTAGCAGAAGATTCAAATAATAGTCATTGCCATAAATTTTTTTTATACTTAAGAAAAAGCCATTGCTTAGAACATATAGCACAATTAGACTTTTTAGTCTTCTAAGCAATGCTAGATATTTGCTATTTCAGAATTGTTACTCATACATGCACCATTTATCCTCTTTAAGAAAAAGAGAAACTGAGGTAGAATTGAACAACTTCCTGGAGAACACTGATGATGAAAATCCATAATCTGAGAACTGGCTAAATCTATGTGGCCAGCTTCCCCTTAATACCCTTGATCAATAATTTTAAACATTACTAGTCTCTCCCTTATCCTACACACAACAATTCCCTAAATGCCCCCAAAGTCCTCTGCCCCATTCCTGTTGTTTTCATTCAACTGATGACAATATCTTATCCACAAAGAAAACAAAGATTGCTAGGTGTGAATTCTCTAAACTTTTTCTCCATCTACTTACCAATAGGCCACATCCACTTTCAATCCTGCTTCCTTCTCATATTCTCTGAGATTGACTCCATAAATAATGTCATCTTCCTTCATATATATTAATGTGATGAAAAGGTTAAGAACTCAGTGCTGTATTTACCAGGCTGTCTCTCTTCCTCCCAGGCATTATAGTGCTTCCAGCAGAGCCTATACTCATGGCCTCAGTTTTCTTGCCCATGTCTTTAAAGTATAGCTTTTGCCCCTGTTACTATTAAAATGTTTTTATAAAAGGGCACTGATGACCTCAGAGTTGTTAAATCCATTGAGCACATTTCCGTCTTAATCTTTCCTGTATTCCCTGGTTTGTTACAATCAATTTCTCTTTCTCTTCTTTTTTGACCTATACATAGCAACAGTCTCTTTGAGTTTTCCTTTTCCTTCTCTGATCAGTCTTTCTTTAATGACCTTTGTGTGTTTCTCTCTCATCTTACAAAGAGTTATAAATGTGGGCCCATGCACTCATATTCTTAAAGGAGTCCATGCCTTGAAAAACAGTTAAGAACCTCTGTCTCCAATGTTGATGTTTCCAGGAAACTTCTGATTTGCTCTTCATTCTTCTGCTCTATCCTTGGGGTAGCTTATCTGTTTCCATGACTTCAATTGACACTTACATTTCAGTGAACACCCAATTTTTATCTCCAGTTTTCACCCTTCTTCTGAGCTCTAGGTTTATATTGACAGATGTCTACCAGACAGCTCCCCTTTGACTTAATGTGTTTGAACCAAACTTATTCTCTTCCCAATGAACCTGTTATCTTTCTTTAGACAGCAAGCATTATATATATGATTGACCAAGATATAAACTTGGCAGTCTTTCTAGACTAAGTTTTCTTTCATCAACCATCTCCACAAACCCACACTGATTTTGCAAATCTATTTCCTTCTTTTCCTGCTCACTGTTGCTACCAAAATTCAGACATTTCTCACTCGTGCTTTTGTAATTGTCCCCTAAACTATCCCTAATCTACATCATTATCTAATTTTTTTTTCTAAATGTCATCTGGACTATATCACTGTTCCCACATAAAACCCTTAATAGTTTCTAATCACAAAATAAAGTTTAGCTACAGCTTTATATCTGGCTCTGCCCACCAGCCTCTTCTCTCATGTCTTCCCTCACAAGTCTTTGGTCCAGCCATAGCAAGCTTTGAGTCCACTGAACCACCATGTTCACTTATGAACCCTGCTCCTTACTTATCCCTACAGAATTTCTAGACAGTGGGAGAACCCACAGGTAGAAATGAGCAGTCTGGGGATTTCTGGGTATTTGGAGCTGGAAGAGTGTGATCAAGGGGGTTCTCACAGTCCTGAAATATACCAGTCATGTTCTATGAGTATAGGGAGAAGAGTTTAAAAGAAGAGCAGGGGTTGTGAAAATAGTCTAAAAAATATTTTCCTTTTCTGCTTATAGAAGATATGAGTTTACAGTTTAGGTTAGTGTATATAGGCAAGATTGCAATTACCTTATTTCTTTAGCTTTGAAACAAAGCAGAAATGTCTTATAGAATTATCAATTTATAGGAAATTTATGGAAAAGAAGAACAAGCAAAACTACCTTACAAAGATGTAATCAGCAAAAGCCAGGCTATAGGAAACTCAATAGGCCAAAAACCCAGTCTCCTCAACAAAAATTTGGAGGAATAAAAAAAATGAGAGAGATGGATGGGTAATCTAAAAAGATCTAAAAGACTTATCAACCAATCATAATATGTGAACCTTACCTGCATTCTATTTCAAATAAATAGACCTTTAAAAATGTATAAAGTTTATGAGAGATAGTTGGAAATATATATACTAACTGGATATTTGATTATATTAGGAAATGATTTTTAAAAAAATATTTTTGAGGGAGCTTTAAAGTTACCTTTTATAGATACATCAGAGTTTCTCAAAGACAGGGACTAAGGCTTTTGTAGTTTTCACCTTGTTTAACACTATACGATGTAAGCAATAAATACTAGTTACTGAAACCAGCACTTAAAAAAAATACTGTTGTTTTCTTTGTCAGAAAAGTTTGTATATCAATACAAGTAGGTGAATATGAGTATTAAAAATTGCGTAAATAATTAGACAAATATCTGGGGCAAAAGCACTCCAGTGGAAGGAATAGTTAGTGCCGAATACCTCGGGTGGGATGGTACCTAGAATGATCAGGAAATAGAAGGGAGGGCAGCGCGGCAGGACCAGAGTGTTTGGGGTGCTGTGATTCTGAGTATCTAGCCATAGAAGAAGCACTGCCCTAGCAGAGGCAAAGGCTCCCTGTGGAGGGACCCAGAAAAGCACCAGTAATAACAAGGTCAGCTCGAAACATCCTCTGGGGCCAGAATTAAACACTGTAGGTGACATCAATACTCTGCCTCTTGTGTCTAGTCTCCTTTTCTGCCACCTGCACACCAGTCTTTCAGCTCTGGAAGAGAAGAAAGTGGTCTAGTGATAACAGGCAACCATGGTGCCTTAGGCCACACCTAGGGGACCCGAGGAGTTTTAACTATGAATAAAAATCAGAATTTCAGCCATTACACAGATGTGGATATTTTAATTACTGAAATGAGAATAATCTTAGCACTAAAGTAATTGGAGGACGTTTTATCATCTCTGGCTGACCAGAAAAATGGAGAAATTTCAGGATCTGCCTGAGGATTCATCCAAAGGCCAAGGAGAAAGGAGTTCACATGGTAGGTCTGCAGGGGCCGCTGTGAGAAAAATTGCTCTACGTGATTATACACAGTGGCATTTTGTTAATTCAGTGTAATAGTTTTAATCTCTTAGATCCTTATATTAGAATTTTAAGAGCCAAAGAGGGGTTGGCATAGTTTCCACTGTAACGTTAGCCAACCTCACAGTCTTTCTGTTTTACCCACTTGAAACATGCCAGAGTATTAGGACAAATCTGAATGTTCTTTTATTACTTTTTAATTATTATGTGTTACGTATTAGGTTTCTCCTTCCTAAGAATTATTTCCTATAAATTCTTTAGTACTTGAAATTCCTCTTCCTAAATGCAAACCTAGTTAATGATAATCACTCTCTTATGAGAGCACAGGGAATGACAGTACTTTATAGTTAAAATAAACGGTTATGGGGCAGATGTGAGCAGACACCATAGTCAGGCTGATTCATTAAAAAAAAAAAAAGGCACATTAAAGCTGAATCAACTGTCATCTTTTAGTGATGACTGTTGATCTGATGTGATGAGAGAAAGTTCATGCACGTGGATGGGCTGATTCAGCTCCCGGTTGGTCTGGAACATCGTTAACTCATACAGACTGATTCTGCCCCTAGTTCAGACGTCTAAGCCTTTGTTCTTGGGGCTCAGAGGACAGCTTTGAAGTTCAGGATAAAGCTCTTCTAACACACCATTACCAAAGAATAACCTTTTGATTATGATCTCATGAAAGTATAATCAATAACTTACATAAGTTAAAACCATGGCAAACAGTGACGGTCCTGTAATTGGACCTTTATGAATTCCATATGTTAACAATCTCTGTATTAGCTAGCTAGCAGTCTTGCATAATGCATATATCTCTTCCCCAAACACAGCCATTGAACTTTCTTAAAAGGCTATGAAACTTTTCACAGCTACTGTCAGCCTTGAACTCTTCAGGCCCCTAAGCTAGGGTGTGAGTACCTAAAGGGGAGGATTTGGGGAAAGCTTAAAAGGATAAATATCCCCCCTAAGTCCAATAGACACTCGTTTGTGTAAAGCAATATAATCAAAGCCAGTAACTTTTCCAACAGATCAGTGCTAAAAACGTAAGTAGAAAATATATTTATTCAGCAAAGGCATACTCTCATGGGAAGTTCTCAGATGACTGGGACATGGTGGGGAAGCAATTATGTCATTATCTGCATTATCTAAAATTTATATTGACCCCCCCTCAGCTAAATTATATTTTTACTAAATTTAAAATGTAGGCGTTTAGTGTAGCTTACTGGCTTCACTTTGGGAAGAATAATAATAAGCATGCAAGAGAATATTTAGGAAGAAAAGTACCCAATCCAGGTCCACATGGTTAAAAACAAAATCAAAAACAAAAACCAACAGAGTTTTCTGATCTAAGAGGACAGAGAAATCTAAATTGAATGAACACTTAATGGCAGAATGAAAGATACCTCCCCAAATTAGTCTCATCTTTTTAAATTAAATATCAGACCTTTAAAGTGAGATGAGTAGATAAAGCCAAAAGCAGTAACAAGGGAGCACATCAAAGGAGTTATTTTTGCATCCTGGTCCCTCCCTCACAACTAGTACTACCTGCAGCAAAGTGTCACCTTATTCAGTCTTGTTACCTGTTACCATGATTTTTTTTTTCCTTTTGGAACATTTTTCAATGTTGCCAAAACTGATTTCCAGAAAATTTATCTAACACATGGCATTAAGGAAGATTTTTACACACAAATTTTATACCTTTAGATTCCTTAGTTTAAAATATCACTGCTAAAGTAATCATTGTGACTCTACTGCCACTATATATAACTTCTCTATATGTAAGTGGGTTACTAGCTTTCAAATTAAAAATTTAATTATAAGCTCACAATGAATTCATTATACTCACCTACATCAAAAAGATGATATTTGGCCCCATATCCCTTCCATTTGATTTTAATTCCTAAAATCAGAGACCACAACAATCTACCAATCTATTTTCAATTGTCCAATTTCATGTTATAAATTTAATTCCAAATGTCTTGCACACACACACAAGAAAAGATGATCAAAGACTAGTAATACCAAAGAGAAGAAGAATCAGGCTTCTAACATCTACAATGTGACTGTTCTTTAAGAACATGTCAGAGAAATGGTTTTGGTCCCCAGTTGTGACAGAGGATAAAAGGCTACATAAAGAGGAAAAGAAATAGACCAATGGGAGAACTGGATGTATGCAAATCAGCAGGGCTGATATAATCTGAATCATGATTTGTGTGAATGTATTGGAAACTAAAAGGCATTGAGAAGTGAGTAGCCTGTATGCATTCCCCCCTCCCCTTTTTTTTGGCCAAAAAAAAAAAAAAGATGGCTCTGGAAATTATAGACCAGTTAGCATCAGCATCTATTTCCATGGCTCTTTTAATACTAGAAGAAAAACCTAGATATCAACATTGAATCCTAAAAAGCAAATAGTGCCTGACTAAATTAATGTTCTTCCTTAAAAAAAAAAAAATAGAGTCTACCTCTATTCCAAAATCACTACTGATTCCTTCAAATAATGGAGAAGTTCAGCCTTTGCCCATACCTTATGGGATGGCTAAACAATCGATTTAAGAGTCACACCCAAAGCATAAACCTACAGCAGCCTGGTGTACATACTGGGTGGTATTTCATTCAGATTGGTTTTAGAAACCAATCTATTAGATATCCTTATTAGTGACTTTTCCAAACAAAATGTGAAGGTACTCAAAAAAGCCACAGGCTTTCTTAAATTAAGTAGGTTTTAATACTCTGAAAGACAGAAGTATACAAATGTTCTTAACCAATAAAATAGGAAGGCACTAAAACTAAAATAAAATTTGCAAGGACAAAAAACCAACCACATAATATATTGCATAATAGGAAGCATAATAGGGCAACTGAGACTAGGCAAGTCAGATCTGGAAAATCATTTTATAATATTATAGTTTATGACGAGCTGAATATAAGTTAGCAATTTTATGCTATACGGAAAAGGTTAGCTTGATTATTGAAACTTGTGTGTAAAAGTCTTCCTTAATGCCATGCATTAGATATAATACTGTCTATTTTAAACAATATGAATGAATCAGAAGAATTCAGAAAAGCATATCGAAGTTTATTAAAACCATTTAAAAAGCCTTATGAAGAAGTGTTTTGAAAATTAAGTATTCAGATTGATCACTTTTCCAAGTTCATTGTTAGCTATAGTTATTAATGTTTTTTTCTCTTTTTTTACATATCATTCTGAAAAACCAGTATTACTTTGATGTAAATGAAGTTTTGGCTGTTCTTTTCAAGTCTTAAAAGGTATAGCAAAAAGAAATAAGATTTCATGTAGCAGGGAAGATTCTGGATGGAGAGAAGGTGTGGGCCATCAACATGATGAAATACTGGATAGCCAAAGTGATGGTTGAGTTCTTACAGAAGGTAGCTAGAGATCCACCTTGTATGAATCCTGTTAGATGCAGAGATCCTTTCCCACCCTGCTAATCTACAGTTGACCTTACAAATCCTTGTTTCTATTTTGTTTTGTTTCATTCATTTTGTTTTTGAACAAACTCATGGTTGCCAGAGGGGAAGGCAGTGGGGAAAAGGGCAAAAGTAGTGAGAGGGATTGAAAGGTATTAACTTTTAGTTATAAAATAAATAAGTCATGGGATGTAATGCACAGCATAGGTAATACAGTCAATAATACCATAATAACTTTGTATGGTGACAGATGGTTACTAGATTTATCGTGGTGATCACTTCATAAGGTATATAGGAGTCAAGTCATGTGTTGTACACTTGAAACTAATATGCTATATGTTAACTACATTATAATTTTTAAAAATTCACAAGTAGCCTCCCTATCAACATTCCCTCCCCATTCCTCCTGCTCTGGACCAGTACATTATCTACTTTATTTTTCCTATTCTTCTCATTTCCAAGCTTTATCATTTGTTCATGCTACTCTGTATCACTCTTCTCATTCACTTCCAAATCACTTTGTTCTAAAAAAATCAAATCCTTCCTTAACAGTTCTTTGTAATTATCTCCCTCCCAAAGAGGAAATATTTCCACAGAACTCTTTCCATCATCAATTTTTAGAATCAACTTGGCATTTTCTCTCATATAGTTTTGTCTTTAATGTTTTCCCTCAATTTTCTTTGGTTGTGCCATATCACTTTGGGTGAAATTATTAGGGGAAATTAAAGCAATAGGAGTTCTAGAACCCTGGGCGGGGAGGGAATCACGTTTATTAAATGGAAGAAGGATAGAAAGAGAGAGGGGTTGTAATTTTAGAATCAGTGGATTCTAGGAGAAAGAACTCATTTCCAAGAAAGAACTAATGTTCAAAAGTGAATTAAGAGAAGGACAACAGGACATAAGGGTCAGCACATGTTGTGCCAACATAATATCTTTCTTCCTCCATAGGCAGTGGATAAAAGAAAAAACCAGTCTATGAACCCAGGCTTTTAGAAACAGGTAAACACCAGGTCAATCCAATTTTTCAAAGTCATGCAAAAATAATACTATTTTCAAAGATAGATCTATCTATCTACCTACCTACCTACCTACCTACCTACCTATCTATCATCTATCTCCTGGAATAGAGTATGAGAAATAGAATATATTCTAATTATTAAATGCTTCTCAACTCTTGCTTAAAATTTTGTGTCTGTAATTTCTTTTGATGCTGCTGGAGTTTCCACATTAAGGGGTCTTGGAGAGCTTTGTAAATATGTCAGTCTTCACAAAGCCTGTCTAAGGTAAAATGGTAGAACAAGGTGCTTTAGAGCTGGAAAAATTATAGGAGATGATGTGAGGAGGTTATATTATATTTCCAAGGCCCAACCATCAGGACTGGCTTAGCATCTTTCTTTAATACCACATTGCCTCCTTACCAGCCATTTACATTATGCTAATGTTGAAAGTAAAGAGAAGTAACCCAACACTGATTTTAGCATAAGAATTGGGTAACTACCTTTGTTAAATATCTACTATGTCCTGAGCACTGTGCTAGGTGAAATGAGCAGTGCCTGTAAACCAGCTCATCCAGCTATTGCCTCAAAATTGAACAAAATTGAAAGAGAAACATAGAGTATGTGTGTGTTGTTGTATGTGTGTGTATGTGTGTGTTTATTAGACTGGATAACATAATAACATCAACAGACCTCCTCATACTCCATTCCAGGAGAAAAATTGTAGGCAAGTCTTTCCTTCCACATTTTATGGGACCATTGAATTGTGTTGCGGTGATGTACCTTCTCACAGCCAAAGTTTCAGACTGAAACAAAGCGGAAAGCTGTGCTCTGGCTGTCAGAAGATATGTGCTCTTTTCTAGCTCTCTTGCTAACTCTCTCTGTGATCCTCAGAAAGTCAGTCATCATCTCAGGTATTGGGTTTTCTCACCTTAAAAATTAGGTGGTTGAAGGCATCATTAACATTCCTCCTCTTCTAAGAATTTATGATTCTAAATGGAGGCAGCCCTTGACAAATTCTTCCAAAGTAACACAGAGTCCTGAACATTTGTGAAGAACAGTTTATTCTTTTTTTATTATTATTATGTTTATTGGGGGTAACAATGGTTAATACAATGATATACTTTTCAGGTGTACATTGTAATTTGATATCTATGTATTCTATTGTGTGCTTACCACCCAAAGTCCAGTTTCTTTCAGCTACCATATATTTGATGCTCTTTACTCACTTTACCCTCCCCCTGCTCTCTATATTTGACCCCATTTACTCCATCTACCTCCCCCTTCCCTCACCTTCTACCCTTTGGTAACCACTAGTCCATTGTTCATGTAAGAACAATTTATTCATCACAGATAACTAGGTAGAGAACTGGGCTCAGTAAAGAGTTAGTTCTCAGTGTTAAGTCTTAGCGTATTAGTTTTGTGTTCTTAGTGGTCTAAGACCTAACGAGTAATCAATCTTCACAGAAACATATGCAAACCTGGAAATATGCCACATAGATGTCTTTGGAGGCACGCTTTTGCCTTTATCAATTTCTGATATATTCAAAATGCAGTGATACTTTTGATAACCAATTGATGAGATTATTTAGAATAAGCAAACTGTATGGTTGAGAAAAATTTCCCTCCACCAGACCTGCCCGGTCCGGTTTGCCTCACATATTCACCATAGGAGCACATGAGGGTTCCTGCCTTTGAAGTGGCTGGAGAAGATGCTTTGCAGCAGAGAAGCCAGCAGTTTATAAACAATAATTTGTGTCTACCCACCAGGCTTTCTTTTTGTACGCCTTGAAACATTTTATTCCACAGAGAGCAAATTCAGCAGAAGTTAACAGATATTTCAAAGGCTAAAATGCAGTGTTGACTCAGATATCAAGACTGCTGGTTCAAGTGAATCCAGCTCTTAGGCTGCCTGAGTACTTTCTTTTAAAGACTCCCCCATATCTTCTCTTTCCCCTTCTTCCACTTGGATGTACAGCTCTGGGAGCTCTGATTAGCAAATTAAATTTTCTTCCCCTTTACAAAACACCCATAAGAGTATATTTATTTGCTCAGAGATCCCTTGTTTTGATAAATGTAGCAAATATACCATTCTTCCTCTTAGAAAGTGCTACATGATGACAGTATCTATCTGGCTTTGAAGTTGATGTACTTGCTAATCCCTTTCTGCCTTGTCCCTCTGAAAATGGAGGAAATTACACCGAGTGCTGAAAAAATAAATTAATATATAAATATTTAAAGAATATATGTGCAAAAATAAATGCTCTGATCACTGTGATTTCAAAATACTTCTGGATAAATATATCTACATTTGTGCATAAAATGTGTAGAGAAACTTATGTAAATATTTATTCATATTCACTTAAAATTAGTTAAAAATGTGTTTCCTTGCTATGTTAAAAAAATGACCTATTGTATCCTTTAGAAATCGCCCACTAGTTTTGTATTTGTAGACTCGAAGTATAATTTATAATTATCTACCTGAAGAGTTCTATGTTCACAATTAATAATCATCCTTACTCAGAGCTTTTTACCTTGATAGACTTCAACATCTCTGTACAGAAAGGAAGAAGAGCCACTTACCGATCTCCCACTGCCCCCTGCAGTATGAAATTCCCACTGAGAGGAATGTGTCAGAACTTAACAAAAATGCAGGCATGAATCAACCACCACCAGTACCACTTGGAAGGCTTCATTTGGTGGTTTAGAAATAAGCCCCTCCCCACAATACTAAGGAGTACATCTTTGCATAATTCTGTTAGGAATATGGAGTAGCCGTGACAAGCCATTCAGCAATAACGTACGTGCCAAGAGCTTGTACAATGATCAGATGCTTCGACTCAGAAGTTCAACTTATAAAATCTGGTTCTCAGAAAATAATCCTAATATGGAAAAAGTTTTATGCATCAAGTTGCTATTCACAGTGTTATTTATAAGTCAAAAATTATCTAAAGACAATCTAAATAGGAAAATGTTTAAATAAACCACATAATATTGTGTAGCCATTAAAAAATCATGTGTATAGAATATGTAATAACATGGGAAACTGTCCACTGTCCTTAAGCAAACAACAAACAAAAAAGGACACAAATTGTTACTTCAGTGGAAAAACACTAGGTGGAAAAACCCTAAAATATTACATTTTTTTTACATGAGTTAACCTATACATGATTTCCCCTCTGCCATTCTTCTTTTTTCTTGTATTTTTCAAAAAAAATTTAGAGGGTATACTAGTTTATGATGGAAAAAAGTCATGAACGTAAAATAAAACTCTGTAAGGATTCATAAAAAGAAATAGTTATACCCAGGAAATTAAGTATTGCAAACTCTAATGAAGTCCAGTTTATGTTCCTGAGTGAGTAATGGATTTTGCAAGTTATAATTACTACAAAGACAGCTCAAAATATGAAAACCTCAATTTGTAACAGAGAGACAAAATCTCAGAGTTGATTCCTCAGGTTTTTGTAAAGAACGAACACAGAAATAACTGTTATAAGTATCTAGAAAGGAGCTACTGTTTGGAAAAGGTCTTAATGGATAAATATTAGTAACATAGCTGTCCTGTCTACCTGCGTCAGAGTGTAACTCCTAAGGTGAGTTTATTAGTCAAAATGAATGGACTGAAACGAAGCTAATAAGAAAACCAGATAAAAGTCGCCTAAAATAGATTTTAGTCAATTTTATTAGCATTATTAAGGCAAAAGTATTTTGAAAAGTTAATTCTGCTCAAGGCTGGTTTTATTTTTTGTTACAATTAACCATATTATCCAAGTGTGTTTTTTTTTTCTATGATTTGAATTCAAACACAAAACCAAGAACAACGCGGAAATGATGACTTATAATAAATCACAGACCTTTCAGAACTGAAAGGAACTCCCTTATTTTACAGACGAGAAAGAAAATGAAATACTTGTCTGAGGTCTCAGATAGATGGTATGGGAGCCGGGCTGGAAGCCAGGCCTCCTCTGGCCAGCTCAGTGTGACACTGAGTTCAGAGAGTGGGACGCCATCACTTCAGTGGAATTTGGGCATCCTGCCAGCACACTCTCCAGCCTGGGGTCTGGCAGCCTCCCTTTCTTCAGCCTCATGGCTCCCACTTAGCACTAACAGCTCATTAATACAAAAGGAAGAAAAGACCCTACTTTTTCAGTGTCTATTATGTGTCAAGTACTTTGTACACATTATGCAACTGCATTTTGCTGCCACTATAAACAATAAATTAATTATTTTCTTTTAGCACTTGAAGAAACCAAAGCCCCTAAGAGTTTAAGCTGATCAGGGTTTGGCCAATGCTACCATTTGCTTCTTTGATAGTAACTGCTCCCACTGTTAGGCAGCTAAGACAGAAAACATGGTATAGTAGAGTTCTCCAGAGAAAATGAACCAATTGGATGGATGGATGGATGGATGGATGGATGGATGGATGGATACACAGGCAGACAGACAGATAGATTTATTAATTTCAAGGAATTGCTTCACGTAATCATGGAGGCTGACAAGTCCCAGGATCTATAGTCAGCAAGCTGAGGAGACCCTGTGGTGTAAGTTCAAGCCTGAAAGCAGGCAGGCTTAAGACTCAAGAAGAGCTAGTGTTTCAGTTTGAAGGCAATGGGGCTGGAGGGTCTGCCTTTTGTTCAGCGCAGGCCTTCAGCTGATTGAATGAGACCCACACACAATAAGGAGGGCCACATGGCCTCAGTCTACCAATTCAAATGTTAATCTTATCTAAAATGCCTTCACAGATACTTCCAGAATAATGTTTGACCAAAAGTCTGGGCACCTTGTGGCCCAGTCAAGTTAATATATAAAATTGATCTTCACACATTATGTTCTCCAGTATGTTCAGGGCCTGGACTATGGGGAGGCAAGCAAGGCACCCAGAATGAAAATTTATAGAGGGCCTACTTCTCAATCCACACAGGTACCCTGAATGCCTCACTTGTCTCTCCCTAGTCCTGGCCCCACGTCCCACTCAAAAGGATAGATTCAATCACCTCTCTTAATTTGAAGTGTTTTATATTGGGAGAACTATTTTTACAATACCATTCTAGAAGAGTTTTAGGTATGAAAAGTTTCTCATGGAATTGATGACAAAAAATATTTGAAATACCACATATGAAAACAGATGAAGGGTAATTATTTCTATGCTTACTATGAATGGAATGGTAATCCACTTGTATTTTCCACTGTGTTTCCTTATAATTTAAATAGTATTTATTGAATAGGCCCTTATTTATTTTTATTGAAAGACAAAAGCATTTCTATGAAATCATAAACACAATCCTTTTGTATATTGTAGGAAATGCACAGCTATTAAAGATCAGGTTTGAATTATTTTACTTTTGGCTAAAGGCTACTCATTGCAAATTATCATATTTAGATCTCTACAGTTTCATTAAAGGATGATTTTTCACAATTATTGGGAAGATCAAATGAACCTAATGAGGTAATATACAGTAAAGCATGTTTTAAAATATTAAATGCAATAAATAAAAGTGTTACCACTCTTAGCACAATTATAGGACAACCTCTTACCTCAATTCAAGAGAGCTATACCAATTTATACTCTCTCCCTCAGTTATAAGTAAATGTTTTCTCAAATCCTAGACAACAAAATACATGTAATGACTATCTAAACTCAAGTCTGCAGATATCCAAGAAATCAGATTTAAAGTTTAATGATTAACTTTAAAGATTGAAAACATTCAGCCAGTCAAATCAAGTTGATTTTGTATTAGTCCTATCTGGCTTCTGAACTATATCTTGACTTAAATGATTTGACATTTACTTTGTAAGGTAGGACTCTCTAAATGAAACTCTTCTTTAAAAATTGATTTGGATGGAAAGATTGGCCTAGTCTTTTATAACATAGAGGTGAAATAATACATACATATATATGTATGTATGTATATGTGTGTGTGTGTATATGTACACACACACACACACCTACTTTGGCATCGGCCTGCCAGGGTTCAAACCCCACCCTCTACAGTGACTAAAGTATCATCTTGGGTAAGTTACTTAATTTCTCTGCATCTCAGTCTTCATATTTGCTTAATGGAGATAAAAACAGTAGCTTCAGCACATAGATTGGTCCAAGTATTAAATAAGATAATCTGTGTAAATTACTGAGAACTGTTGGCACACAGTCAACAGTTTAAATCACATGACATTCAACCTTTTTGACTTGGAAATCACCATTTCAATTGAGTAGACCTAATATTTACCAAAGCCATAATATTTTAAACTCCTCTGACAGTATAAGCTCGCATTGGTCAGGGTACTTAGATAACTCATGCTCCACAGCACACAGTGTGCATGAAATAAAATGTCTAATAGATGCAGATTCAGGAAAATCTCAATTTCAAAGAGTTCAAGTTGCAATTGCATCACAGATTCTGAAGTTAGATCACCTGAGTTTAAATCTTGGCTCTATTACCCACTAGTAATGTGGCCTTAGGCAAGTTGCTTAACCATCCGTGATCCAGTTGCCGTTTTTTGTAAAATGGAAATATTAGTAGTGCTTATCTCATAGGGTTGTTGTGAGAAGTAAACTAGATAGTGATGAAAAGTGATTAGCACAATGACTGGCACGTAGAATATGCTTAGTAATTGTTAGCTTGTTTCCTCCTTTTATCTTTTTCTCTTCCTTTTTCTTCTCCTCCTTCTTCTTTACCACTCAAGATTTATAGACCAAAAACTGACTGCACTATTCTAGAAGAAACTTAATCTCCAATTTAGCAATGAACTCTTTTTTAAAAGTCAGACTATAAAGTACCAGTAAATTTTACTTGACAAATGTATACTTTTAATAAGTATTTAAGAGTCAAGGTTAAAGAAATGCGCAAAAGTGCTTATGTGAAATAGCTTAAGAAATTGGAAATGTTGGCACAGAGAAAAGACTGCAGAAGGGCTATGAGCTGCCCTCAAAGGTCTGGTTGCCAATCAGAGAGAGGTTAAAACATACTCCCATGAGCTGCAGGAGTCAGGGAGAAGACTAAGTCCGGGAATTATAGATGTGACTAGGCATTTCAGTGGAACCTCAATTGGAATTTGTAGTTCAGCTGTGTCTCTGGTGGTCTGTGGCACCCACTGGTGTGCATGGGATTCAGGGGACCAACTAATAGAGTCTGTTTATGCAGTTGCCTGGGAAGTAAGGAGCCAGAAGGTAGAGATGTGTATTTGTACTAAAAGCTTCTAAGGCTCTAAGGACCAGGCCTAACTTCTATAGTGACATGGGCTATAGGAATGTAATGTTGATGCCTTCAGTTGGGGTCAGGGTCTTAAGTCATGCTGCTTTAGTTACCAAGTGGTAAATTCAGTTTCTAAGAACTCACAAAAATAGCTGAGTTTTGCTAGAGAAGAAGTAGGGGTAAATGAACCAGAGGCCTACATCAGCAATCAAAGGGACACATCAGCCAACTTTAGGGTATAAATGCAAAGTAGGACTCTCCAAATGTGAGTCCAGAGACTGTTAGTCTTGGGATAGTCAAGTTATACTGAGAAGGCAGATTTTGACCCTTTATGAAGAACAGCTTTCTATGATTAATACAATCAAAATTATTAAATAAGATTTGCCTTATAAGTTCTCTGCTACTGAGCATGTTCAACTAGAGATTGAGAGACCATAATTCATTGATGCTTCAAAGAAAGGTTGGGCTTGATGGGGTGGATGAATTCTGGGATCTCTTCCAACTCTACTATCTATTATGTGACATTTAAAGATACAGCTAGAGGAAGGCAAAGAAAAAATTGGATAAACATGGAGAAATAACTCAAACCTTGACTCCTGCATGAAATCGAGCAACTGTTAATAGGAAGAAACAGGTGACTGATACATAATGAAATCATTCACATTTTTAGTCATTAAGGCTTTCTTTCAGTGTCATTGAATTTGAGATAGTTTATTTTCTAAATTACTAAATATATTAATGGTCTATTGAAGTAAGTTACATAAAGATCACAGTATCCCACAAATTGGTCTCTTGGCACCTCCACGGCCTTAAAAAATGTTGAAGTGAAAAAGTCCACAAAAACTTAACTTTTACATTGCCATCTACTGGCTACTGTTATAAGTGACAGAAATATAAATGCAATCTCAAATCCTAATCAAGTTTCAGCTGGAAATAAGAATATTGACTAAACCTACAAATGATAGAAATCAAATCACTTCACTAAATACTGAAAAGCCAAATACCTGAGTAATTTTATAGGTCTATTGAAGATTCATCTAATTATTGCCTAAGTAGGAAATGTCCTACTTGGACTTGACTTCAAATGTGAATCCTCCCAGTGGTACATCCATGACTAACACTGAAATAGCCCTTAGAAACCAGGTATCATAATAAGTCATACAATGGAGGTTTATTCAAGCCCATCTTCAGCTCCCATAGACAGTTTTCTCAAGAGGAGTTCTAGACATTTAATTTGGGAGAGCTGACTCACTCTGTCACCTAGTGATAGTATCCTTTGTTGTAGGCCAAATTATCTCAAGCACATAAAGGCATAAAGTTAAGCAGAGAAATTGTTCCAAATGTGCATGTCTTAGGTTTACATTTTCAGGCTATACCTGGTGAAGAACACCAGGAACTCTATGCAGGTAATTTACTCCTCTCCCACAGAATTAATGCTCACTCTGCAGTACTTTCAAAACACTTTGTTCCTATTACAATTATCACACGTTTCATATTGTATTATTAATCTGGTTCATATCTGTTTCCACATTAGACTGTAAACTCCTTGAGGGCAAGCTTTATATATAATTTACATTTTTTAGCATTTAGCGTAAGCTTTGGCATTAGGTAGGCCCTCAATAAGTATTACAAGGAAGAGAGGAAAGATTCAAAGTCTCCAAAATCAGTATTTCTGTTCTACACCTCATGTCTTAGTTCTAGAGTCAAGTTTTCACATGCACACAAGACCGTGTCACCTGAATGTTCAGCAGAAAATCAGTGTTCAGCAGTTTCCAAATGGACCCCACTTTCTTTGTACCTCAAACAGTTTTCCTCTTGCTACTGTAAATAATAACTCAGTTAAGACACAACTAACCGCCCAACCATCTCAGAGTTATCCTCTATTCCCTTATTTCCATAATGCCCACATTCAATAAGTTGTGTCAATTACAGAGACTTACCGCTGGAGTTTGCTCTTTCCTCTCTCTCCCACTGCCTGCCTTAGTTCACTTCCTTGTCATCTCTTGAGGTATCTCAAATTACTTCCTAATTGGCTTTTACTCCTCAGCCAGGTACCCCATCATCTATCCTTCATCTGCCACTAAAATCATCCTTCATATAGATATAACATTATCATCTATTTTTAAACTTTCAACGGCTCCCCATTTTCTATAAGACAAGCCAACTAGGCATACACAGAAGTCATCATAATCTTCCTAAACTTCCTTCCTTCCACACATCAAGCCCAAGTCTTGGGTACCGTTAGCCTTTCCCAGAATGCACTTTTACAACTCCTTTGCCTCTGACTTTGATAGCCCTTCTTCTGTGCCTTACTCCTGCCTCCGCTGATCAAACAGCTTCATGCATGTCCTTCAAGTCCCTGTTCAATTGTTCCATCTTCTCTGGTGAAGCTGTTCCTCTACTTCCTTAGCCAAAATTAGCTGCTTCCTACTCTGTGTTCCCAGAGCTCCCTCTGTGTTCATACCTCTATTTAGCACTTATAAGAGCAAGGGCTTTGAATCCCAACTGCCTAGGTTTGGATCCCAGCCCTGCCTCTTACCACCCATTTCCTTTGCTCCTCTGTGCCTCAGTTGCTTTACCTATCAAATGTGAATAATAATGGGACCTTAATGTATTCATTCCTTCAACAAATAGTTATTGATTGTTTATTGTGTGTCGAGAGCTGTTCTTGGAGCTACATGATTAATAGGACAAAGTCCTTGCTCTCATCAAAATCAAATATTATCATTATATTAAGTCTCATAAAAAATATACATCAGAGAAAGAGATGCAGAGTGATGAAGAGGGGGTGGTTATAGTTTTAGAGAGGGAGTCAGGGAAAGTCTCTTAGAAGAGGTGACGTTTGATGAGACATGGAGGAAACAAGAAAGTAAGCCACATAGAAATCTGACAGGAGTGCATCTAGGCAAAGGGAACTTCATGAGCAAAGGCCCTGAGGCAGGAAGGAGGAGCTTGGGGGAGGCGGGCAGACAGGCTAACAAGGCTACCGCCATATTAGTGAAGAGAGAGAGTAGAAGAAACGAGGTGCTCCTTCTCCCTAGCACCAAGACTTTCAGATCGTTATCTCCTAAATGTTTCCCCTGTCTTTTCTTCTTATAGTCAATTCCCCTTAGAGCTATTCTCTGTCCTGCAAACAAAATGATCTAAATATGTAAGTCTGATCTCATTGTTCTCTGCTTTATACTTTTCCATGGATTGACTCAACATTGCTTATAGAGTAAGTCCCAAATGCCTTAATGCTAGACAAAGTCCTTTAGGACCTAGTCCCTGCCTACCTCTTACCTACTTCTTACTTACTACATACACTCCAGTCACAGCAAAGTATTAGTTCTCCCAAATAATGTATTTCTGGGCTGTATGTCTTGATCAAGCTTCTTCTGTTCCCTAAAAACCATCCCCTCCTTCAGGTGTTTGCTTGGCTATCTTAGCTTGGAGTTACTTCCCTTCTGTATGCTCATTATAACCTGAGAATATCTCAGTTCTTCTACAATACTACTTAACAGGAATTATTCAGATGACCTGTTTATATACATCTGACTCTTCAGTTAGTTTCTAATTTTCTCAAGGGTAAGGAATTGGTTCTTAATCATGTTTTGCCCCCAGGGCATGATCTGAGTTCTGGCCAGGAACAGCTAAGCAAGGACTGGGTTCATCTCCTTTCTAATGTTGCCAGCTAAGAACTTACTCTCTAATCTCTTTTTGTCCTAGACTCATAGCACACAGCAGCCCAGTGATATTTTGTTCAGGTGAATGGGTTTCAAAAGATGCCTGAAAATTTCCAAGAGTCTTTATATTGGTCTACAAAATTAAAAAAAAAAAAGACAAAATGTACAGCTCAGAAGGATAGACATGCGGAAAAACAGGGAAGAATAGAAGTTGTCCTGTGACTTTTGAGTTTTAACTAATAATAAGTTTCAAAAGAAAATAGAATACTAAAGAAGTAGTCTTATTTTAAATAAAACCATTCCCAGTATTCAACCTCTCATTATTTAAATGAAAGGATCACCAGCCAAGCATAATTTCTATACCTTTATTGTACTTCTCATGATTGTTTAAAGGGTAGTATAGGAGTTAAGAATAGATGCTAAGTCAATTCTTTTTCAAATCAACATATTATTTTCCTTATTTAAGTTATGCTTTACATTGTTCAAAGTTTTAAGTTCCTTTAGAAAATTAAATATATTTTTAATGTACAAAGCACTAAAAAAAAGCAATTTTTTTATAGTTCTATGTTCTAATCACCTAAAAAAATATTAAACTGGAGCTGATGCTAATCATCACTAACTCTTCCAAAAGTTTAGTAAGAAAGAAGAGCTAAATAATGGTTGTGGAAAAGCCTTGGGACAAACTGGAAAAACATTGAGTCCATTCTCCTCACAGCAAAGAAGAGAGAAACCTCCTTTTTCTCCTCCCTCAGAATCCTTCTCCATTATTTGACCTTAATGTTTTCTCCATTGAATTTCCATTACCTCTCAGATGAGATACAAATCCCCTCATGGTTACCTAGAATACATCATCCCCTTTAAGACCTCCATGCACTACAGGAGCTGAGCTCTCCACCTAAAAGGCATTTCCCTCTCTTGCCCATCTGATGAATGCTTGTGCATCCTTCAGGAATTAACTCAGACAACACCAGCTCCCCTCCTCCTCACAGCAGGGAAAATGAATAGCCTGTTTTTTGCTCTCAGCCAACCCTATACTTTCTAATCTCATATGGGTGAGTGTGATCATTATTTGTTTCCTAGACTATGAGCTCCCTGAGGGCAGAGACTGTGTTTAATCCTCTTTGTATGTTAGATGTGACTAGCTCACATGTCTGCATTTGTTGACTGAGTGCTTGAGGCAGAGAGAAATGCTACATGGGAGAACAACTCCCCATCTACTAAGGGTTCATGGGAATGTAACTTAGTTACTTCCATGTTGGCAAGTGCGGCAAGTTGGTTAAATTACTGCAGCAAAAGAAGGCCTAATCTAACAGTGCCTGCTTTCCCAGAGCTTCAGCTACAGGATGAAGGACACTTTAACTAGACTCTTAATCCTCAAGGTTTTTCCTCATAGCACCCATCCTATTCATCAGGGACATTTAATTTAAATAAATTTAATCCAAAACAAAATGCTTTATTGAATACCATACCTTTCCACATCACCACAGCATTTTAAAAGATTTTCATTTGTGCAAGCATTTCATTTGTGCAAGTCAGGAATAAACAAGAAAGATAGCAGTGAAGAGTTTGTTTACGCACCTCTACACCACTGTGTAAGGAAGACATAGTGGAGTTTACATTTATGCCATGTAAATTGCTATAGAACCAGATGTGGCTTACAAGGTACCTTGTAACTCATCTCCTCTAAGCAATAAAGCCCTTTTTTTTTTTTCTGGCAAAAGTTTGAGAAACTTACTGCTGTTTTCTATCAGCAGATACAACAGATGGCTGGCACATGCCTGCTTTGCTAAATGAAATGGTTTCTCTGCAGAATTACTCTTTGATCCCTAGTGGCATGTCCACAACACCGCATTGCAAAACAACACAGCGTAGCAGAATCTAAACATTAAAGGTTTAAAGCTGTGCTTTTGATATGAGTACCTTCTTTAAAAAGTCATGCCCACAGTATGTAAACATATTCACATTCCCACTTTGAAACCATGGAACAAAGGTCAAAAAACAAGGCATTTCCTCCATTTCAGTGACATAAAACCACCTCAAAGGTATGATGGGCAAACCCCAGGAGTGTGAAGGTATGCAGCCACTTGGGCTGTAACTACCAAAACAATCATAACTCCATTAGGAAAAAATGTGGACAGTATACATTAAGGGATTTAAATAATAATAATAATAATAAGTGTTACCATAACTTTAGAGTTGGAAGGTGTTTAAGGGTATTTGGCAGTTCCTTTGAAGAGGGAGAGGAGGTACTTGAATTAAAATTCATTATTGTTTTTCTTTGATTGTTGTCAAGGGGAGAAAGGAAGGGGGGAAAATTTAATACAGGTTTCCTTAACTCAACCAGTCCAATGGGAAATTTAAGATTGCAAACTATAACCAATGGGACTAGTGTTACATCATATAAAACACTACACTGCAAAAACAAGCTATCTGGAGCTTTAGGGACATTTTAATAACAGAATTAGATTATACAATTGATATTACAGAAACATGTCAGTAGAGTGATTCTATTTTTTTTTTTTAAATTAGCAAAAATGTCAGTTATTTGTCAGGAAAATAACCTGATTCTGACTTACTTTTTTTTCCCCAGTGGTATTTTCCTCATTTGAAAGCTGAATTCGGGTACAACTGACAGGAATTGTTCATAAAGATCTACTATCCAGGCAAAATTCTCAAGCTTTGCTTATATTTGATTTTGTATTCTTATTGCTATTATTTTTGGCAGTTTCCAATTATTCAAGAAGTTTTGTATTTAAATGAGAAAGAGCTAGTAAGGATTATGAACACATTTATGACTAATCACACAAGTTGGAAAACGTCACCTGCTACACTTGCCTTCAGCATATCTAATATTTACTATTTTAATGGTTACACGTAAAACAAAGGAGCGTATTGCTGCAGTTTAACCCAATAAAATCAATCCTTCTATAATATATACATGACCACCCATCTCCTCAGAGCAGCAAACAAAATCCTCTTCTTCCTTTTCTGTATCCATAGAAACACTTGTAATTTTGTTTTTAAATATCTTGAAATTGAGAAAAATTCAACTATATCACTGACTTCTAGTGGTTATAAGAACTGCAACCAATACACATGATAAAAAGCTTATTCTGAATCTGGACCTGTTGATATACAGGTGGTTAGAGCTTGCACAGTAATCCAGGTGGTGGGGTTGAAGTTAATATTGGCCAGTTATCTTCACCCAGAGAATTTCTATTCCATAGACACCAATTTCACCCCAACCCTTGCCAATCATCTCAGAAAGCCAGGCATTTGGTCACAAGGAGATGGGAAAACTAGTATAGATGGCTCAACGTAAATCATTATCACTGCTAAAAAGAAAGCCAACATAAAAAGAAATGCCCCATTAACTAAGCCCTAGATTCATTGTACCTTAGCATCGTAATTCAGGTGATAGAATAGTTATATTATAGTTATTAAGAACAAGTCTCTATGATCTTTATAAAGTTTATAAGATTTTATTAAAAACATTTAATGGATGATCTATATAAATAAAAAATTTTTGGCCTAATATCAAATTGGTTCACATGGAAATCAGCAGTGGTGTCCTAATATTAGAATTCAGATTTGTCTAACAAAATTTCTCATTAAACTTTTATTCGAAAGCTAGTAGGTTTAGAAAGTTTTATTTTCCAAATAAAATGTTTAATTAGTGTGTAGTTTAGAAAACTAAAATGGTTGCTCATGACCCCTACCTGTCTCAATTTAGAAAAAATTTAGTATAAGGAATGCCTCATTGAAAAATATCAATTGTTAAAAGTTATATACAATAACAAGAGTATTTTCTCTCAATCACTACAAGTCCTGTAAGACTAAGCCTCTTTAGCAGAAATTCTTCTCTCATCTAAAAGCCTTGAGAAAGGGCATTTCAGAAAATGAGTATTTTAAATGGGAGATAGAGTTGAGACAGAGTTTTCAATGAAAAATGAGGATTTCAAGAAATAAAGAGGTCAGACAATTTGATTTCAGGCAGGAAAGACTTCTAAAACAGATTTTTAGGAATCTCAGAAGATACTGCTGACAATCCAACAAGCATTAGTGAATTCTTTGGGCTCCATAGTTATGATCAGCCATGAAAACCATGTTTTATCATTTCCCTGAGTGATGTATAGTATAAAAATAATACTAGATAATAAATATAAGTAAACTATAATACAGAACATCATACAATTTTAAACTCGAAAGCACAACTTTTTACACACATTTAATGTAAAATGATTTTTTAATTTATAAATCAATACATATTCATCGTGGAAAAAAGCAAAATATAATATATGCAGCTATAACTAATGTTAACACCTTGGAGGATCAGACATTTATCAATTTTTTCCCTGTGTCTACCTACATATTTTATAATGGAATCCAAGAGAATATACTATTATAGACTACAGACTTAATTTGTCATGAACATCTTTCCATGGCATTGAGTAGATGTCTAGAATATTATTAACGCTTCATTGTATTCTTCTGCCACTGTCAATGGACCTCTACGTTCTATCCACTTTTTTCTTTTATAAATAGCATAATAAGGAATAGTCTTGCAACTAAACTTTTGTTCATATTCATGATTATTTCCTTAGAACAAATCTCTGAAAGTAAAATTTCCCAAAGGATTTATTTCTAGCCCTTTGCCATCAGACTTGACTTGTCCTACAAAAAAAGGCTAACATGGGCATCAGCTACATATGAGTATGCACAATTCCCCACATACTAAAAACTTGACCAACTTGATGTGAAAAAATGAATCTCATTGTAATTTTTATTTGCATTTGTTTGAAATAAAACATGAAAAAAATTTTAAATGACTACCAGAACACCTCAGGTTACTGGACTTATAATTTACTGGGATTAGATAACACCTACAGCCTCTACGAGGTCTTCAATCCTTAAGTTATATTAGCTTTCTCCACGTGTTGCCAAAACACTTAAACATTAAGTTTAAGTTTTTATTAATCAGTATATATTTTGCTTGTGTTGAAATCCCTAAATGTTTGACATTATTTTGATGAAAAACTGATCATGGAATGAACTTTTCATTTCCATGCAGATGTTTTGATGTGGTTTGGCATTAGCCAGAGATGCCTTTCAAAATATTTAATTGGTATTAAAGTCATTATTTTTGCTATCTTCAAACTTTCCATGCATTTGAAAAATTATGTTGCTAGAATCACATAACTTGATTGAGTAAAATGAGTCAAATTTAAATAATACTTTAAAACATCTTGCTGTTTGGCATTGTGAAGATCTTATCCCTTAAGAAAAACAGACACTCAATTTCACAGTTACCTATGGTAATCTATCCAGAGCAGACTGAGCACAGAGAGCAAGATAATTTAATTGAGGTGCTAATATCGTCCTGCATAATGAGATAATCCACATGGGTAATCAACACTCAAATAGGAGAGAAAAAAGATGCTAAAAGCTTCATTTCCATGTCAGTTCCACCATCTTCTCTAATCACCTACAAGAAATATTCCTGCAATTGTTATGCAATCCCATTTTGTACTCAACAATATGTCAATGTTTGCAAGCACACACTATGCTATAAAGCAACAACAGAGTAGAAAATGTGGAATTTAAGTCTTTGCTTCAAATTCCATTCTTCAGAAGATAAACTCACATGGAAAATAAATAAATGGATAATAAATTAATAAGACAATTTCTACTTCTCCTACAGTTATCAAACCCTTTCATCTAGGGAAGGGTGCAAGTCAAGCTACCTTCTAATGGTTCTTGTGAACCCATAAAAATATAGGTAAAGAATATGTTCTTCTTTTAAAACACGGAATTAATATCGATCCAATCTGACAGCGGTCAAACACAAGTAAACAGGTTCAAATGAAATGAAGAGGCAGTAATAAAAGGCCATTCATTGATTTATTACTGATTTCACAATATGCTAAAATTAATTATCCCAAAAGTATCTATAAAGAGAGAATTGTAGAAAGAAAAGGAGTAACCTCCCTATAAAGCGGTAAGAGCCTCAGTGAACTTATCTGCAAAATGGGAGTATTAGAATAGATGACCTTCTTTTTATGAACTTCAGTGGATCCAAACCATTGTTTTTTTTTTTTCAATAGTGGAAGTGTCAAAGGGTCTAGATTTCATCTACCTTAGAAAAGAAAGATGAGAGAACAGATCTGAGGGGAAAAGACAGCTAAAATGGCTATGCCCATGCTGTAACAGTTAATTATAGGGAACCAAAGAGATTTCTCAATTCAAAATAGTTACTTGTTACAAAGTGTTTTTTCTGAATCACACTCTTCATGAAAATATCCATTTAAGTAATTTTAGAATAAAAAAATACCAGAAAATGTGATTTTAATTAATATTACAATGATTTCCATAGTAGACATACTTTACCAACTAATGAGCAAAATAATTTACTTACCATTTGTCACTAGAAGTCATTTGATTAGAGGTCATTTTTATAACACTGAAACTGTACAAAAAGTAACATTTAAAAGATGCTAATGTGCTAGGAAATAAAAGGAATTCTTCTTTATAAAAAATACATTGCAGGGATTTTTTTCCATATAAAAGTATTTAAATAGTAACTTTAAAAAATCATTAGCCTGCAACATTTTACAAATGTTGTTATATAACACTTTTTGACTCTGTGGACTTCTACCAGAGATATACAGCATTCACATCATTCCAGTGATTAACATTCAACAGATCAATTTTTTCAAATATACAATATCAAAAATACTTATAGACTTTAAAATTGGTTGTATAGTATAAAGGTCACAAGTGACTAGTATATGCTATGGAAAAAAAGTTTTTTTAATCTTATGTGAAACTTTAATAGCAATGACCACAGAAAGAAATGTTGGTATTTTAGGTCTTTATATTTCCAGCAGCCTGAAGACACTTAGTCTTATCAAAATAATGAGCTTAGGCGCATTGCTTACCCTTTTTTTTTGGGGGGGGGGGAATCTCTAATTTATGTGGCATTTTAAATACATGAGAGTTAATTCTTTATTTGCTTTGGAGATCAGATGAGAAATCACTCTTAAAAATTGTAAAAACGTACCAGACTACATACTATACAGTATTATTTCTACCTGGCAGCAGGCAGTGGAAATATTAAAGGGTCATTTTCTCCACCCTTTCTGGTTATTAGAACTTACCTGCCCTGCAGCTTGCCAGGTAAAATTCATGGAATGGATATTGACAGGAATAGCTGGCATTCTCTGTTGTGCTTTTCTGAAATCATGTGTGAAAGGGGCCATTTTCCCCTCTGAAACAATCAAGATATCTTCTTCAAATCCTGGGTTTAAAAAAAATTTTTTTTTTAATCATCAAACCAGGTGAGCTTAAAAGAATTCAAATCAGCAACTGCGTGCAGAAAAGAACATCTGAGAATTAGTATGGGTTAATTATTTTCACAAAGCACTTGCCTTGGTACCAATTAATTTTCTCTGATTGTAATAAGCTGATGTCAACAGGCACATGCTTTTAGGGAAAAAGGAGTGGACATAGAGTTAACTGGTGCTAACAAATGCTGGGTCCACCTCAAAATGTAAGCTTGTAGAAACTAGTAACAGAACGATCGGAACACTAGATAGGCTCAGGTTTCTTGAGAGAGACGTTTATATGCTTTCAGGTAGAAAACGGCTAATTAGAAGGGGGAGCAATCCTCCTTAGAAATTAAGTTTTAAAAATATACAAAATGCATGCATCTCTCCTTTAATGGAAGAACTGGAGAGCGAGTTAAGACGGTAAGGGAAAGGTGCGGGGCGCTGGAGCCTTACCTATGAGCACTCGTGCCTGGTGAGCATCAATCCATAGGTACAGGCTTTCCTCGCGCGGCTGCCCGACCTCCGCCCGCAGTACCAGCAGGCACGGGAGGATGCTCCAGAGCCGGAGCGTGGCAGCAAGGAAGGTGCTTCTCGGGGCCATGCTACTCCGGACTTCCCCGGAGGTGGCTTTCGCTGCCGAAACTCCTTCTGCCGCACCTACCCAAACTGCAGACGTTAAGTTGTCCCTCAGCCGGAGCTGTTCCCGCGTAGAGGGCAGGGCGTGTAGTCTCCCGCTCGGGTGCCAGTGAGCCTGGGATAGCCGAAGGAGGAGGGAGGGAAAGAGCGGGCGCCAGCGGGACAAGAGGAGGGGGCACGAGAGAGAGAGGGGGGACGGCAGAGACGCAAGACTGGCAACGCAGCAGAAGCCAGCACTCGCGGCGAGGCCAACAGTCAGAGGGTTAAATACAGCGAGAGGAAGAGCGGAAGAGTGGGCTGCGAGCGAGGATAGACGAGACCCAGCCACTGGGGGGCGCTGCGGGGCGCGCGGGGGCGGGGCGGCGCGGGAACTCGCCCCAACACACACAGGGCTGCGTTCAGACTGAGGTGCGCGAAGTGGGAAGGCGCGCAAATGGGGCGCGTGGTGGGAGCGGTTGCGGAGAAGGGTGCTCATAGGAACCCCCGGGATGAAACTCGCCTGTGCCTCCAGCAAGGAGAGACATGGGGGAAGGAAAATGGGATGAGCTGACATCGCAGGGCTTGAATGAGCGCGGATGACGACGACGACTCCCATTTCTACCCCGTTGCTAAATGAAGGCGGATATTCTTCCACTTCTTGCGTTACGCCACTATCTATCATTCCTCTCTCTGCAAACTCTATGCTGACTCGCGCTATGCTGACATTTTGCGCATTCTCATATATTTAAAACCCGAGACTCCACCGTTCAGTGGTACCTACCCACCCTGCTTGTAGGCACTCGGCTGTTCTTGGGGCGCAGGGCTTTCATTCCGCACTTGTCAGACACCATGCAGGGCGTTTTCGCAGTTGGGGAGGCTTGTCTCCCTGCTAACCCGCAGCACCAGAAAGAGTTACCCTGGCTCTGGATGATGGGCATACCTGACAGCATGGGGATAGGGCTCCCAAAAGTTGCAAATACCTTTATATTTGCTGGTGTTTCAGGGAACTTGGAGGCAAGTGCTGGGACAGAAATCACAGGCACTTGAGGACAGGACCAAGGCCTATGGCAAGAGTAATTGGCTGGCAGTTAGCTACAGCCTAACACACCTACACGACCCCAGCAGAAAGGACTTAACTTGTCCCCTACCTAATAATCCCTTGGATGCCAAAAGAAAATGGAAGCAAAGGTTTAACACACACACACACACACACACACACACACACACACACACACACACACACACACACAGTTTCAGACTCAGAAAAGGGTTGTTTACTTTTCTTTGTTCTTTAGCACCCAGATGCTGCGACAAATGCTCCGAGGGTTATGTGTCTGGGGCGGGGCGTGGTGTTTCACTCAGTGCTTTGTAGGGCAGTAAGCATCCCAAGAGGAAAAAACCAAACAGAAACAACAGAGGAGAAACAGAACATGTGCATGCATTAAGTTAAATAAATGTTAGGTCATAAGAAGTTACTAAAAAGAGCAAAATATGCGGTTCCAATTATGAAATATTTTCAGCTGTACAACTATTGATCTTTGAAGAGAATTAGGCAAGTTTAACTATGACTATTTGAACTTGCAGTATCTTAATTTTAAGTATTTTTTAATCTGAAATGCATACCTAATCCTCATAACTCCTTTAAATAACTGCTGTAATTATTTCCATTTTACCGATTGGGAAATAGGGCTCGAAAAGGTCCAGTGAGTTGACAGAGTCAGGGTTCAAGTCCCAGTCACTCTGATTTCAAAGCCCGTTCTCTTGGCCACTATACCTCATATTGATAAGTAAACCATATAAGTCTGTTTGCATTCAAAGCTTCACAACCATTCTTCCTTTAAAATAAAACTGGTTACTTCTTTTCAATGATTTTATGTTTTTATCTCAGGGAATATTCATTTACATAATGTATTTGTATACATTGGGCAACCCTTAAAGCATTTTAGCATTGGAATTCCAGTTGTCTCCCAGTTAAAGACAATAATTTCACAACACAATAGACATTTTTGTTTGACTCCAGAAAGTGTGGTTTTAATAGAAAATTTTTTTCCCTTAGTATTGCTCAAACTCCTATGGCTCTTGGTGCAAGGACGCCCTCTACAGGTTGTTCTAATAAAATAATGGTAATTGAGAAAAACCCTTCATGAAATGTACTTTTTGGTAGAGAAAAAGAGGGACTAAATTTCCTCCTAATTCAACTTCTTCTGAATGAGGTTCTTATGCAGAAGTTGAATTTGGTGTTGATGATAATAGTAATTTATCTTTCTGTAATAAATTATTTTTTCTTCCAGAATGGTTGACCTCTGTTCACTTCTCCCCAACAGTGAACAGTTAGAAAAGTAGTATTCTATTATATAGAAAGAAAAATTCTCTTTAAAATATCTTGGATTTGAACCATTTTGGTTTCTAAAAAGAAGGAAGGAACATATGTTATACTATACACCAGTCAGATATTTTCAAGAGTAATAGGGTGTATCTTTTTGAGGGAAGGTTCATCTAAGAGTTAAATCAGGCTTGACTCTCCTTTTGGTTGTTAAGAAACAATGAAAGTATATATTTTTTCATTTAGAATACATTTATGTTATAAAATTACTCAAAGAAACATGTAACAATATTTATTTGCATATTGTAAAAATTCAGAAATCATGTGCTAGGAAGTATTACAAGTCAACTTCTTTTAGTTTGAAAATTCTACCATTTATTTTCCAGTTCATTTTTCTTCTTTTCCTTATGTAATTTATGCTTATCAATTACACTTTCAGGCAGATTCAGTTATTTGTTCATTAACTCATTCATTCATTCCACAAAGATTTATTAAACACATATATTGTGCAAGAAACTGTCCTAAAAAGTATAGGAAAGACAAGTGCAGAAAAACATGATCTCAGCCCTTGAAGAGCATTTGGAATTATTAAATGAGTAAGAACAACTCCCAAAACTGTCAAGGTTATAAAAAACAAGAGAAGTCTGAGAAACTTGCTCAGGGCCAAGAGAAGCCTAAGGACACGTGACAACTAAATACAATGTGATGTCCTAGATGAGATCCTGGAACAGAAAAAAGGACATCAGATAAAAATTAAAGAAATCTAAATAAACTATTAATAATAATGTATTAACAGGCTCATTAATTATGACCAATATACCATACTAATGTAAAATATTAATAATAATAGTGAAAACTGAGTATGGGTATATCAGAACTCTCTGTACTGTCTGTTATTTTTCTGGAAATCTAAAGCTGTTTTAAAAATTAAGTTTGTTTTAAAAATAAAAGGTAAAGACCTAGATCCATTCAAAAACACTTAGCTTCTGACATTTGAAAAGCTAATTTCTCTCCAACATTTGGATTTCTAGCTTCCCAAAGCTTTTTCTGGCTTCTCGTAGCTTTTTCAAGGAAAATTTAGAGACCTGGCAATGTTCCTTCTTTACAAGGAGAAGTGTGTGAGTAGTGGTGTGAGTCAGGACTGCCATTCAAACAGGGCTAGTACTCTGCACTTCTTAGAGTTGCTTCACTCATTTACTTGACCTTCTTGGGCTTCTATAGGCTTTTGAGTTTGCTACTCCTGGCCTGGAGGAAGGGTGATGGGACAGGCAGGGAGAATGTGCCTGAGGAAGCTGAAGCCAGCCTTTTTTATGGAAGAGTGGTTTTTGGAAACAAGGCAAAGCCTGCTATAGGCTAAGAGAGGGATCTTGTCAGTACCCTTTCTGCTGGCCGCTCTTCCTGGTGGTCTCAGCCAGAGCTATCTTGATGATTACAGTAGTTGGGACAGAGACCAGGTCATATGAGCTGCACCTTGAGCTGTATTTGGAGAAGGAGGGGACCCTTTCAAGGACACTGGCATGAAAAGGAAGCACCTAGATAGGAAGTGAAAAGAGCAAGTTGCCAAGCATTTTTTTAATGCAATCCTGTTTCTAAAAAACAAATTCTGTGTGTGTAGTTTATGTGTATATAAAACTCTGCATAGAAAATATCTAAAGGTTACATTCCAGATAATTCCAGGAGTTATCTATGGGGAGTGGGACTGGGACTAGGAAATAATTTTCCGTTAATGCACAAATATTTCCTGATTTTTTTTTAAAAAATGAGCAGACAGGGGGCATTTGAGATCTTGCTCCCTGGCATATGTCATCAGTTTGACTCAGATAAATTCTTATTAAAATTATTTTTTAAGAAAAAACATTTTTGAGAAGAGAGAAAGGTCGTTTTTTTCTACTTCAGACAGTTTCTCCTAAAGTAGGCAGCTGTCAAAACCCTAAGCCAGCACCTCTTGCTATGCTGCTTGCATGCTTTATCACTTAAGAACTGTACATCACAACACATGACAGCTCATTACTGAGGCACAGCACAGCTTGAGTATTCTTCATCATCCCAGGCAACACTCTTGCTTCTTTCCTCACATGATGGCATTGCCAAGCAACCTAGCATGTCTTGTCTTCCTCAAACCATATCCATTATTTTCTGTTCACCCATGCTGTTGCATCCCTATGACACTTAACAGAGCTATTTTTTATGATAGGAGGAAAAAGAAAAAACAGTTTTATTGTCCAAAATTTGAGGAATGGAAAACAAATTAGAATACCTTCACAGGGTGAGGGTATATTATTGAACTATTAAAATTGATGTTCTAACATATGTATTCAACCACAAAACTATCATCACTACCAAGATAATGGTCCACTACCCCCTAAAGCTTAAATCATGCATTTTAAATATGTGCAGTTTATTATATATCAATTATAGTCCATTAAATTTGTTTAAAATTTTATAAAGAAATAAAAGAATTGATCTTTCATCAGAACACAAAAAGCACTAAGCATAAAAGAAAAAAATTGGTAAATTGGACTATATTAAAATGTAGTCCTTCATCCCTTGATTCTTCTCTCTTCTCTCTGACTTATTTATTGAAAGATAGGATTGAGAGTGAAAAGACTAGCCATAGAGTAGGAAAAGATACTTGGATGTAGAGGGCTTTTATCCAGAATAAAACACTTCTACAAATCCACACACACACAGAAAAGAGGAATTCAGAATACAAATGTGTCATTGCAACAATAACTACATAATTTATATGAAACACTTTGTAAACTGCAAATCCCCACCAGTAGCTGGTGTTTTATGAGTTCGAATAGCAGTGGTCTAAATAGCTAAGATTCAAGGCCTGGGTGTGGAGCTGATTGCTCATCTGTAGATATGAGACCATCCTCAGGACAGAAGAATGGGAGGATTTTCTTATTGTGATCACTGATCTCTGAAGTCTCCGGAGAATTATGAACCTTTCTCCCTTGATTCTTCTCTCTTCTCTCTGACTTATTTGCTAATCTGAGTTCTAGTCCTTCAACCATTTCTATATCCAGGAAGTTATCACAGACACAGACATTCTAGAGCACAGACTCCTGAAGCAATGGAAAAGTCTATGAGTAACAGAAATACTATATGAAGAAGCTTAATTCAGAATGTGCTTCAAAGAGCAGCAAGACAGTTGACATTTAGCTTTGAGGCCGTTTAGCCTAGAGCAAGAGCAGACACACCCTTCTCAGCTATCCTTTTGACAAAATTGTTTGAGTGTCTGTAGGAATGTGACTGCTACCGCGATAAAGTAACCTCACTCCTTCCTTCCCTGAGTCTTTCTCTGTCTGGTGAGGCTGTGGGATGGCAAAGAGCTGAGGGGTGGAAAGAAGATGTCTAGTGTGTATATCACTTGGTAAAAGAAAATCTTAAAAGTGTGAAGGTTTGGAAACATTCAGAAAAAAAAGTTAGGTGAACATTTGGCAATCTTTCTAAGCAAAAACACTAAAGATATGTATATATAGATATATTTATAGGCATACAATGTATGTATCAAAGATATATACTTTTTATCTTCACATCTTTGTATGCATATAGGTATATATATCTCCATATATTTTTATCTATATATGTATCTATAAATCTATAACTATATCTATATCTATACAAGATACAAGAAACAACGTTAAAAGATAAATGATATCTTGAGGGGCAAATGTTAGGTTAAAATCCTTAACATAAGTCAATTCTTGCTAAAATTTAAAAATAAAATGAATATTCTAATATTCTAATAGAAAAATAGGTAAATCTTCAGGTAATTGACATACACATACAAATAAATGGAAAACTACAGTCATAAAAGATATTCAACTTCACTGGTAATCACAGAAATGCAAATAAAAACAATGAGATTTTCTCTTTTGCCTTTTACTAGAGCAAAGATGAAAATCATTGATGGCATTTGCTGTTGGTGAATGTAAGGATTGGTGCAATCTTTCTAGAAAGCAATATAGTATCTTGTATCAGCATTTTAGATAGGCATACTCTTAACAAGAAATTCTACTTATGAGACTTTATGAAATAATTAGATATGCGTAAAACATATGAACAGTAATATTCTTGACAGACTTTATAATATTAAAGAATTAGAAACAATGACCATCAAAACTGAACAAGTGAGCATACAATGGAATGTCATGCTGCAAGTTAAAATGGTGGATCATGGAATTTGTTGACATAAAAATAAGTCCTATTTATTTTAAATAGAAAAGGTACAAATAGCATGGATGATTACGGTATAATTAACAGAATAATTACAGTATGGTTTAAAATATGTCTATGTATGTTAACATATCTAGACACTATTTATGTGAACAGCAATTAACTTTAGATATTTAAGATACTTCAGATTTTCATTTTCTTCTTTATATCATTTGGTTGTATTATCTAAATCTTTTACAATAAACATGTATCAATAAGGAAAAGTCATAAAGCTATTTGCCTTTGTTTGAAAAATATTTAATGGATTTTTTTCAAGCAAACAGATTGAATCAAAATGTTTTATACCACCATTAATGATAACCGAGTCTCAAAGAACATGATTAAAATTTAGCTGTCTATGAGCTTGATAAAAATCAAGTTTTACAAAAACTTCTCTCATTTTCTCAAGAATACCAAGGAATTACATGCTGTTTGGAGCCATGTTTAGAAAATGTTTATTGTCGCCACAAACTGTAGCCTTCTTTTCAGGCTTTCAGTACCCTTAGGAAGCATTGTAGAGTAATGGAAAGAATGTAGATTGTGGAATTGAGATAGCCCCGCCTCCCCCATCTATCGAATACATGTTTTTGGAAACACTGTTTGATTAGTTGCTCAAATCAGATTCAACTTAAAGAATACTTCTGGCTTTAAAGTGCCTGAAATGTAGTATATGTTAAATATATATTAAAAGATTTAATGTAATATTTGGATCCAAATGACTATGTTTGCTTCCCTCTTGTAAGTCATCAGCCTCTTCCAAGTTACTACAGGAAGGCTGTAAAAATTTAGTCTTAACTCAGACTATTCTACTGGCATGAATGCCTTGGACATTTATCAGTAATTTATACAAAACCATACAACTTATTCCCAGAGGAAATTTTGCTTTGCCTTTTGGACATTGCAATAAAAACTTTACCATTAATGGACAATGGGGACATTAGGTTCAGCTTCATCTTCTGTGCTACCCTAGCAATATCAACTAAGATTTCAGAGAACATTATGACTCTAAAAATTCTTCCCACAAACAAAAAATGAAAAATCTTTATAATTTAAAACATGTACCAAGGATTTTATAAGATCAGTTGTGGAAGTTGCCTTATTGATAACTGATAACCACAGTAAGAATTGAATTCTCTATCTTGCACCATTCTTGAGAATACTCAAGTTTCCTGAGGCATTGTTCCCTGAACCATGATACATTTTCTTTCCACTTATAGGAATAATCTACATCAAACCATGCCAGATTACGTGACTGGCTTATTTAGGTAAAATACTGAATAGTATTTGTGCTCATAGTAACCTTAAAACTGTGCACTCATGAATTTTTAAAAGGGCACATTCAAAATTTCAAGGGAGCTCAGCTAATTGTAAAAGTAAGACCTATTGAGAGGACAACATTTTGGCAGAGTTAACATAAAATAGGAAGTTAATTTTGTGCAGACAAATCTCAGTTTCGTTACTTCCAAATTGATCAGGATCTCAGGGACTGTTTCAGGCTAAGCAAACTCAAAACAGAACTAGGACAAACCAAAAGGATAATTTATATTAATCTCCATTATAGGGAATATATTTCTGGAGACTAGAATGCAAAAGTCAGCACTCTAAGACATTCTTTCCTAGTATGAGAGTATGTGCAGAATTCAAATGTTAATCAGAAAACTGGTGAACATTGATCCTAGATGAGAGTACTGGATAATGTGAGAGTTATTTCCTCTTAGCCAGTGAGCCCCAACAGCCACCCATCAGGAGGCATTTTAGAAATTTGTGGGGGTATTTTTTGGAGGGTGCTTTGAACTCTTACAAGATGTAAGTCAGGAATGGTAGATGTCCTCCTATGCATGAGACAGGACTATACATGAATTGTCCCATAGTCTATACATCTTTTGATTACCTCACTAGGGATTCATGTAGACGAAAACCTGTTTATAATTATCTGAACCTGGAAACCTAGCCCCATTTTACATGTAAACACACAGTTTTAATATACACAGAATTTTCCAGAAATGCAACTACTGGGAATAGTAAGATTCTGTGAAAAGTAAGATTGTACTTAGTTTTGTTTGGATCTTTACCAAGAATTATTCGCATTTCGGAAAAATCACATCACACCTCTGCTTTTTACATTTCCCTGTACTTTTACACATAATAGCTTCTGATTTTCTCACTTCCCTTAAAACCAAACTGTTTCATTAAAGTAGATGCAAGCATTGATTATTAGGTCTAGAATAGTTGTGCTCAACCATTTTCATTTTGAACACATATCATTTTATAGTTAAATTTTTGCTTCCTTTTATATATGTTAGAGCATTATATTTATTATTTTGAAATTATATGTGTCAGAATAAATAATTTTATGTTTGGATTCTATCTGAAGATAGTAAAGTGAGAATAGCAGAATATCTATTATTAAAAAAAAAAAAAGGCAGCTTCGGTCAGTCTGTAAGGGCTATACACTAGAGATTCCATTTATGTGCCATTCTGGAAAATCACTATAGAACAGGGAAGACATCAATGGTTGCCAGAGCCTAGGGATTCCCAAGAAGGTTAAATTACAAAGGAGCAGGAAGAGGGCGTTCTTGGGGAAGCCATGTTAGCTGTTCTGAGTATTGACTGTCGTAGTGATTATGTGACTGCATGTGGTTGTCAAACATTATATACATGCACACCCCCACACACACAAAAAAGTGAATTTTATTATATGTAAATTTCAAAATGTTTAAACATGGATGGAGGTGAGGGAACACAAATAAAACCCAGAAAATAAGACAATCGAAATGCTAGTGTTGAGTCTCAGCGCTGAGAACCAGTGGACTCGGCAGTAGAAGCCTGCAATGACATTTACCCCTTCACAGTGCAGTTTACATCTCTAGTGATGAATGACTCATTCTCACCCTTTGCCTGTGAATAGTGTCAGATAGGTAAAGATAAAAGACTTCTTTTTATTGCCATGGAAAGAATTCATGTCAATATATAAATTATATCTCAACTAAAGCCATCAAGTTATTGGCAGTTAGGATTAAAGCATAGCCAGTTGATTCTGCTAATTTTTTACTACACCATACTGCCTTACTAATTTTGTGTTAAAATGAAAGAATTCTGTGAATACTTAAAATTTTCCATTCATTGCTGGCATTATGCCTCTAAAGTAAAATAAACTACTAGTACCCATACTACTACCTGAGTTTACTAAGAAAGCAAATATATATATATATATATATATATATATATATACACATATTTATATATTTATATATTTATATATTTATATATTTATATATTTATATATATATATACACATATTTTTTAAAATATCACATTCCTAGAAGAAAAGTTACTATAATGTCATTTCTATTGACAGAAAATACATCTCATGTTTTTATAAGGTGTTTACAATAGGTCAGTGTTTTGGCTAGAGTGTTAAAAGGCTTTTCGCCATTTACAGTATTTATTTTGCAGCCTTCTGAACCTACTTTGTGAAATTTTAACATGTGGAAATGTTTAGTTCGCTAACAGTATGCAGTTAAAATGGTTAAGGGGGAAACATTAACTAATAAATACCTTAATTTGGATAATATTTAAATAATAGGTGTCAAATGATTAATTATCAGCCCTTTAAAGTTTCTTACCTAAAAGCTATTTTACCAATTAAGCTACATGAATAATTAATAAGAATATAGCATTTAGATAATTATTATGAGATCTATGCCAAGAATTTAATCATTCAAATACAGCATTTTGGTTTTTTAAAAGAAGAACCAAATAAATATCACTTTAATACATTCCTTCACAAGTGAATTCAAATGATTTAAAAATAAAAAACAAAATGTGTCTTTATTGACTATAAGCTAAACTATGAATTGAAGGCAAGATGAAGAAGATACTGATACCCAACCTGTACATTCTAGCATCTGTGGCACACAATCAACTTTCAAGTGGTACTCCTATTTCAGTCACTCATAAATGGGTTTGCAATTATCCCATCCACTGTCAATTTAAAATTGATAGTTTCTGTGATGTATCTAGGAGGGTTGAGAGTGGAGGTGGGAGTATAGATGAAAGAAGATTGGCCATGTTGAGTAGATAATTATTGAAACTAAAACTTCCTCTGTTAGCTGTGATGGAGTAACTGGTACTAGACTTTAGACTTGTCCTCCCATCGTAAACAACTAGAAAAATTGACAAAATGTAAGTATTTATTTTAAGATGTTAGACAATAGGAAGTACAAGTTTGTAAACACTAGAAGAAAGGAAACATTATTTAAAGCCAGTGATCACTCTGGATTTTTTTATGAAGGCACTTTCATAAGTGCCTGACTATGACAGGGAGAGAATCTAAGTAGATCAAGGTAGTCTGTGAGAAGAGAGATTGGAGAGATTGAGACACCTGGAATTTGTGAAGCAAAGGACTAAGAGGAGAGATTATGTAAAAAAAGATTTTTTTTAAGCTCAGTAAGTCTTAGTAAATGTTGCTTTGACTGTTTCTGAATAGTAAGCTGAAAATTCATACGGAGAAACTTCAGAAAGCTGGTTAAATAACTTCTGGGAAGCAATAAGCTAAAAAATTCCCAGAGCTAACACAGAGCCAGGAGACATTTGAGTTTCAACTAGTCAAGGTGAAGAAAGCTAATTGAACACCTGAGGTATTGGGTAGAGACTCCAGAAGGATAATCCTTTAGTGGCAGGGTAAAAATATCTCTAGAGTAAAGACTACCCTAGATCTACCATAACAAAGCTTAAAAACAAGATTCAAAAGGATCAAACTAATATGCAAGTATATTAACTCCCTTCTAAACAAGATTCAATACTCTTTAAAAAATTTTTAAATCCTGACATTTAAAACCTAAAATTCATAATGTGCAGCATCCAATAAAAAATTACTAGGCATGTGAAGGTAATAAATAAATTAGAAATCAAACAAGTTGATAGAAAAAGATCAAGAAATGACAGAAATGCTGGAATTTCAAGCATCAATTTAAAATATACTCAAGTGTAAAGGTAAACAAGAATATTGTGAGGAGAGAAGCAGCAGCTATAAAAAAAGATGCAATTGAACTACATTGAAAAGTACAATATCTTAAATAAAATTTCACTAAATGGGCTAAAGAGCAGATTAGGTATTATAGAAAAAAGAGCAGTAAACTTAAAGATGTAACATTAGAAATTTTCTAAACTGAAGCACAAAGAAGAAAAAAAGACGGAAAAAAATATCCTCAGTGACCTGTGAAACAATTTAAGCAGACCTACATATATGTAACTGGAGTTCCAAAAAGGAGAGGAAGAAGAAAAAAATGCTTGAAAAAAAAAAGTATGAAATACTTCCAAATTATTTAAAAACTATAAACTCATAGATCCAAGAAGCTCAACAAACCACAAGCAAGATAAATACAAAGAAAACTACACCAAAGCACATCTTAATCAAATTGCTGAAAAGGAGTTATAAAGAGAAATATCTCTAAAGCAGGCAGAGAGTGAAATTCCCCATATTATTTACAGGGGAATAAGCTTAAGATTTCTCTCTAAAAATAATTCAAGCTAGAGAAAATGAATTTTTCAGGGCTGAAAGGAAAAAAAAATCAACCTGGAATTCTATATTCAATGAAAATGTCCTTTAATAATTAAAATCAATCTACAGCCATGCTGTCCTAAACAAGCCCAATCCCATCTAATCTTGGAAGCTAAGCAGAGTCAGGCCTGGTTTGTACTTGAATAGGAGACCACCTAGAAAGACCAGGTGCTGTAGGCGTAAAAAACTAAAAAAGTAAGGGATTATAAACTGACAAGTTCCTTGCAATCTGTGAGGTCAACCAAGGGTCACTCCACCTAAAAATAATTAATTAATTGATTGATTAATTAAAATGAAATTAAAACTTTTAAAACAAAAGTTGAAAAATATTTGTCACCAGAAGATTTGTATTACAAGAAATATGAAAGGAAGTTATATAAGAAAAGTTATACCAGATGAAAATCAGAAATGCTAAATATGTGAATAAAAATAAAATAATCTTTTTTCCTTTAAACATTTTCTTTAAAAATAATTGACTCTTTTAAACAAAAATAACAATGTATTGTGAAATTTATAATATATTAAAGCAATAGCACAAAGAATAAGTTGGAAGAAACAGAAGTATATGACAATAAGGTTCTTCATGATATGTGAAGTGGTACAATATTATTTGAAGGTAGACTATGCTAAGTTAAAGATGAATCTTCAAATCCTAGAAAAGACACTAAAAATAAAACAAAGAGGTAGAGTTAATAGCCATAATGGAAATAAAATGGAATACTAAAAAATACACAATCCAAAAGAGGAGTATAGAAGGAACGTAGAAGAGATGTAATAAATAGAAAACAAATGGCAAAATAGTAGACTTAAAGACAACCATATCTTTAATTACATTAATATAAATGTCTAAATATTTCATTTAAATAGCAGATTGTCAGATGAGATTTTAAAAAGGAAGATTCAGTAGTGCTGTCTATACAAAAATTATTTTAAATATGAAGAATTAGATAGGTTAAAAGTAAAAGGGTGGAAAATATATATACCAAGCAAACATTATTTATAATAAAGCTGAAGAGGCTTTATTATAATAGAACTGAAATATCTTATTTTGATAAACCATAAGTTCATACAGTTAATGTAAGTAAATTAGTTAATATAACTAATACAATAGCCTGTTTTGAGGAACCATAAGTTTAGGGAGCTGTATAATTATAGCCAACAATTATATGGCATTTACTTGGTGACAGGCACTCTTCTGAGCATTCTACGTGTTATATAACTCATAATAATAATATTCCCATGTTATAGTCAATATCACAAAGCTGGTAAATAGTAGAGCTAAGATTTTAAACCCAGCAGCCTGGCTATGAGTGTGTGCTATTAATCACTCTGCAATATAAGGAAACCATTTCTACTTTAGATTCTGACTTCACCTAGATATTTGAGGACTGACTATCTGCCAAACTATTCTAAATCCTTTGCATATGTTATCTTATTTAATCCTTACAAAGTCCTGGGAAGGTGGGTACTCTCACCCACATTTTATGAATATGTAACTAAGGCTCACAGAAGTTACATTACTCATATAAGATCACAGAGCAAATAAGTGGTATAGTCAAGATTCGAACCTATGTCTTACTAAACCACATTCTCCTTTCAGAATATATAGTGCATCTATAAATATACATGTACAAATATACACACAACACAGAATCTAAGTTCTTACATGTTAAGAAAAAGATAAACATATGAACTTATGATTTCATTTTTGATTTGAATAAAATATGACAAAATCTATTGGAACCGCATTTTCCCCTCGAACTTGAGGGCAAAGATGGTTTCTTATTTTTGTTTGTATCCCCAATACCAAACACAGTGACGATGAGTGAGAAAGTAAAGGTTCATTCCAACAGATAAGGATATACTGCTTGAATCATGAATATTGAATATCACGAACTCCTTTAAAATTGAGGTTTCGTGCTCCAAGTGTGATGAAAATTGGAAGTTACCATAGAATAAGAGCTAGGGTGACATTTGGCAGATATTTAACTTCACAAATAATTAGCTGTAGATATTCAAATAGTTCATAGGATTCAGTAAGAAAAATAGGTTATGAAGATGGGGAATTTGGTCATAGAAATCGCTCTTTGGGTAGTGGGGAACATTATCCTAGTCAACAAGATAGTTTAATATTCTGTAAGTGATTTAAAAAAGAAAGGGGATAATAAAATTGTTCTTAACAAAAGGTAATGTCAACTTGAAAATAGTGTCCAGAAAATATTTCTTGAAGGAGAGTCAGGGCAAGGTACCTAGGTAAATTTCTACACTGGACCATGCTGGGCAGGAAGTGAGGATGGGTGGTGAGGGCTGTGCATGATGTCCCCAGAGATGTCCATGTCCTAATCTTCAGAACCTGTGGATATGTTACTTTATCAGGCAAAAGAGACTTTGCCAGTATGATTAAGTTAAGACTCAATGTGATGAGATTATTCTGGATTATCCAGGTGGGCCAACAAGATCATGAGGGTCTTTATAAGTGAAAGAGGGAGGCAGTAGATCAGAGCTAGAGAATGAGATATGACAACAGAAGTAGAAATGAGAGTACTATGCTTTTAAGATAGAAGGACCACGGGCCAAGGAATATAGGTGGCCTCTAGAAGGAGAAAGAGGCAAGGAAACGGCTTCTCCTCTAGAGCTTCCAGATGGTACACAGTCCTGCCTACACCCTACATTTAGTCCAGTGAGATCTGTCTTGGACTTCTCACCCCCAGAACTGTAAGATAATAAATCCGTATTTTCTTAAACCACAAATTATGAAGCAATTTGTTACAGCAATGATAGGAAACTGATACAGAAGCCAAGTAATGAATCATTGTCATGGTCCAAAGAAATAATTTTTAAAGAGGAAAAGGCTAACTAAGAAAAATACATTAGAGAGAATAATACTAATAAATTTGACCATGTAAAATTTCCATATATCCAAAATAAAATACAAATGATAAACTGAGAAAAATATCTGCAACAAATATGACACAGAGAGAAGAAATCATCTTGGTATTGAAAAAGAGCTCTATTAGAAACAAAAAATTACAATAGAAAAATAGGCTAAATACATAAATAGAAAATCCAGGAAGAATGCAAATGGCAATAAACATATATTTTGAAAAATCATCTCATTTTAAATTTAGAAATGCAAATTAAATAAAATAAATATCATCGATAATTTACAAAACCAAAATATGCTTTTCTTTTAAACTCATATCCAAAGTTAGCAAGAATTCGACCAGACTTGCAGTCTTAGTCACTGCTAGTAAAAGTGTTATGAGTTTTTTTATGAAAAACAACTTGCTAATATGCATTAAAGGTAAAAGTGAATCTAGATTTAAGGATTGGGCTGGTTATTCATTTGCCTCTCCATATCATGCTCCACCTCTCTCGATCCTACTCTGTGTTGTCTATGACTCACATCCCTAGGCTCCTTGCCTTCTAGCTTCTAGTTGGGTTTAGCCAATGAACGCACTGAAAGGAGAAGAGGGGGTGGAAGTGAAATCTGGGGACATTTACTTTCAGCCACCTGTCCCCTCCGTGCTTCCATGGTTTTTATGAGTGACTTTGTTTTTCAAAAGCAATGTTCTCAAATGTCAACCCATCAGAATCATCTGGGTGCTTTGTTTCTGATTCAGTAGGATAAGGTAGGGCCTGAGAATTTTATTTCTAATAGGTTCCTAGCTGTTGCTGCTGCTGCTGCTGCAAGAACCACACTTTAAGAAACACGACTTTAAGGCCACAATTCCTGTGGGGTAGCCCCAACTGCTGAGCTGAGGCTTTCTCTGCGCTCTGCTATATTGTATCTGCTCCCCACTTCTCCCTCAGGTCTAGGGACGATGAGAGATTATTTGCTAGTCTCTGAGTTCCTTGTTGGTTCCCTTAACCCTGCCCATACCTCTTGTAATCAGTCCCTTCATTAAAATCCCTTGAACTAAAGACTTGGAACATGCCATCAGTTTCCTGCAAAAATCCTGGCTGATGTAGGGATTTATCCCAGGGAAGTGATCAAAGATGCAGACACAGACATAAGTGCAAGAATGTTCTTTGCAGTATAATTTACAGTAGTAAAAAACATTAGAAACAAAGTACATATTCAAAATAGGGGAAAGATGGAATATTATGTAGTCACAAATGACTAACTGTGTGCCTGTATTGACTAACCTAGGACATGCTCAAGATGAAATGTTCAAGTGAGAATAAGATAAGAAATCATAGTCAGAAATTGTTCCCAATTTTAGAAATTATATGTGGATGTGTTTGTATAAGGTTCAAACTGAGGTGAAAATTAAAGAGTAGTTTAAGTAACAATGACTATATACATAATTTATTTGAGGAAGATTTGATTTGCCAGTATATTTGTATTTTTCTGACTGAATATTTGAACCATGGATATAATTCCAATTCAAACTTTTCTCCTTTATTTCCAGTGGGTTTTAGTATTGCTACCACATTTAATATTACATAAATATAAATATTTATATTATATTTAATTAATTTAAATTTTATTATATGTAATTAATAAAATAAAATGTGTTTATATATAAAGAAATTATATTCTAGCAATAGAATTAATTCTTCATTCAACCTCTTTCTATACAAGTCCTTTAAACACAAATTTAATCCACAAATATATTGAGTATTTGCCCTCAAGGAAGTTACTGTCTCAGAGGGCACATAAGACACAAATAAAGATGCAATGTGGAATAGTAGAGAGAACAAAATTTGGAATTTAAACAACAGAGTTTGAATCTGGGCTTTGTCACAACTGTAATTAAGCAGTCCATGAAATCTTCTGCAGGGTATGTAGTAGAACATAAATTATAAAGATGAATCATGGAGAGCTTTTTCATCAGTCTGAATTCTCTGTGGCATGCATAGCAAGTATGTGTTTACAAAGCTGGAGTTAACATTAGTTTACCCTTTTAATTCTTCTCTATTTCAGAACAGACATGCACATTGTTTTCCCTGCATATGCATAATTAACAAAATTTTTTGGCATATTGTTTACACTGAGAATGAAAATTCAAAAACCAAAGCTGATGGTTAAAACAGAGGTGGCATTATGCTTAGAGGGGAAAATGGATATCTTATCCTTTACTCTTAATTAGTATAGGCTTGCATAAAGAAAGCTGGAAAGGCTGCTTAAGAATCTACTTATGGAAAATAAGCAATACATATGACATTTGAATCAACCAGAGATGAAATGTGTGTTTGTTTGTTTTTTTTTAATAGAAAGACAACCCGGTAATGTACTAATGGCATCAGACTGATAATAACTGTGGCATTCAAATGAAATTTGAATGTAGGCTAAAATAAAAACATTGAATTAATGGGTGGATATGAGCAACTAAGATGGAATGAGATTTCCAATTCTGACATTTCCCTCTCTGATCACAATATCCCATTCTTTCACTCCTACTGATCCTAACTGTTTATCCCATAATAAATTCAATTCTTTACTTTTCCCTTTTCTTTCAGAACATATACCTTCTGCAACTTCATTTTCCTTCCTACCCAGTGTGACTATGAACAGCTTGCCCATAGTGCTCTTGTTTGAACACTAGACTGGACTCTCTCATTGGTATATGAACTTATGCCATAGCCTGTTTGCCAGACTTAGAGCTTAGGAAATGCTTAACATTTATTTTTTTGTTGTTGTTCATACTCTGAAGCTGCCAAACCTGGATGTAGAATCACAGAACTAATCTCACCTTCTGTCTAAAGTAGTGAAAAAGACACAAACATGCACAGACACACACATACACACACACACACAAAAATATATTAATGAGAAAAATCTTCTATGAGCATATGGTAAAATAAAAGAAGTAGTCAAATACTGTTAAGAAACAAAAGAATCTTTCCTGTCTGTGATAGAGGGTTGAAATATGAGAACCTTGTACTTGCTCATTACTTGTTGCCGCAGTGACTGTGACTCAGTAATGGAAGTTATTGATGTTCCATACATTCTGAGGTACCTAGGCCATTTATTGTCAGGTAGGAATGACATTTTAGTATCCAAAGACTCAGAAACTTGACTTTTTTCCAAAGGAAACGTCCTAAAGGCCTGATCAGAACCCTGACTTATTAACCAAAATTTAAATTCAAGAAAACAAAGTGGTGGCTGAAAGGATTAGAGCAATCAATAAGATAAGTTAAATATATAGAAATAAATTGAATTTATACAAATAGTGTAAAAATTTGAAATAATATTACTTGAAACAGATTAGTACTATTCATCACAGAGACATGATGCAGTTTATTACTACAGTTCAAATGAAAAAGAACAAAGAAACAAGCACAGAAGAGAATGGAGAAGCTTTATCAAATGAACAAAGACTTGGGTTTCACTTCCTTTATAAAAACGAGTAAAGTTCTTATGTTGCTCTTGATTTTAATAATTAGATGGCAAACAGGATACTTTCCTTTTTAATTATTCCAGATGATAAGAACAAACTAATAGCTCATATCTAAAAAGAAGAGAGATATTAAAACCCAGGAAGTGTAAAATAATTGTAACAGTTAAAATGATCATTTATATCTTTTTCGGTCTAGAACCTCTGCATTTTTGTAAGAAAAACCCCCCATCCTACCTCTAATCATAGACTTCAAATGGAGATAACATCATTTGACGTGATCTTGCTCACCTGGTCTAGATTATCTAGAAGTGACTATCTGACTTAAGTTGGGTCAACCCTAGAATCTTATGATTCCTACCCACTCACCTCCCGGTCCTGGGAACTGGTTTAGCACGTAGACATATAAACACCTGGCCCAAACTATGAACATTATACTCCTCAGGGTCTGTTCAACAGGACCTGCACAAAAGAGTTTTTTTGTTTTGAGGATAAAGCTGGGAAGATGTGTGGAATGTTGTGTGTGGACAAAAGCAGTTAGGGAGAAGCAAAGAAGGGAGACAGAGCAAAAGAATCTCAGTAACATCCAGTCTCTGGCTCAGTGGACCTCTAGCTTCACTCCTGCCTTTTATGGTTGCAGGAGCCATTGAATTTCCATTTTGCCTAAGCTAATTCAAGATGAGTTTCTACATCTTGCAACCAAATACATAAATACAAGATTTATGATTGTAAATGTAAATGAGCTTAACTCACTTAGTAAAAAGTCAAAAACTTAGATTGGAATGTAAAATAAAATCAGGTTGTTTAAAAGGAAGACATGTGAATTAAAGAGTAGAGTAAAATAATTTACAAATATAAACCAGACGATATATAAGACTTATACTTCAAAGCTGAAATCATTAAATAGAGAAAGCGTATTCCTTTGTGTTGATAAATACTATTATCCATAGAAAAGACACAGCAGGGTTGATGTAGATGCTCAAAATGTCAAGGAATGTTTATATTTCTGTCTCATGATTCTTGGCATATGGCTCTCATTCTGGTTACAGGATGGATGCTTCAGCTTCAGACATGGCTTCTGTGTTCCAGGCAGGAATAAGAAGGGAGACAAAAGATAGCATTTAAATTAAGAAAGAAAAGCTTTCTTGGAATCCCTGGTCAACTCCTGGTTTTCATCTCATTGGTAAGAAGTATACAATATAGCCATCCCTAGTTGCAAGGGAGGCTGAGAATTTATAAGTAGGACACATTGCCACTCCCAAATCATAGTCCATTATAAGAAAAAAGGGGAAAGAAAAATTGTACAGGCAACGTGCAGTGGCTGACACATCTGTCAAAGGTAACGTAAACTGACTACTCTCTGACTACTTCTTTGATAGTACTACAAATTATTTGGTAAAATCCTGTTAGAAAATAATCTGGCAGTGTGTTTCCTATAAAATCTTTATATCCTTCAATCCGGTTGTTAGTTGGGATATACGTCTTCTATACTCCTCTGATTTTCATGAGAAAGATTTTTCCTCAATATTCTCTATCTTTGCACAGCTCCTCAAACTCCCCCAAGGAAGACAGAGTGACTTCTCTGCTTAGTGAGTTAAGAGTAAGAAGCAGACATAGCTAGTTCAGTTTCCTTGTGAGAGCCATCTCTTTCCAGAAAACATACATTTTGATTGGCTCCACTACACCATAGATGTTTTACAGTCCATTGTAAGGAGGCCTCAGTTATCCAGATGTGTCTCTGAAAGGTGGATAAGTATGCCCAGTTTTGTGTTTCAGGCTGCCATACATATAAGCCACTTCTTTCAACCTAGCTTTTTTTAAACAAAAAGTTCTGTTAATAGTTTTCCCTATGATTATGGATTTGTAAGTATCTATTTCTAATGGTTTAAAAATATGTTTTGAAGCTATATTGTTAGATTATAAGGGTTTATAACTGTAGGTACCTTCATAGGCTCTTGTTTTTTACATTCTATGTTTTCCCTTTCAATGACTAGAGGGCATACTATATCCTTTCACATTTTTTAAATACACGTTAAATTTCTGTTTTACTAATCAACAGCTGGTGTGAATCAGCATTCTCTGATACAGACATTGAACTTTGGTGCTCTTTCCTTATCTCTTCTATGGGCCCCTCCTTACTACCTGACATCTTGAAATCATCTGGGCTTCTACTTCTGAAAATGGACTTTTTTACATTGTGTATTTGTAATTATTTAGTCATAATGATAGCTTTCACAGATTTCTTTATTGTGATAAATGAGCTAAAGCATGGAAAGTGTTTGGCATGATGCTACTCATTCAGCAGTGTTTGTAAAGATGAGGAGGATTGTCCATCTTACTATCATTCAGTACAGAGCCCTTCTCTCTCCACAAGCTTCTGGTGATCTTTTATCCTCAGCTTTCACTATCACAACTGTCTGGAGGATTTCTAAACCTATGTCGCCTACTTGGACACTGCTCCTGGGTTCCCTTGTTTTATTTTCAATTTCTGTTACGGATCACCACCTAAATATTCCACCAGAACATTAAGCTCAACACACCCAAATTAAACTATCTCCTAATTTCCCAATTTCTCTTAATGGAGCAAGCATTCTCCCCATTCCCTAACCTGGAAACCTTGAGGATGTCTTTGCTGTTCCTCTTGTGTGTCCTACATTCCTTAGCAATAGTTGAGCCCAGTGCCTGTATCATGCTGGTCTTCTTCCTTCTCCTCCTTTTACTTTAATAAATTTGTCAAAACTTTTAAAAATTTCACTTTTAAAATTACCTTCCTCTTTATGACTCCCTTCTCCCAATGTCTTACTTTTCATCCAGTATTGAGTTATCCTCCTACTTCTTCTTGTTTTCTTATTTCTTCTCCTTTCTCCTATCCTTATACATTAATCCTCCTCAAACATCATGCTAATCATGCATTTAGAGCTAATAGGCTCTTTGCTTTGGGCATAAGTCTAAACACTCAGCCAACCACTCTAAGCTTTCTACTGACAGGTCTAACGTACATCACTAACTGCTCCTTTATGGACACTATAGATCAATCAGATTGGCTCCTCCCTGAAAACCTCAAACACTTTCTGAACTCTTCGGTTTTACAATGATAAAGACTAACTGAAACTTTAAGCAAAATTAATCAGTTGGAAGGGTTTTGGGAGGAACTAGTCCTTATGGAAGCTTTCACGCTCTATGCAGTTACTACACCCCTACAGGAAAAACTCTATGTTTATAATAAAGCCCCATGGTTTTCACTTTCCCTCTTTTTTTTCCCTTCTTTTTCTCTACTATAAATACCCCTCCATCTTGGCATGTGAGCCAGAGTGTACACGTGGCTTGCCATGTCTGCATGCACTGGGCTGCAACCCTTTCTTTTTCCTGAATAAATCCTTTTTGGTGACAAAATACCTTGCCAATATCATTTTTCAGTCAACAATCCTTAATATTCCTTCTGCCTAGAAAGCTACGTTGAACCATCCCTGCTTGTAAAAATTGTACCCATTCTTCTAGAATCCTCTCAACAAGCCTTGATTCACACACCAGATGTAACGTGTCCTTTCTTTAAGCCACTATAGCATTTTGTATACCTCCAGTAGTGATGAAATATTTTTCCTTTAAGTTAAAGATTTTCAGAATTTATTATCTTAAACTTTTACCAGACTGTAAAATGTTTAATGGGATTTATCCTACTCATCTTTTAATTGTCTGTAGGATATTATTAGTATAGTATATTTCACAGAGTTGGTTTGCAATAAATATTTGTTGAATTAATAAAGATTGCATTCTTTAAGACAAATATTTTCTAAAAACATAACTAAACTTTCTTAACAGGCTAGGCAAATAAAGATGTGTTCAAGTTCAAAAAGTCATTTTTTTAATATAAATCTGGTTATAGAGTGAATTAGCTAAGTATGTGTCTGAATAATACAAGAGAAGGCACATACCATTTTTATGGTAGTATAGATCTAAAGGAAACATATTTTGAGGGCTTTCTGAATATTTGATGAGTGGTAGAAGTCGAACTTTGCACATAGATTATTTAGAAATATTAGAAATACTTGGCTCTGTTATTTTGTTTAATACAGAAATAATAATAGGTTTCAAGCATTGTACAGTGTGAGTAGACATAAGAAAATAGTGGAATATAAGTCTAAGAATGTAGATTGCAGCCCAGTTCTGGAGTATCTGAAATGCTGGTATTGGAATTTTATTTAGTAAGCAGCACACTGAAATTTTTTGTTGTCATTTCGTTTTGGTCCTGTGAGCACCATTATAGAGATGCTCTTCAAGAAAAATAATTACTGAGCAGACAGTATGGACTGGAAGGAGAACTTAGAGGTAAGGTCTTAACTTAGCTGTTCTGCTTATAATAGAGTAGAAAAGGTCAAATCAACTAAAGCGGCAGGAGTAATGAAGAGGAATGAAATGCTGCTGATGCAAGAACTATTATAAAGGACTTAGCAATTGACCTGTAAACGATTATGACGATCAGGGTAAGAAGAAACCAAAAATAAATAGCTTCTAAAATTTTGACTCTGAGAGAGAAGAGGAAGGGAGGGAGGGAGGGAGAGAGGGAGACAGACCCTAGAGGTGTTGGAAATGTAACTCTATTCACTCCCTTGAAAAAAGGTTTTTTTCTTACCACTCTCATTGTTCTTTCTCAGTCTTATATCTTGGTTTCTCTTCTTTTGTTTGCCTCTTTAAAAATTAGCGTATCATTAAGGTACTAATAGTCACTATTATCTGGACAATGCAAGTCAATTAGATACCTCTTTTTGCATAGCAAAGAAAACAAATTTTAAAAGTGTTATTTTTTGTTTTGTTTTGTTTTGTTTTGACATATTTTATTCAAAATCAGTCTGATCACACATGGTCTAAAAAAATGTTCAAATCATAAACCCAAAAGAAACAGATGTTAAAAACTGGTCTTCAAACATGGTGCCAGTTGTGCCACGCTTACCTATGATCTCACTAACATGAAACCACATGCACACCTCAGTGGCCACCAAACCATTCAATAGAGTTCCCTTAACGGTGAGCTCTTCCAAGCTACCAGTTTGAGCACGATGGACTATTTTTTTTCAAGCTCTGAATTACTGTGGGGATCTTAGCAGGGGTTGAAGGAACTAGCTCAGCCTTGGCATAGTGCCTAAATGTGGCCAATGGTGTCTTTGAGTAAGTCACAGCAGCATTTACCAGAGCTGGAGCTTCTCTGTGAGGTTATGGACAAATTGGCCATGTTTCTGGAATGGAAAAGTTCGTGTCCTTGAACAGCAGGCTGTCTCCAGTGTTGTTTTCAGTGTAGAAAAAAAAATATATGGTTATATGTTCCTGGGGTGGGGTGAAGGGACAGAGCATAAGTTAAGAATTTGTTCAGAGGTACATATAATATATAGTTTGGGTTTTTACAGTTGAAATCAACTTTATTAATATGTAATTTACATATAATTTTCAGATTAGGAGACAAAGGCAATGGGTATTTATGAGAAAGGGAAGAGGAACAATTACATCTATAAAAGGAAGGCATTTCTATTGGTACAGTTAATACAACATAGTGATGTTAATTCTAAATAGTGTTTTTAATTTTCAATTCAGTAGTCATAATAACTATTTTCTTGTTATCTTTGTGAACAGTTCTTTGGGAAACAAGGTTGCTTAGGCTCAGTCCTGAAGATTATTTTGCCCTGTTTTTAACATCCCAAGTTTTGAGACAAAAGACATGCAAGGCAGATCCTTTGGCATAGCAGCTCTAGCTCTATTTTAAAGTGGCTTCATTTATATTATTGTTTACATGTAATAAGTGTACATTTAATCTTAAAGGAAACTGCTAGATTGTTATCCAAAGTGGGTGTACCATTTTACGTTCCCATCAGCAGTGTATGGGAAAGTACTGGCTGTTCTGTATCCTTGGCAACACTTGGTATGATGATCACCCTTTTGAATTTTAGCCATTCTAGTAGGTGTGTACTGGTATTTCATTGTTTTAATTTGTATTTCTCTAATAACTAGTGTTGTTGAGCATCTTGTCATGTGTTTATTGGCCATTTGTATTTCTTCTTTTGAGAAGTGTCTGTTCAAATACTTTGCCCATTTTTATATTTGGTTGTTTGTCTTCTTATTATTGAAATATAAGCATTTACAATACAAGTTTTTTTTTATCAGATATATGTATTGTGAACATTTCATCTGGTCCTTTTAATTTTTTTTTAATTTGAATTTTGAAAAGAAGTTTTTAGATTTAATGACATTCAGTTTGTCACTTTTTAAAAAAATGATCAAAACTTTAGGAACTCTAATTTCAGAAAATACAAGCCTCGGCTTTAATTTGCTACCTGGCTGTTATTCACCTGTGATGCTTGAAAATTGCAGAATTGGGCTAGAATCTAGGCAAATCTTATAAAAGTCAATGAATATGAAAGTCACTTTTGTTTACACTAATAGCTATCACTTTGTGGGTGTACTATGTAAGAAGCAGTATGGAAATACTTTACATATATAAATTTTTATTTAATTTCTTACAAAAAGCCCTACTGAAGAGGAAACTTGGATTCAGAGTAGTAAAATCAGTAGACTCTAAGCTGAAATATTATCAGTAGCTGAACTAGAGTCTACCTGCCTCTAAAACCCTTTGAATCTTAAAAATTACACAGTATCCTAAGAAATCATTGTATATGTCAAAGTCATAAAGATTTTCCTGTTTTCTTTTAGAAGTATTCTATTTTAGTTTTTATTTTTGTGTTTATAATCCATTCAGATTCATTTTTGTATAAACTATGAGGAAGGATTGAAATTATACCCGCCCCCCCCCCCATGGACGTTTAATTGTTCTGCCATCATTTGTTTAAAAAATTTTCCTTTTCCTCTTTGGATTGCCTATACACCTTTGTGGAGAATCAATTGACCATGTATTTGTAGGTCTATTTCAGGAACCATTGTTCTGTTCCTATGTAACAAAGTCTCCATAAAAGCTCGAAAGGATGAAATTTGGAGAGCTTTAGGGTTGGTGAATACGGGGTGGGGAGGGGGGGGTTGCTGCTAAGAGGGTTGCTGGCCTGGAATGGGCAGGGAAGTTCTGAGGCCCTCTCCCCATACCTTGCTTTATGCATCTCTTTCATCTAGCTGTTCCTGAGTTATATCTTTTCATAATTAACCAGTTACCTAGTAAGTAAAATGTTTTTCTGAGTTATGTGAAATGAATCAAATTCAGGGAGAATATCATAGGAACTTCTGATGTACAGCCAGTTGGTCAGAAGTATGGGGGTGGGAGGTAATCAGTTTTGTGAGACTTAGTCTTTTACCTGTAGAATCTGATGCTGTTTCCAGGTAGATAGTGTCAGAATTGAGCTGAATATTCAGACTCCTTGTTGATGCCAGAGAATAGCTTGGTATTGTGTGGGAGGCCCCAACTCCCATACCATAGCCCCCTCCACCCCACACACTTTGGAATTGGGTCCAGGAATCCAAAAGAGTCTTGAACTCAGATACTGTAAGACAACCAACTTTGTGGAGTATTTTTTTAACATTGTTTTGGCTATGCTGGGTCCTTTGCATATCCATTTATATTTAAAAACCAGATCGTTAATTTTTTTTTAAACCTATTGAGATTTTGATTGAGCTTGCAATAAATTTAAAGGTCAATTTGAGGAGAGTGTACATTTTAATATTGTCTTTTAATTTGTGAACATGATATAACTCTGTTTAGGTTTTCTTTCAGTTCTCTCACTAATATTTTATAGTTTTCAGTGTACAGATCTTACACATATTTTATAAAATCCACCCGAGTACTTCATATTTTCTAATTCTATCATAAATGGTATTTAACATTTTTAAATTTCCACTTGTTCATGCTCATATGGAGAAATACAAATAAGACTTTTATATTGATCTTATATCCTGCACCTTGATATGTATACTTAATTATTCTAGTAGGTTTTTTGGTAGGTTTGTGATGATTTTCCTTGTATAAAATCGGGTGATCTGTGAATAAGAATAGTTTTCTTTCTTTTTCTTTCTTTCTTTCTTTCTTTCTTTCTTTCTTTCTTTCTTTCTTTCTTTCTTTCTTTCTTTCTTTCTTTCTTTTCCTTTCTTTCTTTCTTTCTTTCTTTCTTTCTTTCTTCCTTCCTTCCTTCCTTCCTTCCTTCCTTTTTATTTCCTTCCTTCCTTCCTTCCTTCCTTCCTTTTTCTTTTTCTTTCTTTCTTTCTTTCTTTCTTTCTTTCTTTCTTTCTTTCTTTCTTTCTTTCTTTCTTTCTTTCTTTCTTCCTTCCTTCCTTCCTTCCTTCCTTCCTTCCTTCCTTTTTCTTTCCTTCCTTCCTTC
>PVKZ01000299.1:0-34316 GCA_004027375.1 Macroglossus sobrinus
TAATATGTCTTTAGAAAAGTTATTCTTTAAAAGTACTAGTCATGAACTTAATAAATTCATATTATATTTTGCTAATCTGTTTTTACTAACTTTACCTACTTCAATGATTATGCCCTAGGGTTATAATTCTAAATTCATTAAACATGTCCATCCATGTTCAATTACCATATCATTCCTATATTCAACCATCTGTCACATCGTTACTCAGCCATCTTTAATACTGAGGTCTAGTATATCCTACACTTTTTCAATGCTGATTTTTAAAATAAACTTTCAGATTTAAACTATGAAGTCAATGGATATAATCTCCATACTAAATAAAAAATAATGAGAGAATATTATATTGTTTTTCATTTTTTCATAAACATGGTATTGCATTTCAGAGTCTCCACCAAAGACTAGATTTTGCTTCACTAAAGACCTCTCACAGAATGTTAAACATACACAATCAAACACATGCTATTTTCATCTAAATGTTAATTTTATTCTACTATTTATTTGATGGACTTTCTTGTCCACTCTGTCATTATATAGTATAATATACTCTATCAATTTTCTGTAAATGTTTTAATAACTTTAATAAATATTTAATCATAAAATATACATTTTGAAATATTTCTTATTGAATGTTTAGTTTTATTTCAGGTTAAAACATCTATGGTTTAGAGACAGAAAGATAATAAATTAAATTTTCATTTGTTTGAGGACAGGCCACCATTTTTAAAGCAAACAGATAAAATCGCTTCAGAGGAAACACTCAAAGTGAAGTAGTGTACTTCTTCAATTAGTACCCTAGGACTTTTCAAGATGAAATGATAATAGTCATCCACTCAGAGTAGAGAGAAAATAGTTCTATGTGCTTAATCCAGGGTTTAGAGGTCACTTGGTTATTCAGAAAACATACAATGGAAACTGCAGAAAACACTAGAGAGAGAAATCATGGCTACATATTTTTCTAAGCTTCCTATTTACTGCCAGTTTTCATCTTTTAATAAGTTCCTCTATTCCCCAAACTAAGGCCACATTCTGTTTATTGTGTGGCTGGGGCCCTCCTTACATTCATCTGTTTATCTGTGCCCTCTTGAGAGTGCAAGTAATTGGCCTAAATCAAGAGCCAATGGCATGTCTAACTCATTCAGAGTTCTGGTGATCATATGACAGAGCTTAGAAAATGTGAGGGGGGGGGGTCTCAAACAACAAAGCATGATATTATTTTCAGTGAAGTCTTGTGGCTATACATACCTCTGTTGCAAGGACAATCAGAGTCTTTGTTCTTCCTATGATCCTAAGAATTAGCTTGACTGTCTTATTGAAAATATTCGAAGGGGTTTCCATAGACTTTCCAAAGCATCATAGTCTATTTACAAACTACTCTGAAGCCAACCCTCCAAAATGTACGTTTAGAAAAAATGAGAGATTTTCTCACTGCATCGGTTAAAATTTATTGTATTTCCCAATGAAACATAACTAAGATGGCAAAATCCTGATTTAAAGAGCATGAAATAACCAAAATACAAGTTTTATTTTAAACATATTATTCAAAATAAAAATTTTGGAATTGTTAGTTCAAAGTCTAGGCTTAGGATATTTTTTCATTCTTTAATATACCCACTGTACTTTTTCTAAACTAGTTTAACGCCCCATATTTTGAAAACAAATTTGATTTGTGTCCAAAGACTTTTTGAAACTACTCAAAACATACTGTTTTTTTTTTCAGAACTGGTGCAACTATATTACAAAATATAATAGTAAAAATTTAATGTGATAGTGTGTTGTCACATGTATAAAGGTATTGGTTTATAAAAATATATAAAATATATCTTATTTAGTGAATATCAGGGTCAAAACTTGTAATTATAAACAAGTACTACTAACTTACAGATGAATTTTGACAACTTGTTCAAAGACACAATTGAAAAATCTAGAATCCAATACTTCTGATTTTAGTTTAGTATTCTCCCCACGCTACTTTTGCTCTTAAGCTGCAGAGCATATGGTAACTCAGAATAGAAATTTCTATATTTTCATAAATTTTATGAAGTGGTTATACATTTCTACCTCCAAATTATGTAATCTACCACCATATTACAAAACCATGATGAAAAAAAAGTTCAATTTTCACAAAACCATGATGCAGCAGACAGAGCAAAAGTCAAAATTTCAGAATCCTCAAAGTTTACATGACCACTTCAAATCAAATAAATAAAAAAACTAGAAAATTATAGAAAACTATTTTAAAATGCCTGAATGTTGTCTTAACAATACCCTTCTCAAGCTCAGTTCCCTTTTTTTTTTTTTTTTGGTAAAATGAATGACTAGACTAAATATTCTCTAAGGATTTACTCTATCCACTTGATAGAACATTATTATTTTGTTTAAAAATTTTTAAAAATCTATAAAATTACTACCAGTTATGAAAACTGCTTTGTTTTGTCTCAAAATATTTATTAAAAATGTCAAAAAAATTTCTTACTGGTCTTTTTGGCAGAATCTGATAACACAGTTTTGAATTCTCTAGCCTCAGACTTAGACTTTTCTCTGTAACCGCGTTTTAGCAATACTTAAAAATTAAAGACTTTACATTTCAAAATCACATATTTAGGGTTCATATACTTATCAGTATGAAACTTTAAAGAGAAAACACTTTTTTAAGACAACTAAAAAAGTCTAATATTCAAGGTAAGAGATGGAAACATTTATTCTATATATCAAGGGTCGGCAAATCGTGGCCTGCAGGCCAAAACTGGCTTACCTTGTTTTTGAAAATAAAACTTTATTGGAACACAATAATACTCATTTGTTCATATATTGTCTACAGTTGCTTTTAAGTTACAATATCAGAATTAAATATTTGTAACCAACACTGTATGACCTGCAAAGCTTGAAGTATTTTACTGTATGGTTATTTATAGATAAGGATTGCTGACCTTTACCTAGTATTATAAACATAGGAAAAAAAGACAATGCAATTCAGGTTAATACTGAAAAATAATGTGAAAAATTATCTAAGTTAAACATCCATTGGGAAGTCCAGAACTTATTCATAAAGAAATTAATAATAGTAACTTAGCTGGAAATGAGTTTTAAGGGACTTGTTTTAAGGTTGTGCTTATATAGCAAGAACATTCCCTTGAAATTAATGCTACTTAAGATTATTAAAATATCTAATAATGTTTAATTTAACATATTAAACAGTTTATATTGTCTATCAATGATAATTTTTTCAATAATGTATTGTAACAGTTTTAGGTTTGCAAAATCATTGTAAAAATAGTAGAGTTTCTTTATATTCCACACCCAGTTTTCTCTATTATTACTGCTTTACATCAATATGGTAATTTTGCCTAGTAAAGGAGGAGAGGAGGGAGAGCCAAGTTAAAACATTGAGACAAAGGTTTTGAGTGGGGCTACTCTACTATGAAAGGGAACCAAACAACAACAAAAACGTCTTTCTGTAACCTGTAGCTAGGTATTGTGCCATTATCAGAAACTCTGGGACAAAGACATAGCTTTCATAGAGAAATTACAAAAGCTATAGTCCTATGTTTAGTTCTACCGTAGCCCTAGTAACCCAGGTGGCAATAATTTCTAAAGAATCCTAAATTTCTGTTTCCACTTAAAAGCCCCCAAAAAGTAGAGAAGAGATTTCCCTGAGGAGCAGAGCAGGGCGAGAGAAGAAATAGGAAAAGAGAGACACATAATAAAATCTTTCCATCGTTAACTTATAAACCAAAGTTACAAAACACAGAAAGAATTAGTCTGAGAAAGATTAACACAATAAAAATACTGCATATATTGTCAAATCTAAATTAAGTTTATTTTACAGAAAAAAAATGACAGTTGATAAAAAAATGAAGCCTTCAATTTAGTTTAAAAGTGATTGAACATAAAACAAAAACATTCAAAACACCATCAAATGGAATGGTAATAATAAAAATCTTCAGAATTTTGAAATGAAAAATATAGTCATTGAAATAAAAAATAGATTAGATAACATTAGACACAGTACATTAATGAACTCAGAAGACTGAACTAAGATTGGTCAAAACATAAAGTTTAAAAGGAAATTAAAAGACAAGGAAAATAGATTAATAAACAATAACATTTGTCCAAGAGGTATTCTAGAAGAAGACAGCAGATAGAATGGTATATAAGTGATATTTAATGAAATAATTGTTGAAAATTCTCCAACGACAAAAAATAGATGAATATATAGATATAGCACTTTGACATATAAAAATAAATCTACATTTAAAATGATTATAATGAAGCTATGAAACATCAGCAATAGATTATCCTGAAAGATACAGAAAAAAAATCCCACTTTGTCTTCAAAGAATGAAAATTAGCTTCATCATCAGTAATATTTTAGAATAATATTGTCAAAGTGTCCAAGGAAAATAACTATTGACAGTCAGCAATGAAACATTTCTTTAAACTTTTATTCTGGAGTGAAGACATTCAAAGATATTCTCAGACAAAAGCTAAGGAAATTTATCACTCAAAGCCCCTCATTAAATCACTAGAAAATTGTACACCAGCAAGAACAGATTATAATCAAAATATTGGCACATACTATTTGAAAAAATGTTTTGGAAAATTTAACTATTGAGTATAAAAATTTTTAATAATGACACATATGTATATTTTATGAAAGCTGAAGTTAAAATATAAACAACAATATGATGGGGTAAGTTGTTAAGCACACAAAAATTCCCCCTAAATAGCTTTTTTTAAAAATTAAAGTTAAAGATATGATTAAGGGTGATATACAAATTAATAGAAAAAATGTGTTACCATTAGAACAAATGAAATGCTTTGGTTATGTAAAAGGATTTTATGAAAAAAAAGTATATTGAAGTAGATAAAAGATCTAAATTAATACAGAATTATATCAATTCACAGATTGGAAGAAATCTTAGTAAGACACATTCTCTCTAAGGTAAACTAGAAGTCCAATGCAATTTCAAAACTCATTTCAATAAAGAGTCAAATGTAATTAAGAATTTTGAAGAAAACAAATGAGATGGGATAATTTGTTCTACTCATGGAAAACTATATTAATTATATGTGTTGATATAGGGATGGACAAAGTGACTAACAGTGACTAACCAACTACAGCACCTAGCATATGACCAAATGTGGCTTTATAAGTCAGTGATGACAGTATGTTACCATTCAGTACATGATGTTTGGACAATTGGATGGATAGTCATGGAAAAAACAAATAAATTTAAGTTTTTACCATACACATTTTTTATATATTTTTCATAGGAAGATTAAAGAGACAATGATGAAAACTTGGAACAAAATAAGAGAATTCATGTATGAACCTAAAGTATGAAATATTGTTTAGGACATCAAAGCACAAAGAAAATTTTGACTGTTATAGATAAATATTGATAAAATTTACTAATTATCAGGTTTTAATGGAACAACTCAGGAGGATAAAAAAATGTTCGGCATCAGTGTGAAGGAGTAACAAGACAATGAGATGTATTATCATTTATAGACTACTTGATATGATTTAAATTGGATTCTTTGGAAGACATTTGATAATAAGGATAGTGTTTATGTCCAATTTATACCTGCTTTCTGTATGGTAATATTTCCCTTCTTTAAACTATTTTCATAAAAATTATTTTCATAACAATCATAAAACATACTACTTGGAACATAATAATAAAGCGGTAAAGTTATCCCCTTTGCAACATTCATCTGATGCTATCTCTGTGTACACTACCTTGTCATGAAGAATCATTTTAAATTATATATGAAGTCTTCATTAGACAGAAAGCCTCTGATAGTCTATATTTGTTTTATTCCTTCATACTTCATAGTGTGGGGTTCTTTTGTGGATTCTTGCCTTTAAAAAAGTAAAAGCAGCAATTTACTCATAAACTACAATAAAATAAAAACTACTCTGGTCAACAAAGGACTTGGTAAATAAATTTCAAAGACATTACAATTGGTTGAAGATAGTGAAACTATCAAATTATTACTATGAGACATTTATAAAGAATTTCTACAAAACTATAGGAGAAAGAGCTGTTCCAACTCAACGATATTCCCCCAAAAAATCAAAAGAGAAAACAACCTAAGAAAGGGGAAAAGATATAAAAATGAGTTTTGCCAAAAAGAGAAAGTAAAAAATAGAAAGAAAATGTGTTTAACATCACTAATTCTTAAGAAGATGCAATTTAATGATAATTGAGATATCATTTCACACACATCAAATTGTTAAAATTTTAAATCTTTATATCAAGTGTTGACACAAACTGAGAGTAAATATTGTGTCATCAGGGGTGCAAATGGCTAAAAATATTTTGGACAATATAATTTCCAAAAATGAAGAAAGTTGATAAAATTTTATTAAATAAACAATTAAAAAAACTCAGAACTAATCACAGACTTAATTCTCTACAGAAAATAGACAAGTTAATAATGACATTTTGATATTAAAAATACATGCAGGACTTACAGTTAGTTTTAGAAGCCAAATAGTCAGTAATATGTTCAGGCAAATATACATTTATATTAGACTGTAAAAGAATACAAATGATACAAATCATGTTTATAACAATGGTTGCTTATGAGGAAGATAATATAACCAGAAAAAAATGCTTTTCTATTTTAAATAAAATTGTAAAGAAAATATGGCAAGACGCTTATTTTTATGTAGATGAGAGATGTAAAATTTGATGCTTAGTTTTTAATAACTTTCTAATTCTTTGAAATAATATATATTACAATAAATTTAATTGAAGAATACCTTAAATGTTTATTTTTAAATTCATGGTAAAGAATAAATTGATAATTTAATAATTTGGTGCTTGCCTAGAAGATATTAATATTTAATATAAACCTACTGTAATGTAAATAATATGAATGATCTTAATTGAGTAGCATAGAAATAAGTTAAAGAGAAAGAAAGATTAGAAAGAAATATAACAATATCTTATTAGTAAACCAGTGCTCAGGAGAGCATTTTATAATAATGGTGAAAGAATAAATTATTCTTTATATGTTTTTTAAACATTTAACGAACTTTTGGAAAGAAAATGGTTATAAAAGTATTTCAAATATATTTAAAGTATATTAATGGTCTAAACATTTTGTTATGTTTTGTCAAGAATGTATTTTTAGAAAATCCTCAGATCGCATTTTGAATCAACTAGTTACCTTAAATTTGTTTTTAAAACACTTCAAATGCTAGAAGGAATATCCTGTTCTGGGTTGTGGAAACACAAGATGTATATAGCATCGTGTGTTTGAGATATGTGCACCCTTTACACCACATTATGCATTTTATATATTTTTAAAATGCCTGAACATTTCTTTTGGCAATTTGACTTTTAAAAATAACTGTAAGTCCTGCATAATATTTTTAACATCAAAATATCATGATTAACTTGTCCATTTCCTGTTGAGAATTAAAAAAAAAAATCCTCAATTGGAAGGTGGCAATTGGGTAAAGAAATTAGAAAGAATTTTAAGATTTTGAATATGCCCTGTTGTTGATATCTAGTTTTGAAAACATAAGTACTTTATGTATTTAAATAAAAAAAGAAAAGTTTGTAAAACAAGAATTAAAATCAACATCAAATGAAACAAATGAACTTAAAAGTCTTGGTCAATAAAACTTATGTAGCCTTCACATATTAAAAAAATAAAGTGCTGGAATGAAATAAAGGAGATGCATGTGAAATGCATGTGAAATTTAGTGATATGTTTCATCATCTTAAGCATAAGGGAAAACCAGAACTCGTAAGTGCAAATATCAAAATATGTATGTAAATATTTAAAATTTATCTAGGACAGGGAAATAATATCAAAGAAAAAATGAAATAATAGAATATATTAAATATTATGACACATATAAAACCTTTAAATGCCATTAAAATTGATAATAAAACTGATAATAAAATATAAAACATTCCCAACAATAAATCATTGTGACACCTAGAGATATATAGGTTGATTTGGTTTGGTTTGATTTGTTTTTTTTTAGGGGGTGAGATTCAATAGGACTATGGAAAAGAGATTTTATTTTATTTTTCATCTTTTCTCCTTGAACACTTTCTGCTGGATATTCTTTCCTCAAGTGTGAAAGACAGGTAAAGCAGTTCCTAAAATTTTTCATCATTTTAACTTGGGAATAATATTTCAGGTATTCAAAAGCCAAATACAAGCAAACCAAATTTTCAGCCTCTCATTAAATATAAAATTGTTCCCTTTCTCTTCCCTAATTCCACATTTTGAGCCATTTCTATTTCCCTTCCCCTTCCATCATAAATTTTGATTATGCAGTGTGAATATTTTACTCTCCTTTGTATACCTATCACCTTTTGCCTCTGGACTTTTCAAATATGAGTGAGAAGGAATCATTAAAAAGGCAAAGAGAGAGATCTTTTTATTTAGTGGACTTTAGTGTCTCTCTTAGACACCAAATTTATTATTGTGACTATAACTCTGATTCTTGGTTCTGTATCCCCTGAGGCATTTTTTAAAAATTAAACGTCCCAACATGAAGAAGGTCCACGTACTCCTCTCCAAAGAATTCTCATCATAAGGTGCTCTTATCCAAGGAGAAACCAGTAAAAATTTCTTATACCAATTAATACCTACCCATCATGAAATGCTTACTATTGGTTATGTATCTTTTAAAATTTTTGTTTGTTTGTTTTAAGCTCCTCTCTCTTAGATTTTTAGGGAAAAACAACACAATTCTCATCCTTTTACCATTTCCTTCCCCCACAATTGCTTTGAAATTTTGTTAATTTTAGCATAATTTTAGTCTTCTTAGCAAAAAAAAAAAAAGGTAATTGTTTTGGTAAAATTTGTTGATGAATTTTTATAGTCAATATCTAAATTAGACACTCATAGACTTTTCTAGAACTACTCTTTAGAATGTTTGGGCTTTTTTCTACCTTACGTTTTGAGTTCTGTATCCAACTCTTACACAAAATCAAGATTCTATTTTTTTATTTAAAAAAAAATTTATGTAGAAGCTTGAATTGGAAGACTGGAGGAGAGAGATTACATGTTTTTAGTAAAGATGCAAAAATATTTTTAAATAATCTAAATGTTTTCATAATGAAAATGTGTAATTTATCAATCAAAAGGAATGTAAGATGTGTATTTTGAAATTATTGTATTTTAAATGACTATTCTCTAGAGTTTTACAGGAGAAGTTACAAAAAAATTTTAGAAGTTGACTTTTTGTTCAGAATGATATCTATTGCTTATCAACATGCTTTTGTGGAATACATAGATAAGGAACTGACAATACACTTCAACAAATTTAATTTTGAAATGAGAGTTCCAAAGAGAGTGCACATTTAGGTTCTTTAATTCTATTTATTTCTGAGAAAACTCAAATTATTTCCTCTGTGTAAAGTAATTTCAAAACAGAAAGTTAAAAAGAAGTAATTAAAGTTTAAACAAGTCTTTATATACCCAAAGCAAGGCTTCTAAACATAGCTTTTGTTTAAGAAAATATAGATATCATAATTGCTGATTTATTTCTGTGCCAAAATTATAATTATATTTAATGCTGTTATTGGCAAAGTTAAGAATTAATAAACTACACTTATTAACTAATAGAATTTTCAGAGCTCAACTGACTCTGTTTTGGAATATAGCCAGGAATTTGCCCGTTTGTCTAATATTATCAAAAAATCATTTTCTCTCATATGTAAAAATACATAAATATTCCTATGGAAAGCATTCCTTGTGCACATCACAGAACTAAAATAAAAAATGAAATAATAAATAAAATTTCATACTTGAACTTGAACAATTGCAATTTGGAGATTATTTTAGTTGCTATTGGACGGGTTTCGGTTTTAGGAGTTTATGTAGAGTCTTTTAATGTTTTATTTTTCATTGTTTTTATGCGCAGATAAAGAATATAAAATAGGTATTTGTTGTTAAGCTTCACTATATTTTCAGAAAATATTAGATTGACTCATAAACTCAAACTTAATTTCATGAATCTTAAACATCAAAGCATGTATATACATATGGACATATTAATTCACACACATAGATACATGTATCCATAGAGAAGTTCCTTCCTTTCAAGAAATTATTTAAAGGTTGTTTTAATAAGAATAAATATATATCTATTGATCTTTCTTTATATGCTTCTTATTATCTTGATTCCAATGACACAAAGGTGAGAGTATCTAAGTGCTAATTTAATGTCTGGAGATAATCGTCTATGATTTCAGTAATTCATATAAATATGGGTAACTTCTGTAACTAACTTCCAGTCTCTATACATTATAATGAATGCCAGAAATATATGTAAAATTTCACAAATTCTATATTATTTATTGGATGCAAATGTATATTTTAAATTGGTATATACTGATATACAATATTGTAAATAAATACATATATATAGAGAGAAAGTGACAGAGAGAGAGACAGAGACAAAGAGAGATGAAGGAAGAGAAAGAAAGAAATCTTCAGGTTCTCTAAAACCATACAATTGTGCATTAATGATGTATCAAATTCTAATTACTAAATCATGTATCCATCCATTAGCAGCAATAAAATTTTCATCTAAAATAATTAATTAGGAAGATTTCATATAAACCTTTTCAACCTTTTTCTCATATATCATCATGGAAAAATAAGGTAAATAGTTATTTGTCCTATTGCTGTATAGCTAAGTGTGTATACATATCGATATAGTCACTGTGCAATATAGCAATTATTTTGAAATGTTATATTTAAAACCAAGTCTTGTTGAGAGTAGTATTTATTAAGGACACATGAAAGGTTGTTCTGGTCATCATGCCTTGTTTGCTTTTCTGCTGGTAATCAGATAAGTGCTGTCACATGGCAGGAAACATTAAACAAATGGTCTAGGGTAAGGTTACATACATTTGTGCAGTAACCTCCTGTCTAAGTGAATAGTTAATTGGACACCTATGTGAAGCCTATTCAAAAGTGGCAGCTCCATTAAGGGCTAAGTCAATAAAAACAACATGAGCCTAATTTGTTTTTATTACTACACAAAAGGAAATTATAGAAACATTTAAAATCTACAGGAATTCTTTGTAGGATATAAATATGCTTGCTTACTTGTATTTCCTTTTTGTTTCTCGAGCTATAGCCTATGATCTTCACTGAGGCTTGTTAATATTCAGAATCAGTATTTTTGCAAGGTGAGAGTTAAGCAAAATATTTTGAAACCTGAATTCGCAATTTAGCGACTGCTGGGACCAAAGAGACCTTCTTTTCAGAATTTCAGTCATAAATCTTTCACTCACTAAATATTGCATAGGACCCAATAGAAGACACTCAGGACAGAGGGAGTTCTACAAATTCTGATTCCCTCATGTCCTTTTTCTCATAAACTCTCTTTGTTTCATTTCCATATTTGCAATCTTTGAAAATGGAGCTAAATTAAAAATTACTTAAAATGCTCAAATATAAATAGGATGTTGCTTTTTATTTCAATGTTGACATTCTGTAGCAATAAGCAAAATGATGCAATTATTTTAAGAGAAGCCATATTATATAATGATTAGGAATATGGACTCTTAAGTCAGACTCCTAGGTTCAAATCTGCCACCAGAGAGCCAGTATGTCTATATGCAAAAAGAGGTTAATAATAATATCTAACTCTCAAGGTTATCTAGAGGACTAAATGAATTTATTTATGTAAATTGCTTAAAATAGTGCTTGGCTGTTATAATAAACACTATTTAATAGTGTGCTATTTAATATTACCTGAATTGGTTAAATAAACTCTCTGATTATAAGTTCAACAGTTTATTAGTAAACACAATGTTTTTCCTAATATAAACATTTTAGTCAGGCAGGTATAAAGTGGGAAAATTGAACATTAGATCAACAATGTTCCTTTCAATAGAAGGGTTTTTAAATTATTAAATTATTAAATTTATCAAGCTATTCTAAATAAGTAAGCAATTTTGTGGTTAAGGATACTGGCTAATATATAAGCATTCTACAATTCATGCATAAAAATAGAAAAATATCCAAGAATCCTGAATAGTCCTATAATATTGTCTTATTGCAACTAAAGCCAACAAATACTGAGTAAGTGTATGAAAATTGATTAGAAATTGTGAGAGATTAAAAAAATCAGACATGGTTCTTATCTTCAAAAGGCTTCTAAAATGATGGAGGAAAAGACTAGTAAATCAAGTTCAGAAAAGAGAAAAGTGTTTTCCTAGTGACTAAAGGTATTACAGGTAAATAGAGAAAAGAGAAATGAATTCTAGCTTAATGTCAACAGCAGAGATCTCACAACCATTGAGTATTTAGCGCTCTGCCTGTTTAGACCATGATCTGTGATCAATGACTGCTACCTTTCATGGTGCTTTAAAATATCAGAAACAGCTCAACTCTAAAGGTAAATCTTTGTAAGTGAATAATACAGTATCCCATCTGCATGGCTTATAGCAAACTGAACATGAATACAAAGCAAATATGAGAGTTTAGATGCCTAACACGTATTATTTAGTGGAATTCATACAAATAACACATACACAAACACATTCACACTATAAAATTACTCTTCATTTTGTTTAAAATCTTATCTTATGGTTATTTCTGTTATACATAAATACACTTTAGACTGACAATAGCTAGGTAAGTAAAATGAAAAACTGCTAAGTTCAGTACAATAAACTAATACAAAAATATACATAAATTAAAATATTTATTGGTGTGGTTTTAGTTTTAATTCAATCATTATGAACTCCTACACTCAATATATGATAGAGAGGGCATGTGACTTCTTCTCCATGAAAACAGGAAGAGATTTATTTTTGACTAGGGAAAAAATTATCAATTGTTTTATGTACATTAGCTGCCTTGTGGTGATTTAAATGCCCTTGTCTTTCTGCTTTTCTGAACGATCAGAAATATATTACCAGGTAAGAGTGAATGAGAAAGAAATTCTTATATGAAAATAGCTACTTGAAAGTGCTAAGAAAGCAATTAAACACCTGCCTGAATGAGTGGGAAGCAAATTGTTCTCTCCCACTCGAGTTGCAGAGGAGTGAGTAGATGCAAGAGAGACTTGGAATAAAGTGATTATACAAAAGATTGGAAGACACAAAAAGGGAAATTCTGAAGGCCCAAGAGAGTGGTGTGGAAGAGAAGACTCCTCTAAGTAACATAAGGGTAGAAAGGCAGTATTCAAACATGGAAATCAGCTGAGTATGTATGCCAAGGGGTATGCAGGCAAATCCACAGTTTTGAAGGTCAGAGTTAATATGAGTGACACTAATGAAGAGAAGACACTGATCTCAGTTTTTCTCCCAGGGCAGAGTCTATTTTTTCCCTCAATTTTATACTTTGTGATATGTGCAAATAGGTAAAAGCTTGAAAGTGTGAGTTTGCGCGCCAGAGGGAAAAAGAATTCCCAGAAAACACAGTGGAAGCTTCCAAATTTAATGGCTTAGAGCAACATATTTCATCTGTTTTAAGATGGAAAAATAAACAAACAAACAGATAAATGTTAAAAAAAAGGTCAGGTATAATTTAACAGTAATTCTCCAGTAAATTAATGGAAATTCTGAAATAACAAGGGGGACTTAGGAAATCTATTATACTACTGAAGCCTGAACAGAAAATGTATATATTTTATTATTTTGAACAGGAAATAATAATAGAAATAACTCAAAGAAGTTGAGTAAAGTTATGGAGCCATTGTCTTTCAGCTCAAATTTGTTTTTTGGGAACTCACTCTGTGATGTAGTGGCTAGGATTCCGTACACTAGATTTCTCCTTTCCTTTTCCTTCTTGTCTACCTGACAATAAGAGATCAGGAGGCAAGATAAGGCAGGAGGCTTTACTCATTCCTGCTTGTTTTCAGCTCCAGTCAGCATTGCCCTAAGAGGACCACCTCCTCCCAGTAGCAGCAGTGAGCTCTAGCATTTAGCACTAGAAAACTTGTAGGACCTTTCCCACTATGCACCCTCTGGAGAGCCAACTCCAAATAGGCAGTCCTCTATTCCCAGAGACCTGAACTTTGATCCTTCAGGAACTTATTTTAATGTTCTAGGTTCCTGAAATGGCAGCATTTCCCTTGTGTTCATCCAGCCTTAGAGGTTCAATGGCCTCTGCAGCTTTTACTTGAGTATTACCTCAGGACTATCTTTATAATTTTTTGGTCTTACAATTGCTTAACGAGTTCTTTATATTAATTTTTCCTGTTAAATGAATTAGTGGAGGTTTTTCTGCTTACATGAGGGAAAAAATTAACTTTTAACAATAAAAAAAAATCCTCACAGTCAAGAATTCAACATAAGTAAAAGTAGAAACTACAAAGGACAAGGTCAGTCATGTGCCATATTTTTAAACAATTGAAATTTGAGATTTAGAGTATTAGAAAAAAACTACATATTTCTTCATATTCCTTGTTTGTGCTTAATCAGTGGAATGGCATTTCTGCACTGAGGAAAGCCAAATTTCCAAAAGCCTGTTACAGGCTTTCAAGATTCATTTATTTTAGTTATTACACTTCCAAGCTGCAAGCTCATTTCTCAAATAAGAAGACTCAATAGATGTCAGTGTTGAAGGGATTTAAAATTCATCCCAAAATTTATGACTCTCACTTCAAGGATGAAAGATGATTTCTGAAGCCAAAATGACAGAAAAAAAATATTTGTTTAGGAAAGAAATAAATCTGACTGAGAAGAAAGCCTACATTCTTTATAATACTAACCCTGATAGAATAAATACATTTATATATCACTGTGATTTTTCTAATCTGTATTAATTATTCTGTTGAACATAGTATATATTTTTCTGGTTCTAATTGTACTTGGATTCTCAGAATATCCTTCATTAAGTCTAATAAATACTGTTATTAGCTTTTCCAGTACATTTTTGCTATAACTAAAACATTCAGCTTTGTTAATTTTATCTAACGAATAGAAAGTTGTTATCATACATCCATATATTTTTTGTTTTTTAATACACTTTCTCTTAGTCATTTAAAGAGTACTATATTAACATTATCTAGCATAATTAATAATGATATATATTTACTTAAAATTCATCTAGATCCCTAATTATTTAACTATTTTCTAAGCATAACTTCTAGAAACTTTTTTTTTAGACTATTCAACATATTGAAGCAAATGTCATCATTTTACTAACAGTGCATCTAACACTTCTAGAAAACTCAGTTCTACAAACTTGTACCTACTCTTCTTGGCAGCTAAGAGTGGAAATCATTACATTACATACAAAGTTATTTCTCAGAGCACATGAGAAGTAAAGGAGATTTTTTTTACCAGTTCTTTCTCATATACAACTTCCTACATGTCTACTCTCATTATGATGAACAAATATTCCATAAAGAGTAAAATGATTATTATATAAATGAAATTTGAAAAATTAATATAAAATTTTTCACTTTTTGTACAATATTTGGTTTTTCCAATTCTTCTTACATGCTTTTAACTGCAGCCTACTCCTAAAACATATTTTCAATAAAATGTATTTTTTCTACTATGAACTAAAGTAAAAAAATAAAATTATGCATAGGAAAAAGAATAATTAAATACACCAAAATGTTAATGACAGCTCTTCTTTCTTGTTGTTGATATTTTTGGCCTTTTCTCTTTCTTTTCTTTTCCAAGTTCTCTATAATAAATATGCATTACTGTTATTATCATGAAAATTCAATTAGTTGAAATGAATCTATCTCATCACTATAATGCTCATCTTGAATAATTGAATAAACTTGAATAATTTTCTGTTCCCTACTATTTAAACATATTTTTTTCCTTAAACAGGTTATGTTCCACTTATCTGTTTTACTTTGTACCCTCTGAGATACAGACGCCAAGAATGGATTAGACATGTTGGGATTTAATTAGGGGAGATGCTCATGAAAAAGAAAATAGGATAGAACCAGTGGTGGCTGGGAGAGCTCTTAAAACTCAAAGTCCAACCCCAAGTGAAGAAGAGAGGGGAGATGGTTGAGTGCAGGCATACTAGACTGCTGAGTGCTCTGCTGAAAATTCAGGAAAGCCATTAGGGATTTCTAAGAAACTAAGAAAGACAAGGCAGACAAAGGCATCCTTCCTGTGTCTTCTGGTACAAGTTTGCTTAATTATCTCTTTCACACTAAATCATTGGTGAAGGTAGCTTATAAGAGGTTTGTTTTCTGCAAAAAATACGAGGATGGATGTAAAAGTATAGCTTGGTTAATTTTTGCATTTTGTAGTAAAAAGTCTGCAATTGGCATGATCATGTCTACCACATAGCCACCATAGTTTCTTTCCATAAATCTAGTTCATTTTATTTAACTCAAATTTGGTTGACCCTTTTTATGGGCATTTATTTTCAATGTTTCTGCTGAATTAAATGGCCTATGTTCTTTGTCATATTCAAAAGCAGCTTATTCAAAAGACTTACATGCATATCTGATGTAATGGCTTACATTGTACATGGTATATAATGCAACATAATATTAAGTGTTGCTTTGTGCTATTATTTGTTGTAATAAAAACAATACTTTTAAACTGTTTTGTGGTTTATTATTATTTCACCTATGTTATTTCATCGATTCTACTTTTAAAGCCCTTAAAAAATGTAAACAAAAAAAGGAAAGAGCTTCAATGACCCTATTTATGCATGAAGAAAGTTTAAGTGGGTTCAGATAGGCTAAATGACTTTATAAGGTCAACTAGTTACATAGCAATATAATTATGTATGGTTTATTATTATAGCTCCAGCTTGAGAGCAATTATATTCACTCTTCCTACTCGAGGAAAGGTTTACCTTCCTTATGGAATGAAAGGCACCAAATACCTATAATATTGTGACAGTATCTGAAAATCTTTCCCCATCATCACTTCTGTGATGATGGGAGAAGAAAAAGTAACATTAGCAAAAACCTGTCATTGTTGATGTTGTCCTTTCACCACATACATATTACTTTTCTGAGTATTAAATTTAAAGTTAGCCCAGAATTATAATTTCTGTTTCTTGTGTTTCCATTGTATCAGGTGAGATAGTATTCTGTTCAATAATACAGTATAAAAAAATCTAGATTGACATTTAGAATAGAGTATATAGGCAAAAGTATTTTGTAAATCAATAAACATATAGAATGAAATGTAATTACAGTTTTTGTAGTTTGTATAATGTTTGATAAGTTGCTTTATAGAGAGCCATTATTGCATATTTAAATTCTTCTGATTGAAGAGATTTACAAAAATACCTCAAATATAAAAAGATGCAGGAGGATTAGATTTAATACCCTATTATTAAGTCCTACTTGTAATTGATTTGTGGTCAGAAGTTATAGCCTGCACACAGGGTATTTCTTTTTGCAAATTGTATCTTCTTTGATATTTAATGATATTTTTCTTTAGTTTAGGCACGTAAGTGTGCATTCCACATGGATAATTATTATTTTATGTTTCCTGATCTATAAAGTTTTCATTTCAGAAACTATTGCAGTATATTTATTTAGTTTGGTAGACATTGTTTCACATTTAATTTAATCCCAAAAGTAAGTAGAATCTGTATTATCCACAAGCCACTTTTTATTATGCTGAAATACAGAGTTTCAGCATGCTGAAATATGTATCTTTGTGTATATTTTATTTTTTGTTGTTATTATTTCTTAAAATAGGCAAGTCTCAGCCTTTACTTTCCAGTTGTTGCCATAGAGGACTGACAGCTTGATTAAATATATAATTCTAGAATCACAGTTTCCCTTTTAGTATTCTTTAAATAATTCTTTTCAACTTTAAGATAACAGGTGTAAGGCCAGTTTATTTTTTATCCTCTTCTGATAACTTTCTATCTCCTGTGATTGTGATTTATTCGTTAATATTAGAATTTAAAATTTTGTTTTGGTTAAGTAAAATGAATCTCTTTCATTAGTTTTGCTTAAAATGTGATACTTCAAAAAATATTGAATCTTCCTAACTAAAAGAAGGCTTGCCCTCCTCATGGAATGAAAAGCCAAGATATATCTATTACATTGTGACAGTATCTAAAAATCTAAAGAATAATTAGGGCTGTCTCTTCTAAAGCCTAAAGATTTTATTCCATGTTTGTTTATTTTTCTGGTTTATACAGTTTTATTATCCTTCTCAGTAATAAAATAATACTTTAAGTATCAATTTTCTCCCTTGATATGTTTCTTTTTACTTTATTATTTTCACCCTACTATCCTTTCCTCTACACTTTGTGACATAAGGTTTTATTTTATAATAATTTAATATTCCGTTATGCCATTCTAACTTTACTTTCTATAAGGTTGCTTTTAATTATGTTTTATATTTTAACGTTTTACATGCTTACTTTTCTTATCTATCTCACTTTTCTTGGTAGACTGTATTTTTCTGTTCCAATTTAGTTTTATAAAAAATATGAGACACTATTAATTCTAAGAATAAGTAAATTTTGTGATTGCATTTTCTTTTCTATTTACTTATTTTTGAAAAAGGAAAAGTTTTATCTAAACTTCCAATTTTCCAAATATTGACTCACATTGATTCTATTTATTGGTTCTCATTGTTGTTGATATATCTCCTTCCTTTTTCAACTAAAACCGCAGAATATTAATGTAAGTAGGCCACTGCCCATTTTAGATCTGATAACAGCATTAAATCTGTTTATTTGTACTGTTCTCTGGGTTTTCCTTAAGCTTCATTTCTAGTTACTTAACTATCTAAATTAAGGGTATGTGAAAACTCGAACCACTACCATACATGTTAGCATTTTCTCAATCTGTTTCTTTGTTTCTAGTTATTTCTGAAAGTTTTCTTTTGTGAATTGAGAGAGAAAGAGTGGACACTTACCTTTCATCACATATGTGTGTGTAGGTAAAAAGCAGGGATGAATGCCAGGATTTGTTTGTTAAAGACTGGAAGTCTTTGAGCCAAAAGAAAAAGCAAGGTAAATGGATTGAATGTCTTTTGTCTTCTTTTTGGACCTCAGGTCTATTTTGTTTCATATGAAAATCTGTGAATAAGTCACAGTTTGCATCAAAGAATTTAACTTTAGGGGATTTAAAGCTATCAAGGCAGTCTGACTCTATTCTAGCAAAGGGCTTTTGCAGTTTTTGTTTTAATAGGTATTTTGGTTAGAATTTAGAAGAAGTTGCATCAGGCTGTCTGCGAGATATCAATTTAAACTGAGCTCTAATATTGCTTTTTAACTGTGAAACCTCATAAAAATAGAAGTTACACATTCAATATTTAGCATAACAATTTTAAATGTTAATACAAAAATCATTTAGTAGAATTTCCTCAAAAATCACAGGAGTGTAATATAGTGAATCCATTGTATTATTTGATCTAGATATCTGTTTTACTTAGATCAGCTTTTCAGAGGTAATGAATAAGCTTATCATTGTTGTCTCATCTTCCCCATAATCTCTTATGGGTCTGAGTAAGAGGCTTGACAGAAATATTCTACGGTTGAAGGAGTAAATTGACTTTTTGTTACAATAGTGTTATTAATTAATTCTAGATGAAATCCTCTTTGCTTTGCTTTTTAGAGTATTTAAATAATGGTACATAGCACATTTTATTATTTTTTTGTGCAACAAAATTCATAAATAATACTACAATTTATTTGGTTAAGATTCATTTTTAAATGTTGTGCTTAGAACTGACAAAGATAAATGAAACTGACTTCATGCCTATCAGAAGTACCTCTCTTCTTTTTTCTAGGACACTGCAAAAATAACCTTTTATAAATCCTTTAAAATATATAAATGATTAGATCATTTAAAAACAATTTTCAGGCTTTTGAAAAATAAAAACCAAATGACACAAAGAATCACAAAACAAAATATGAAAATAGAGTTCTAAGAAACTAAAGAGCCACAACAATTGTTGGTTTATATCTAACTAATTTATATTGCACTGCAACTATTTTATAAATGATTAGAATTTTAAATATGACAATGTTACTTGACCACATGAAAAGAAGAAAAATTAAATAAAGAATACCTGACTTAATTATTGAATGGAATATTTAATAAAATGTGAGTCTAGAGAAAATAATATTATTAAAATTTTAATCTAAGTCTTCAAATGAAATGATTATGGCAGAAATTATGCATGCATGAAATACAAAATAGTGACTTTTATTCAAATGTTATTACTTTTATTAACAGAAATGGTAGTTTTACAAAATGAATGGAACTGAAACAGGGATAGTCTTCATTACTGTCCTTTTGTTCTTTTAAAACTGTTGGTTACCAGAATGGTGAGGGGATGCTTCTCAAGGAAATAAGTGAAGAATAAAGGAGGTGACATTTGTTTAATGTTGTTTTTTATTTACCTTTTTCCAACTAACCCTTTTTCCTCTCAGATCTTATTGTCAGGATGATTAAGTCTCATTCATTGTCATCAACTAACCCAATACCACTTAGCCATTATTTTTGTCTATGCAGTCTTAGAATCCCTGTTGTACTCAAATTTTCTTTTATGAAAAAACTCATGTATGCTTTTTTAATGCATTTTATAAAACAATTTTATTATATAATGCATCTGATTTGATAGTGTTGGCCCACCTAATTAAAATTTAAATATTTTTAGGTTATTATGGAATGTGAGATGTAGCAAGTAAAAGTTTATATTCATAATTGCTAATATTGTCAACATATACCTTAAATCATATGTATCTTTCTATCTTCCATATATTCATTTTTCTGAATATCTTAAAAGGCAATTGAAATATTTAAAATTATGATGAAATTTTCATGTATAACAGTAGACCTAGGGTATTGAAGACCAGACTATTAGGTCCTCTCTTATCATTTATAATTTAAGTATCTTATTGCAGAACTAATGTGACAGTTTTAATTCTCCACCTAAGTTTGACACAGATAACTTACCAAGCCCACCTGTGGTTGGCTAATAATGGCTCCCCAAAAGATATTCATGTGCTAATGATCCAGGAACTATGAATGTTATCTTATATTACAGAAAAAGGTTTTTAGAGTTATAGTCACGCACCTCGCAACAATGGTTTGATTAATGATGGACTGCATATATAACAGTGGTCCCAAAAGATTATAATGGAGCTGAACAATTTTTATGGCTCGGTGATGTCATAGCCATCATAATATCATAGTGCAAAGCATTACTTATATGTTCCTGGTACTGCTGATGTAAACAAACCTGCCATTCTGCCAGTAGTATAAAAGTATAGGACATACAATTATACACAGCACCTAATACTTATAATGATAATAAGCATCTATGTTATTGGTTTATGTATTTACTATACTATACATTAATAGTTTGAGTATGCTCTTTATATTTATTTTAAAAAATTTGGCTGGAAAGTAGTATGACATGTTATGCTGGCAGCAACCTCATATATCTTGTGTTTCCCTGTATCTCTTGACTGAATCATTTTTTCTTGTGCTTAATTTAACCCATCATTATTTTATATAGTAACATGCTAGACTGTTTTGGAGCCTAGGAGCAATAAGCTATACCATATAGCCTAGGTGTGTAGTAGACTATACTACTTAGGTTTGTGTATGTACACCTATGAGGTTCACACAGCAATGAAATATACTAAGGATGAATTTCTCAATATGTATATCCCCATAATTAAGAGGCACAAAACCAAGTTAAGAATTTTGACTTGGGACACACTGCCCAACTAATTTACCTCTTCTCTCTCCGTCTGATTCTCTAAGGATACATGTGATTGTGTTTAGAACCTACCTAGGTATCCAAGATAATTCAAGATATCCAGGATTTTATATATATAGATTCTTCCTTCCCCACTCTCCCCACCCAACCCCAAATTTTCAGAGTAGACTGGCAAGCTGGAGATCCAGTTTTAGCTTGAGTCTGAAGGCAGTCTGCTGACAGAATTCTCTCTTCTTTGGGGAAAGTTATTCTTTTTTCTTAAGGCTTTCATCTGGTTGACTAATTGGATGAAGTCTACCCACATTATGGTGGCTCATCTGCTTTATTCATTTACTGGTTTAAATGTTAAAAATACCTTCAAACCAACTTAAAATCATTTTAATAAAAATATATTTTATCTAAATTCCAGATGTGTTTAACTAAATATTTGAGTATCATTGTCTAGCCAAGTTGAAACAAAATTAACCATCACAAGAAGGCAATTTCACTAACAAGAGAAAGATTGGAAGGACTACAAAGGAATGATGACAGCCACCAGAGGCTATGAGGCAAAGAAGTGATTCTTCTCTGGAGTTATGAGGGAAAGAGCATCTTTGCCATTTTATTAATTTCAGGCCAGTGATACTGATTTGCACTAACATAAGTCATGTCTCTGAAAGTAGCTATTCCCAGATATGAGTGGTCTAGTTGTCATGTACACAATACAAATAAATTATTAAGATTCCTACTTATCTTTAAAAAAAATTATAATAATATTAACTTAAAGAGCACTATTTTTAAAATTTGATTTTAAATTATTTTTCAGTAATGCAAATTCAATTTTCAAAATTATTATTTATTTTTATTTTGTAACTCACTGTAGAGTAAACAATGTAAAGGCAGACACTTGCTTTGTTTGGTTTACTGTGTCTCCACCAAAATCCAACAAAGCTTATTACACAGAAGGAAATTATAAATACTTGTTAAATAAATAAATTACAGTCACAAATTTTAATTTTCATGTACTTATGACATTTTACTTCAAAAATATAATGTTCTCTTTATGTTCCATGTAAGAAAAATCTCTCTTAGATTTTCTTTTAAAGTTTACAACATAAATAAAGTTGTTTATATATTATATACCTAAAAAGCACATTTTAATTTTATATTTATGATAATTTGTGAAATACAAATTCATGTGTCATCATTACAAAGTAAATTTTAGTACACGAATGTTGATGTAAATTGTTTTAAAATCAAACTATATTGAATTTGAGTGAGAGCAATTTTTTAAAGTATTTTTTATATTTTTTAATGTGTCACTTTTAATATATGTGCACTTCATAGCTAGGTATTTTGCAGAGGGCTGGTATTTTTGCTTCTAAGCCTTAAAATTTATTAATATAAAATTTATTAAATTATATGAAGTTAAGTATTTATTTATTGGATTTCAAATTAAAACATTTTATTTGAAATTAGAATTGTATAAATAAAAAAGAAAAGCATTGATGCATTTAAACGTTTTCTAAATTGTTACACAAAATATCAATGAAAACCACTTAAATTAAAAATATATTTTTATTTTGATAAATTTGTTTTTCTCTCACTAATATCCTCTTCAGTAGTGTAGATTTTAATTTGCATGATTTATCACACTTTAACATTTATTTGCATGATTAATGGATGTTCTGCTGTGTTACTTATCCTGATTTCTGAAAAATGTCTTAAATTTTTCATGTTATATGGGCATAAAAAGGATGAGAAAGGCAGTGTATTAGTTTTTTGTGGCTGCTGCAGCAGATTTTGGTAGATTAAATGAAAGAATTATTAGCAATTTATAATTTTACAGAAATAAAATTATTAGAGTAATAGGAAATCTAAATCACATGTTTTAAAAAACACATCATTAGTTAAGAAGTTAATTGTATTTCTACATACTAACAAAGAATAATTTATAATTGAAATAAAAAATAACTATTCACGATATCATTAAGCATAAAGAACTTAGTGATAAACAACTAAATATGCACAAATTCTAAAAGCTGAAACTACAAAAGAATCCTGAGGGAAAATAAAGATGGTTTAAATAATGGAGAAATATATTGTAAATGGGTTGGAATATTCAACATTGTTAAGATGTTAATTTCCCACAAATTCATCTATAGATTCAATCAAAATCCCAATAGGCTTTTTGTGTGTGTATGTGTACTTTGTCAAACTATTCACAAATTTATATGGAAATTCAGTGGACTTATGATAGATAAAACTTTTGAAAAATAACAGTAAAGTTATTTCAAGATTTACTAGAGAGTTTCATTAATCATAACAATATGATATTGACATAAGGATAGAAACATAGATCAATTGAAGAAAACTAAGAGTCTAGAAATAGACCCAAATAGATGTGGTCAATTGATTTTCAGCAAGCTTACCTAGTTAGTTCAATAGTAAAAACTAGTCTTTACAACAAATGGTGATTGGAACAATGGGCTTATCATATGCAAAAATATCTGACCTCATACTTTACTCAAAAGTCAACTACAAATATCTTATAAACCTAGATGTAATACAAAAATATAAATGAAAACATATGTTCAAAAAAATTTGGATTTTAAAATTCCTAGAATTTTTTTTCAAAATGGTGAAAAATTGAAAACAACACAAATTCTTATCAACAGGTGAATAGGTAAAACATTTGTGAATCTATCTATCATCTATCATCTATCTATCTATCTATCTATCTATCTATCTATCTATCTATCTAAAATATATATTATTATATATTACATATATATAATTTGAATACTATTCAACAATAAAAGAAACTATTGATACATGTAACAACATGGGTGACTTTCAAAAGTCATATGTTAAGTAAATGAAATCTTAAACAAAAGTCAATATCATTTCTGACTGTGTCAAATTCTAGAAATAGCAAACTTACAATGATAGAAAGTGGAGCAGTGGTCCCAAAGTGCAGGTGGAGGGAGAGAATTGAATGCAAAAAAGAATAATGTAACTTTATAATGACAGTTTTCTATAACATAATTATAGTGATGGTTACACTATTATATATATTTATGAAAATTGTACAGTTAAACTTAGTAAATTGTATTATATGTAAATTAAAACTGTCTAGAAATGAAATAAAACCGTTTTAAGAGAATCTTTTAATAAAGACCCAGATGCTTTAAAATATGAGTTGTACCATAATTAACAGATATTTTCTGTCTAAGACCAGCACAAATAGTAGAAAAAAATAGAAAAAGGAGAAATTCCCTCAGATGAATTTATGATGTTAGTAATATGCTAACAAACTAGATGAAGACAACTTAAAAATATAGGAATAAAAATAACAGTCATATATTACTTATAAACATAATTATAAAAATTCTAAACAATCTAGTCTATAAAAATGTATTTAAAGAAAGGAGTTTGCTCTTTATAAATTCTTTCTTTGTATACATGTGCCACATCTTCTTTATACAGTCATATATCAAAGGACTACTTCAGGTTGTTTCCATGTTTTTCAGGTTCTTGGCCACTGTGAACAATGCTGCAATAATCATCGATGTGCAAATTTCTTTTCAGATATATATATATATATTTTCAGATATATATATATATTTTAAACTTTTTTGGGAAGATACCAGAAGAGGAATTGATGGATCATATGGTAATTCTTTCCTTAAACTTTTGAGGAACCTCCATACTGTTTTCCAAAGTGGCGGTATCAATTTACAGTCCCACCAGCAGTGTATGGGGATTCCTTTTCCCCTCAACCTCTCCAACACTTTAATATCTTGTTGTTAATAGCCATCCATACAGGTGCGAAGTAATTTAATATTTTTTAATAGCTAGTGAAGTTGAATATCTTTTCATATGTCTATTGGCCATTTGTGTGTCTTCTTGGGAGAAGTGTATGTTCAGATCTTCTGCCCATTTTTAATTGGATTGTTTGTTTAAGTTGTATGTATTCTTTATATATTTTGAATATTAACCCTTAGGTGTTGCTTGCAAATATCTTCTTTCATTCAGAAAGTTGTCCTTTGTTTTGTTGATGGTTTCTTTTCCTGTGCAGAAGTTTTTAGTTTGATATAGTCCCATTCATTCATTCATTTTTGCTTTTACTTTCCTTGTCTTTGAGGTCAAATTCATAAACTTTTCTCTAAAACAAAGGTTCATGAATTTAGTACCTGTTTTATTCTATGTAATTTATTGTTTCATGTTTTATATTTAGATCTTTGAACTATTTTGAGTTAATTTTGGTGTATGGTGACAGATAGCAGTCTAGTTTTAATATTTACATGTGGCTTTACAATTTTCCCAGCACCATGTATTGAAGAGGCTTTTTTCCATTGAATTTTTTTACTCCTTTGTCAAAAATTATTTGCTCATATATATATGTGGGTTTATTTCTGGGATCTCAGTTCTGTTCCATTGGTTAGCCTGTTTGTTTTCTGCCAATACTGTGCAATATTACTCAGCCATAAGAAGAAATAAATTATTGCCATTTGCAACAATGTGGGTAGATCTTGAGATAATCATGCTAAGTGAAATAAGACAGAAAGCCTTGCAAATCATATAATTTCACTTATGTGCTTATGTGTGGGATATAAAACTGAAAGCAACAAATTAACAAAACAAACAAAAAGTTATAGACACAGACAACAGTTTCGTAATTATCAGAGGGAAAAGGGAGAAGGGGTGAGATAGACAAAGGGAAAGGGAATGAAATATATGTTCATGGAAGATTTGACTTTAGTGAACACACAATGAAATATCATTGAATTATACACTTGCAACCTGTAGAATTTTATTAACCAATGTCACCACAATAAATTTAAATAAATAATAGCAAAAAAAAATTATGATGGTAAAAAATAACAGAATTTTTTATATTAAAAGACTAATGGAGAAAAACAAAATAAGACCAGAGGTATAAGCCTGTCTAAGAGTACTCAAAACTTGATATGTCAAATGAAGTCTCAGGAATTGGTGACAATCTAAATAAAGATAAAGATAATGAATAAGTGGTATTTAGCAGACAATAGAACTACATTCTCACACTGATTAAATAACTATCAATCTGGAATTGTATGACCAGGGAAAATAGCCTTCAAAAATAAGGTATAATAAACACATTTTAACTGAGAAAATTTTTTAACAGTATACACATGCTAAAACAAATATAAAAGAATATTCTTCAGGCAAATGAAAATGGCAAACATGAAAGCATAGACATGTAAAAAATTAAAAAATGGAATAGAGCAAATAGAATAAACCAAAATGAATATTAATGTAAAACAAAAGTAATAATATCCTAAGTGGCTTAAAATGCACACATTTAAATTTTCAACAATAATACAGAAAGAGAAAGTGGAATAAAGAATTTTATGTATTTATATTAGACATTAATTAAAGATGTCCACTGAAAATAGTAAATCAATGAGTAAATCAAAGCTTATTGAGAGAAAAACAGAACAAGCTACAGGAATACCAATCGCTAAAATACATGGGTCAAGAAAACAAGGAGTGGCCCTCTTTACTGTCACTATCAAGATACTTCAGAGATAGCGTGAATTGACATAAGAAGAGGAGAAGGAAAGTTTGTATCCCTGCATCAACCGCTCTTTTGATGTTGGCTATCCCTGGGAGAGGCCAGACACCTAGGCAAAGCAGCTCCTTCATGTTAAGGGCAAGGCCTGATGAGTTACTCAGGTATAAGCCTCTCACAGTTTTGGTAGGCAAAGGAATGAATATTTTAACACAGAAAGGGATTTTTGCAGCACTCCACAGTATGCACTACAATGATTTAGAATAGAATACTGAAAATAATTTAATAGTCAAAAATAGTGACAAAAGAGAATTAAAAAAGAAAAAAGAACGGGCTGGACAATAGGAACAAATAACCAAAGGGTAAATTCAAACTAAAGCATATCAAATATATTAAACTGATACACTTAGTCGGCCACTGTCTGGCACCACCTTTATAAACTTAGCCAGACCAGTAGTTATGCTTTTTGAGAATAATGGTCTTTCCTATCTTGTTTACCGGTGAAATGGAATGCCAGTGCATGAAATAGTGGCTGACACTTTTCAAGTGCTCAATAACTATTTGTGGAATGAATAAGTTATAATTATAGTTCCTATCAAGATAAAAAATACTGTGTTTTGACAGAGATTATAGGCTTCTTGAGCATTGGGAGGAAGAAGGCTTAAGTCTTCTGTAATGAATGGTGCGATTGCCATCGATACCCTGTACTGGAGTCGCCCCTCTTGGAAGGTTTCCTGTCATGTGGGTGGGTGGGCCGTCATTCTCCCAGGCAAGCTTGCCAATTTTTTCATGGTAATTTTTCTCCACTTTTGTCATCTTTCTGGTGTCTTTTAGGCATCTTTTTCCCCCTCTAGGGTTGTTTATTAAGTTATAGTTTTAATACAATAAATTTCACTCTTTTTAGATATGCAGTTCTATGAATTTTGACAAATGTGTACGGTCTTATCACCATCACCAAAATCAAGGTAAAGAATATTTTCATCACCATAAAAGTTTTTTTCCTATTTCTTTAGTCAGTTGTCCTCCCACATTCTCAGTTTCTGGCAACCACTGACTGATTTCTTCCTCCAAAGATTGGCTTTTGCCAGATGTTATATAAGTAGAAAAATACAGTTTTAATAGTTTTCATATTTGGCTTTTTAAAAATTTAACATTATACTTTAAGCTTCATTTGTGTTGTTGCACATATTGGTAGTTAGCCCTTTTAGTTTCTGATTATTATTCTATTATATGAATATACTGCAGTTTGCTTATCTATTTACCTGCTGATGGCATTTCATGGTATTTCCACTTTGAGGCTATTAAGAATAGAGCTTTTGTAAACCTTCACATACAGGTCTTTTTAAGGTCATATGTTTTCCTTATCCTTGGACAAATACTCTGGAGTAAAATGGCTCTCTTAAATACTATATGTGTATTTAACTATATATGAGGCCAGATTGATTTCTGAAATCAGGGTAATGTTTACTGACTTCTCAGTAAAGTTTGTACCCCTGCATCTATTACTGGGGAACACCAAAGCTGTGACCTTAAAGGCACATATAGGGGATCTGGGCTGAATGAAGTAGTATTCTATTTATTGATGAGTGACAATCACATAGGCATGCTTTTATATTTTATTAAACAGTAAATTTGCTTTCTTTACTTTTTTCACCTGTATTATATTTCTTAATTCAAAAAGGTTAATAAAAAGGTGAGGAGATAACCTAAATCAAGAATGAATGCCCTCAATAAAGTCATGCATTAAATGTTAAAATAAAAATTTTGAGTTTGCCATTGTTTTCTATCTTGAAGGACTGTCATTTTACCTTTGATGTTTAGTGAATTAGATCTAATATCCTGTTTATGTGGCAAACAAGGTTTATTGAATGTTTGCAACTATCCTCAGTTTTGAATTTAAAAAGGATGATAAATAGCATATTAAATTACGTTGCTTGTTTTAGTATTTATTTTGAGTGATTACAAAATGTGCCAAAATACAGTAAATGCTATCTTGTGATCAATTTTTAAGCAGAATGGAATATTTGAATGGCTGCTTTCTTTTCTTTGAGTCATTAACTTATCCCTTATGTGACTTTTTGCATCTTTTCAATAAAACATAAATTACAATATTTTTTTCTAGTTACAAATCTTCAAAATCTATGCCAAGAATTTTTAATCCTCTCCCTACTTTTTCAAATGACTTTAGCAGAATCACACTTAAGCTACATAGACTTTTTTATATCTCTTCTTTACGTTGTTTTAATTAGTCCTTTAATATTTATACTAGTTTTCTATAAACTTTCATTAATTCCTATAAAATAATTATTGAGCCATGTACCAGGTGAATGGCTCTGTGTTTGTCACTATTGAAGCATAAACATGAATAAGAGTCTAGAGAAAAATGCATAGTCATTAGAGAGATCTAATGTATTCTAGTAATGTTTATATATGCTCGAATTTAGGTAAGTATTTTTTTTATATTCCTTTGATTAAGTCTCATCAAATATAAATGTTGATAAAACCTTGTCAGATGATGGGTCTACGTATTCAATTGACAAGGTAAAAGACTTGATCACAAGATGAAAACAAAAGCAAATAAAATTAATTATCTTGATGATAAATGTTAAAAGATATTAATCACTGAAGCTAATTCATATGAAAAAGGTGAGGTGTTTTTTTTTTTTTTTAGTGTTATGGATCTCTAATTTCATTAGGAATCACATTTATTTAAGATTGGTAATGAAGTATTTTTGAAATAATAACTCAAACAATAAAATAACAAAACCTGATAAAAAAATTAAATGCAATTTCTTACCATTTAAATCTCTCTTGTGTCTGACATCAACCTCTTTTCTGTCTGTATCATGATCTGCTCATTCTTTTTACATAATTCTATAACTGAATTTATTTACTGTTAATTATTTAACAACTTAATGAAGGGACCATTTGACAAATATTAGATTCAGGTAAAATGACAAGAATATTTAAATTCTTTGTATTTAAAATATTAATTTATTTACCTTTTATAACATGTTGAATATTTTAAAATCATAAAAGTATTGTTCTTCTCATTCAATATGGCAATCCCCTTCTTCAAAGCATGCCTACCTTCCTAACACCTACAGGTCATGTAAATAGTGTTTAACACAATGTTAAGGCCTAAGGCTTCAGTATTTGATTATATGTTTTGTATACTTTTATAAACATAGGTAAAAGTGACTATGCTCTATTTTTATCAATTTTTATTTTAAATAAAATTAAAGAATAATCAAATATTACAGTTGCTAGGATACTGCTTCTAGGTTTCTCTCATATCTTAATTCATTTTTTATTTTTATAATTTAGTTGTCACTTGTTCACTTTTTGGGAAAGGATCATCACATATGTTTTGAAATACTTCTAAGAGAAATAACAGTTTAAATTGTGTGGATCCAAGCATACTATGATTTAAAAAAAATACATTAATGAAAAAGAAATGTTAATGAAAAATATAATAAAGTAGCATAAAATTCAAATGCCTTAGGATGAAATTTGAATAGGAATAATGCAACACCTATGAAAAAATATTATTTCGATTCTTAAAATATGAATATTTCCTCCTAGAAAACTTCCCCCTTCTTACACTATTTTAGAAAAATAATGTCTTAAGTTTCTTTGCCCCCTTTTAGTCTATTCCTCAGTATCTGCCAGGAAAAGAATTAAATAGGAAACTAATTTTCAATATTGAAAGGAGATGAAATCTGCTCTTTTTGATTGGCTTGTAGTATTGAAGACATAGCTTTCCACACATTACAATTATGTAATGTCATCTCCTTCCTTTGGGCCCTCATTATTCTTTTAAAAAGAATATCCCTGTTAAAAGAGAACACCTTGTCCTGATAGAAGGCAAAAAGGATAAAGTCAATTATATGCACACTGCAGAAGAGGAACTTCCATTGTAAATCTGAAGTGTTTTATATTAGCTATTCTGAGTCTATACTACCACCCCGAAATCTAAAACATCCATCTATTCACAGCAAATAATTTTAGAATAAACCGCATACAAAAAGAATGTGATAGTTTCCCTGGAAAAATAAATATGTTCCTGGAGCCCGAGATGTGCATGCATTATTTAAGAGTTGTAAAAGAAAAATGAAAAACAACTACCCAGAAATGACCATCCTCCTTGTGTGTAATCTAATATACACAGCCTGTATATTTTAAACCATTCTATTAACAGATTCAATGCATTGTTTCCTTTCGAGGCTTCAGTCACTGTATTTAGCAGCCTGCCTTTCACACTTCTGCTACACGACGCAAAATTTTATTCACACTACTAACAGAAACAATTAGATCACTTCTCCCTGGGACATAAAACCCACATAAATCAGGTTTCTTGAGCTAACATAGGGTATGAACATTATAAATATTCATCTGTTAGCTTGAGTCACTAATTGGAAAATCTTTGATTCTCCTAGAAACCTTTCTGAATCTTGAGGTGAAATCAAATTATGTAGAATGTAGAAATGTCTATGTAGAATGTCGGAAAAAGGAGTGGGAACCACGCTTCACTAAGAGAGATTGAATCTGGGAGGGATTTACACAGATTCTCTAGTCCAGGACCTCCTGGCTCTCTTAGAACTCTTTTGGGATGGTCTAGGTTAAGATGCATGTGGCATAGAGGACTCCAGTGTGCTTCCTCATCCCTAAGCTTCACTATGCTACCAAGTATCACTGAATACTATAAAATAAAGAAACAGGTTCAAAATCTTAAAGTTTCTTACCTAACTTCTAACATTCTACTTGATTTCTAAATATAAAAGAAAAAATGATATATTCGCCCCAGTTATGGGAATCATTCTAAAGAGAAGAACCTCACTACCCTGGCAAAGCTTACAAGAAATTTATTTACAGTATGCACTGATGATTCTCTTCTGGGCACATATCTTGCAAATACTAATAGGAATATTTGTACTATATCTGTATTCACAGAAGGTGGCGGGGACTAAAAAAACGAGAGAGTAGAGAAAAATAAATAAGTCGTTCATCCTGGTTTCCGATCATATTACCATTTCTTCTCAGGTCTATGTCTTTTTTTTATTAATAGCTTTACTAACATAATTGACATAGCACACAATAATTGAAAGTGTATAGTTACATTTTTTTAGATATTCATAAATTGGTGCAAACATCACCACCGTCAATTTTAGAATTTTAGAATTTCAGAATTTTCAGCACCTCACAAGGAAACTTGTCGCCTTTTAAAATTCCCTTTTCCTCAGCCCTAGATGACACCAAACTATATTTTGTTTCCATAGATTTGCCTCTTAGGGACACCTCATATAAATAGAATCTTATAATATGATTTTGTTTTTGTAACAACTTTTACTTAGCTAATGTTTTCAAGATCCATTCATGTTGTACAATGTATCATTACTTCTTTCACATTCGTTTTTATGGCCCAATCATATTGCATGTATGAACATATCACATTTGTTTATCCACTAATGAGTCGATGGACATGTGAGTTATTTCAATCTTTTGTCTATTATAAATAATGCTGCTATAAATATTTATGTACAGTTTTTTTTGTGTGTGTGTGAACATATGCTTTCATTTCCTGAGTATATGCCTAAGAGTGACATCGCTGTGTCTTATGGTAACTCTATGTTTAGGTGTTTGAGAAAACTGCCAGACTTATTCAAAGTGACTGCACCATTTAACATTACTTCTAACAATGTATGAAAGTTCTGATTTCTCCATATCTTCACTAACATTTGTTATTATCAAACTTTTTTTTTTTAAATTACAACCAGTCTAGTGGGTATAAAGAAGTATCTTGTGGTTTTGATGTGCATTTCCATGATGATTAATGATGCTGAGCATTTTTCATGTGCTTATTGGTAATTTGTAAATCTTCTTTGAAGAAACCTTTACTTTTTTATTATTGATTTGAAACAGTTTTTTATTTTAAATACTAGTCCCTTATATATATATATATATATATATATATATATATATATATATATATATATATATATATATATATATATATATATATATATATATGATTTGTAACTATTTTCTGTTATTTTATGGCTCTTTTCACTTTCTTGCTGATGTACTTTGAAGCACAGACTTTTTAAAATTTTGATGAAATTTAATGTACGTATTTATTTTGTTATACATATTTTTAGTGCCATATCTAAGAATGTATTGCTAAGCCCTAGGTTGCAAAGTTTAATTTTCTTGTTTTCCTTTGAAAATTTTATAGTTTAACTTCTTACAGTTAGGTCTTTGATCTGTTGTATGTTAGTTATTTCAGATGGTTAGAGGTAAAGATCCAACTTCATTGGACCTTTTCACATAGAAATCCAATTGCCCTAGCTTCATTCATTAAAGTATTGTTCTTTTCCCATTTTATGGTCTTGATATCCTTGCCAAAAATCAACTGGCAATAAGCACATGGGTTTGTTTCTAGACTCTCAATTGTATTCTGTTAATTTATATGTTTACTTAAACTGGCACTGCACTGTCTTGATTACTGTTGCTTTGTTGTAGATTTCGAAGTGGAAACTATGACTTCTCTTTCTTTAGCTTGTTTGCCTATTCTGAGTCACTTGAGATTCCTTATGAATTTTAGGATCAGCTTGTAAATTCTGTAAAGAAGAAAAATGGGATGTTGATTCAAAGTTAATATTGTTAGGATTTGCACATATTCCCTAAATTGATGCACGTATTCAAAGATTTGAATATTAACTTTTCCCATTGATAAACATACAGTGTTTTTCCATTTATTAAGTTCTTCTTTAATTTCTTTCAACAATGTTTTACAGTTTACAGTGTATATATATCATGCCTAGTTAAATAGAACTTTTATTTATATTTATTTATTTATTTATTTATTTATTTATTGCTACTATTCTAAATAGAATTATTCTCTTAAATTTATTTTTAGATTGTTCATTTTAAGTGTATAAAAATTCAACTAATTTTTGTTTGTTCTAGTATCTTTGCATCTTTGCTGAACTCACTGGTTACTTGCTCTAATCATTTTCTTTTTTGTGGATTCTTCAGAATGTTCTATATATAGGATTAGATATGTTATCTGTAAATAGGAATAATTTCACTTTTTACTTCTTACCCACTCTGGATGTTTTATCTCTCTCTCTCTCTCA